>VXAL01017670.1:14067-26841 GCA_013399475.1 Chauna torquata | reverse complement strand
ATAGTAATAATTGCTCTGCCCACTGAATATTTTACAGTGAAGGAAATCCATTGATTTTCATGGTCCTAGTCACACTTCCAAAGTTATCCAAGATTTTTGTAAAGGTTTGCAAGACTTTGAACCCTATATTCAAAACATCCCAGGTCTTGGACTGCATCCCCTCTCACACAGAAGGAGATTTTTGTGCATTTCTGTGATATAAATCATGGACAGAGTAAAATCTAATATTTTTTTTTTCTAAACAAAATTCTGTTTGTCAGTTATCAGACAGACAGCAGTTGAATCTCATCACAAGAACAGATGTTTGAATGAGATTCTTCATGATCACAATTTGGTACACCTACAGGTCTTTCTGCTTGACTTCTCATTTGTTGGATATTCTGAAAGTAACGTCTTTCATAAGATGTATAATGAGCTACCCAAACAAGGGATTTCAATTTCCATGGAAATTTTCATATTTCTGCATCTGAGGAGTAGGGGCAATCAAAATGAAAGCAGATTTTTCTGATTACCTGAAACTGAACTGTCCCTCAGATTACTACTTCAGAAAAATGAATAAATCATTAATTCATTTCTGGGATCATGGCAGGGGCCGACTGCAAAGGACTAATGGCTGAGATGAAAATGACAAAAACATAAACTTCTTTCAGCTGCTAAGGACTGTAGTGCTTACAGCTCTCACACATCCTCTGTCTGGGCTAGGAGGCTCAGAGCTTCCAAAATACCCGGCCAACTGATTCACAGCACAGACAAAATTTCTATGTTCCCTCAACTATATTAACTGAAATAGTTTAACGGAAACAATTGTTGTAGAACAAAATGCATACAGGGAAAAAGGACATGCACTTGCAAGTAACACTGTAAAACGTGCGTTTTGTTTTATAGGTACCTGGCAGATACATTTGTTGTGAAGGAAACACATTCATTAACAAATGTCAGTGGTGTTGTTCCAGTGATGTCCTCCCATTGGGCAGGGGTGGTTCCTCCTGAAATGACAGTGATTTTTAAAAGAATTAAGAACAGGCAAGTCTCCAACCTTCTTGCTTCTAAGAAATATTTTACATTCCTCAGAACTGTTAATTGCTATGCAACCAATAATAATCCAGACATGCCTTCTCCTTTGATCCACGTTATTCCACTAATGCTAAGAAGATTGCATGAGTTTCCCCTGAGAAATGAATGCATCCAAATACAAACGATTGTCAGATGATGAGTTCTGTAGCACAGGTTCAGAAATGATAAAAGAGGCTAGAATTTTGGGAGGAGAGATGTTTTTTTCTATAATGTTCACATATGTGTAGCAAAATTAGCCCAGATATAGTGCAGTGAAATCAATATTGTTACACTTGGGAAACAATAATATTGTACTAATAGTGACAACTACAATTTATTATTTCTATAATCTAATTCTTTTTCAAATAATTCAGAAAGACTCTAGTCCAGTATGCACATAACTATGAAATTTCTTTTGCACATTCCTATGAAGGCCTATGAAACAATCTGTGTCTGACAAGCTCCCTGGAAGATCCTGCAGTTGAAATTTGCACCTCCATATTGTGCTGTACAATCGATAGACTTCTGGATTCCTATCAGTCTATTAAATGCTTCATCTTTCTTTGACTCTGATGCTGCCCCCTTCCCATTTGGCCTATGCCACTGAAAATGGGGATACAATCTGTCACCACCCTGCAGATGTTCTAGAATGGATGATGGGGACTCAGACTATGTTTTCAAGTTTTCCAGTATCTTTTCTTGCCACATCTTTTGGTGAGGAACATCAAGTTCATTTCCAGTTACCGTAAAACCAGACTGAGCTTACTGAAGATGGAAATTCTAACAGCAGTTACAGATATTTATAAAACATCAGAAGAATTAAAGGAAAACTGTATGTAACCTACCAGGGCTAAGTCAGAATGTTTGTCTGCCCCTTCTCTCATATACAGCTGACTTGTTAGATATCCATCTGGCCATGTGGCAGAGTCTTTACGCAAACCTTAGACCAAGGTCTATCTGTTGAGGAACACTAGTTTTCAGGAAATAACCTCCTTTCTCCTTTTGGTGAAGCATTCTTGTAACCAAGTTCACATTTAAAGTTTTCCAGAGGATCCTTGCTGATTTACTGTTCATCCGTGAAATTCATTCAAATTCCTCTTTATATAGGAGACTGTTCTTTATTTAAATAATCATTGTTTCACTTTCTTGGAAATGCACATACTTCTTTGTTGACCAGATGTCATCTCTGGTATTTCAGCAGCTAATTAATACCTTTGTAGCAAATTGTAAAAGCACCTGTCCTCTGGAATGACTCACTAGCACATCTCAGTGCATAGTGTGTCTTACACTGGGATGATATTTGAAATCAGTTTGGAAATTGACAAAGATACTTGATGGTAACTTTTAAACGGAATAAATGCGTTCAGCTAATTAATGCCTCTTGACTGAAACCAAATATGGCATTAATCATTTTGGAGCTACAGTAAGTTTAAGGTGTTTAACCTTAATATTTTTCTCTGAAGCATACTGCAACCTTATGTCTGTGCTGTACTTACTCTGCTAGGCAGAGCTATGTCAGTATTCAAGAAACAGAAATTGCAAGGGAAATGCCAACACCCCACCCCCAAACTCCACAATTATATAACACCTCTCTTGTTAGCCCAAACACCAAATGATATTTCTGCTATAAATCTATTGATTTGAAAGTAGTTTATTTTTACAGCCTCTTATCCCAGTCAAGTTTTCACCAAACTCTTAATATGTGTAATCAGTTTAATATATTTAGCCCATGATGACTGAAAATTTCAGGATGCACATATAAAGCTTCAGTAGTTCTATCCTACCTGTTATGCTGCATAGTAACCTTAAAGTGGGTGTGTCGCCTCCATAACCATTCATGATCCCATCACTGGAGGCCTTGGGGACAGGAATTGTCATCGTGATGGGTTTATGGAATTTCCTTCGCCTGGGCTCCAGTGTGACTATAGGACTGAAGGTAGCCTTGTTGCCCAAAATCTTCTTTATAAGTTCGGTATGCATAGGTTGAGCCTTTCCAAAGCAAAAGACAATAACAGAATAGTAACTTGAAAACAGAGTATGTAAAGAGCTGGGTCTGTACATTGCTAGAAATCCTAAAGCTCTTCCATTAAATGGCACAATTTCTCATGAAGATCTGCAGACAAAAGACCTGACCATCAGTGAGAAGGGGAGACCTCCCCTTTTCAACTCTATCGCAGTCCTCACTCCTCTTCCTACTGCCTTTCCTAGTGCTCATTGGCATTAATTTAAGGTACTTAACCAGTAGGGTTTTGTTTTTTTTTTTCTCCTGAGAACAAGCTTTGAGCTGTTTTAGTAAGCTATTCAGCTATTTACAGAGGATTTCAATGATCACAGTAGCATGACCAAGGTAAGTGCTGGATGCATACAGCAGGTTCAGCAGGAGGCAGGGATGGAGGTGGGGGGAAGACAGAAGGACTTCCCCCTCTTTCAGGAGCGAACTGTTAGGCTGGTTTACTTCATGCTGAGAAACTATACATTTGACCTAGTTATCACAACACTTTGAATTCCTTTGAAGCCTTTCATCAGAACTATTGAAGAAATTGCTCTGTGATCTACACTAATATCATCATCAAAATTAGGTGCTTCTTCCAAGATCACACAGACAGTTAACAGACAAGAGTCTGAATAAACTGGAATACCCAAACCTTGACCACTTGTTTTGACTTTTGCATTGATTTTTATTTTTATTTGTAGTATGAGCATTCAAGGCAACAATGTACAACATGATAAGCTGAATATGCTGGTTTTCCAGTACAACTCTGAAGAACAAAAAAAAAAAAAAAAGAAAAAAAAAAGAAGAAAAGATATGCCTTCTAACTGTTTCATTGTACCTGGAGGCCAACACGAATTCGTTTGGTTAGAGCCCCTTCTGGGAAGACTGCCTGCACTTGTGGTACAACAGTGCTGCTCAGCACACCTCCCTCAGGTCCAATAAGATTGCTGTCCTGTTTGATCCGGGATACCACTGCAAAGTACTGAGGGAAGTCTCGGGTGATGATGCGGCAGATACGTTTCTTCTCAAGATCCTCTGGTGTGTCAAGTACTGAGGCAAAAGAGGAGATGATCATTAAACAAGATTTTCACAGAAGCAATACAGTGAACTTCAAAATGCATCCCAGTTTTTCTCAGTTTAACCACAACTTACAGAGGCATTTTGTCTAGAAATCACCAGGTAAAATGAAACATCTCAACATTTTAAGCTCAGCTAAAACAAAGATAGCAAGAAAGAGACAGACTCAGCAACTAAGTGAAGGAAGCTTAAGACAGCAAACTCAGAACAAGTCAATAATTTGCCCAAATCAGTAGGTAAACAAGCTAAGGCATTGGTCCAAGCCTCTTTCTACTTCACATTTACACTAGCTTGGAGTAGCACCAAGGAAACAAAACCTCAGATTAAAAAAGTGTCAGAGTATAAGTTCATCCTTAAGGATGCAAGTTGGCTTTTTTTTTTTCAATTATTTTTTTAAAAGCCAATAAAATTTATAACAAATTCTGCAGATCCTAGACAGCCCAAGTCCATTCTGTTCTGTCAACAAATGAGTACCCATGACTGACATTTCCTCCCACACATGTAGCTGCTTGAAAAGGATTAGTATGATAATTGCCTTGTTTTGGAAAGATGTTTATTATGGAAGCTTTTTGTTTAACACTGTGAAAAGAAGCAGGAAAAAACGTAAGTTTAGCATCTACTCTCAACTTCGTGATGGTAGATTTTGTTTTGTTCCACTACTTCAGTAGACTGTGCAAGGGAAGTAAGCACAAGTACACAGTGCTTCTGCTGTCCTGTGTACTAAGAAAATGATTATGCTCCAGTGTGACTGAAGTGAAGTATCTGGAGAATGTAGCGTCAGAAATTCTTAGGGTGGACTAAACATGAGGTGCTAAATAGAAAAAATGGTAAAACGTTGTTGCCCCCGGTTACAGAAGTACTGCAGGAGCATAGAAAGAAATATATCACACTGGATACCTTCATCCATTCCATTCAAGATTTCATTCAGTTCATCCTCAGTGTATTCACAGAAATGTTCCTTCCAGCTGTCCCCATTCTCACTGCGCAGGATCACCAGTTCTCTCTCTTTCCCACGCAGAGCAGCAAAATGGGGAATCTCCACAATCACAGGCCTGGCACAGCAACACAGCGCATTAAATGCACACAGGAGAAAGGAAGAGACAGGATTAACTGCAACTCTATTCAGTCTGCTACAAAGTGACCTGGAATTCTACCTGTTCGCTGGAATACTTCAGCATAATCCTAAACTAGAAGGTCACTAACACACATCAGACTTTTACAGGGACCCAGTAAATGGTGAGGGACAGATTAAAAAAAGTGCATTCACCTCCTTCCACAGTGTGAATGGTATTTGGTAAGATAATAGGGCTTAAATAGAAATTTGAGAATTGTTTTGCAAATTCATAAAAAACTCGTGCTCATTTTACTTGTCACTACTGTCTGGTTTAACCTGTGCAACTTCATTTCAAAGAGAATCTACTGTAATGCATATCAATAGCGGGACAAATTCTGATCTCGCTTATACTAGTGCAAATCAGAATAATTTCATTGCAATCAGTGGGCAATTGTGTCCTGTGCCAATTTTTCTTCATGGTAGTTCTATATATTCCAATGAATTTATTCTGGATTTACACTCTGGGAGAGATAAAAGAGGTCTGAGAAGATCATCTGGGTTTCTATTTATGTATAGGAGATAAGAATTTGCCTTGTTGTCTCACAAGCAGATGTCAATATATGTATCAATGTATGTGTGCATATATATATACACATATAAATATACACACATGCACATACAATATATCTATTTTTATATACACAAATACATACTCTTGGAAATAGGAGAGAAAATATAAATATATTTGTATATACACTTTTCTAATTAGAATACTCACACAGGTTACCATATGCATAGCAAATGCCACGTATTCTGTTATACTGGTGGTATCCAACATGTATCTAATTGATTATTTAGTCCTTGATACAAAAAAAAATCTTAAAATTTACAGTAGATTCCTTTTTTTAGTCCCAATCCAGGTTGCTTTGCTACAGACATCAAGCACACAACTAGGAAGATCTCATGCCAAAACAAAAATGAAGGCCACAGTACTTTAAGAAAAAGATACAAACATACCACCAAAACAAAACCACATACCACAAGGGTTGGAAAATGGTCCACTAAGGGTTAGGTATACAAAATTTCAAATCATAGAAAGGGACAATATCATGGGCATAATGACACAAAAAAATCATATTGCAGAAGGAGGAGAAGAATGGGGAGGTCAGCATCCATCAATTTGTTTCAAGTCTCTCCTACCCAAGGAATTTGGTCCCAGGAGGCCCCAGCTGAAGGATTCGGCTGACCAAGCTTTCTCCCTCATTAAGTGGGGGAGGAGCCGTAGGCAGATGAAGTTTACTGAGTACATCCAAAGCAGCAGTGAAAGAAAGAACATAAATAAACTTTATGTATTTTTTTTGTCAGAATGCCAGTGCCACTGTCTGGTCCACAGAGTGGAATTAGGCTGTACACTGAGTAAGGTTCCATCCTAGTGATGACAATTTGGTGATCAAAATCAGCAAAGTGAGTTTCATTAATTTAGGATCTCTTCTTGCTCTAGGAAGACAATGAGAATTTCAGCAGTGAACTCAACAGGAATAGGATCTGTACCTTAGAATGCACCTGTGCAATCAGTACAGTAATTTTCCGATTTCACTGCCAGTACTACACCTAGGAAAATGCTCACAGGAAGGGTACAAAGCTCTGAGAACAAATAACACTCTGCTGTATCCTAGTCTTTCAGATGAGACATTGTCAGTAGATAGGGAAACCATTAAAAAGAAAGTAGGAGAGATACTCAAGGTCATTTTATGTGTGGGAAGACTGAATGTGAAAGCACAATATTTCTTCTCGTCTTTAGACTTCTTACCATCTCTCTTAAAACTGACCAAGGAGTGAAAAGAATAAGTGGTACAAAGCATCTGATTAGCCAGCTTGTTTGCTGTTACTTGCGGTATTAAGAGGTATCCTATCTGTCAGCAGAAATGGTTGGCTCGCCCTTTACATCACATTCACAGTGTATCAGAACTACTCTTGCTTTCTTATCAGATTAGAGCAGCAGTGAAGTAGTTAAAACATGCCTTGGCTATGTTCTCCATTCACACTACCTATGAAAGCAGTGGGCCGTTAAAAACCACTAATCAACTTTTCTTCTCCCTAAGCTCAATATTTCAGAAAAAGTACTAACAACAATAGTGGCTCTGATGACTGCCTGTTACGATAGCATTTTACAGCAACTGATTTGTTTTGAAACGAATTTAAACTATTGCAGTTTACAGGGTCACTTTTTTCAATCTCTGAATTAAGCTGTTTATTGTAATAGAAGGGGTTCCTTCAGTCATCCACTTTTGGATGCCACAGTTGATAGGGAGAACAGTTGGTAAAACAAATTTAAAAATCTTGATAACTGCTACTTTCAGCTGAAAATTGCTAAAACAAGCTCAGCAGCAGACACAAATCTGATCTTTCTATGGGTTTTGCAGCATAGGACAAAATAAATGGCCCAGAATTCTGGGGTTGTCCTATTGCTTAACTTAGCAATTTAAACCCCAGAAAAATCAAAGGCACTGTGCTTCCCTGATAGTCCAAATTACTGATAACACAACACAAGACTCTCAAATAAGCAGCTGTAACTTGTGTTGTATATGTATCAGGCTTTACATTTGGGCTTTAGATCAGTGCTGTGCGACTCACATCTTATATGCAAACTATTTAAATATAGTATGAACGGCTTTTTCTGACTGCAAAGGGATTTTTCCACTATAATATCACAACATTGAGCAATAATTATATCCAAGGAAGCACATTAACCTTAGTGCTAGTGGCTAAAATACCAGTTTTCAAAGGAAAAGGCATTAAAACTTTGTGAATTGCTAACTAACAAATGCTTTGTATCTCACGCAACCAGTCTGTTACCACGTTACAAGCATCCTTTTCTGTTCAAATCTCGAAAAAGGAACCATTTCAGTGCAACTTGCAAACAGATGAAAACATACCGAACGTTTTCCTTTAGGACACATGGCACCCCTTACCCAAGAAACTGAGCACCAGATGGTCCAACTTCAATCAGACGGCTGGCCAGACCTTCACCTTCCACCATGGGAGGCATGGTGGCCAGTCTGTGGCGTTTCACCAACCGGCAAGTCACTCGTGTTGGAGCAGTGCATTTCCGTGGAGGAATAATAATTCGTAGTCCATTGTGTCTGCAGCCTCTCATGGCACCCCCACGAGCATCCACCATGAAACTGACTAGGAAGCTGAAAAATCAGAAAAAAAAAAATTAGATATAAAAGCATATCAAAATTCCCTTGGTTAGGTTTCACATATGCAACAAACTGCATATATAAATATAGCTCTTTCTCAAGATGTATGATTAGAAAAAGCCTTTCTCCCATGTGAAGCACTAAATCATGCTAAGATCATTTATTAATTAAACTGACAACTGCCATCTAAGAACTCTTGACAGAAATGGTCTTACTTTACAGTGCTGCTGTTGGTAGAAATACCAGCAGTCACTAATAGATGTGTGTGTGTGTGTGTGTGTGTGTGCGCGCACACATGTATACACATACTGGACAAAGTTAATTGCAAATATCACACTTCGTACCTGTGAGCATCT
Organism: Chauna torquata; assembly: GCA_013399475.1. Taxonomy (NCBI): domain Eukaryota; kingdom Metazoa; phylum Chordata; class Aves; order Anseriformes; family Anhimidae; genus Chauna; species Chauna torquata. The sequence continues at coordinate 18,105 of VXAL01017670.1, read as the reverse complement.
CTAATGCAAAGTTGGCACTCTTTAAATATTTTACAAAACTAATATATCTTAAAATGATTTATGACTCACTGATATAAAGCCAATTCTGATTGAAGGGGTTGGGTTTTTTTTGTTTTGTGTTTTTTAAGGTTATCTATATAATTTTCTAGTTATTTAATAAACAATTTTTAACAAAAAATGTTCTCAGATTTAAAAAAAATCAAATTTCATTCTCGAGTGTTTGGACACAGTTCTTAATAAATCACTGAAGCTATCATCAATTTACGTCAAATATCTCCCTCTCTTTAATATTAATCTCTTAAAACAAAGAACTTTTCCCTTAATAATAAGATTGTTGAAAGAAACGTTTTAAGGCAGAAAAAAAGCACTAAAAAAAGGAGACTGTTTAACACTAGGTTTAGAGACCTCACTTTTTTTCCTTACCCTTTGCAACAGATTATGAAAAAAATAGGTTAGGAAATTACAAATACATTGGGAAAAAATAATGGTGGGTAAGAAGTTGAACCAATAGAAATCCTTGATTTATTAAAGAAACCCTTCATGCCATTAAAGAAAGACAAGTACTTCAAACAGGAGTTGGAATGGACTTCTCTCTCTCTTTTTTTTTTTTTAAAGACAAGCTGATAACCCAACACGTCATTATTGTTTGAAGGCAAATTTTGCATTTTGGTGAGATGACAATAGTCATTATATAGGAGGTTTACTTATGGATTTTTGTCTTTCTGTGTTACTTTGCACAGCAATACAATGTCCCAGTGGAAAACTTACAGATGCAGAAAGCCAGCTACAGGGAGCCCTCTCCTAGCACAAGGTATATTATCTTACTTATATCTTTTTCTTTAATAGGGAGAAAAACACTTCATGGAATTTCTTATATGCTGACCTTTTTATAGTTCCCTATGTAACCAACAGGTAGATTATGAAAGATTTGCTACAAAGATTAGGGACATTCTTGGGAAAGGTATAGAACTACTTCAAATTTTTTACTGGTTTATGACTTAGGATCATGCCTGATGTGGGATGGGCATGTCAGGTTGCTGGAAGTGAAAATAAGAGTAGACGAGACAGAACGGTATCAGGCCTACTTCTAGCCACTAAAATAGAATCATCACAGGGGATGGTATTGAAGGACCTGCAATGGAGAAAAGCCCTTATAACGTGAGTTACAAATACAGATATTTTTCCACTGTCTCCTTGACCGTTCTGTGCAACAAACATTGTGTCCGTTCAATATCCACACAACAAGTAATTCCACATGCTGTAAAAACACAACACTCAACACACCGTGCAAGTCAGAAAAATGGATGATGGGAAGGAGCCACAAGCGCCAGTCAGAAGCACACCATGCACCATGGATGCCAGTCTTTCTCACACATGCAGTCTCCTACTCTACTGCCATTCATATACCTCTAGGTTTTGTTTAGTGTAAAAGTCTGGGTAGTACAACCATTATCTCATTCCTTAGAGGCTGGTGTTTCTGTGGTTTTAACAAGGGGGAAAAGAAAGAAGATGAAAACATTTTACAGCTTTGATTCTCTGGGGATTAATTTAGAAAAAAAATGGGAGCTTCCTTTACAAAATACATACTTTATACATGTTAGAGCACAGATGAAAGAAGAGTTTAAAAGATACTAAATGCTCAATTTTTGCAATAATGCTCTATGGCTTGCATTGCAATTTTCCTTTACCTGTATGAAGTAGTGTTATCAAAGTGTTTCTGAATTATGTTTCAGAGAATCGGTCCAAGTCTCCATTATAACGGGTGCTTTAGAGGTAATAACACTGAGTTCTGGAAGAAGTACTTCACATTTTGGTGCTAATATTATGAGCAACAAAAATACTAGCCCCATAATTACCAGAAGCTGATGAGTGCACTTAACTGAATTAAATTAGCATTCACAGTTTTCATTGTGTAAGCTGTATGAATACAATGTTTATGATTCATTTATTTTCCGTTATTGATATAATACTCAAGATTGCATACTTTAACAGGATCACCTTTTTTTCCTGTCCGTCACTGAAAATCCTAGAACTAGTTCATCACTCTGTCTTTATATCTGCCTTAGCTTATCTCGCTGTGTGTCTCAGCAATGCCAAGAACACCGTTAACTGTTGGAAGAATATATACAAATAAAAGGTAAGGGTCCAAATCAAATAATCTCTCTTCTGACCACAATAATGGGTTCTGTTGCTTTTAATATGGTGCTTTTTCTCTGTACAGGAGTTCCTTTCAAACTAACTTAAACAGAGTACTGAAATAGTAGTGCCTTCTCATAAAGCATAGATTATGCAATCCAGATAACTACCCCTGTGGTGTAGAACCAATGTAAAAGCTGAATCAGGAGTAGTCTTGGATTTTGACGGTCTGTAAGAACCTGGTATCTCACTTCACGCACACAATAATAACTCTATGTTCCCACAGCTGCAATAGTCAGACTCTAATATAGGTCAACTAAAACCTGAATATGGCATTTCTCACCAGTACGTGCTCAAGATGTAAAGTGATAGCGCTGTGTGTGTGTGTGCGCGTGTGTGTGTGTGTGTGTGTGTGTGTGTGTGTGTGTGTGTGTTCAGGCCTTAATTAAAGTTGCAACTGTTTCTTTCAGTTTAAGTTTATTGAAGGTGTCTGGCAGCCAAAACACGTCAGGGCAAGGTCTATCAGTCACCTATCACTGAAACCAACTAGTGCTCCAAAGACTGGAAGAACAGGCAGAGATAAGTGTCACTGAAAGGTGGACACAAAGATAACAATTGTTAGGATAAAAACAGTAGGACATTATTATTCACTGTAGAAACAGCTGTTTCTATCATACAGAAGATCTAATTTATTTACTAAATAACAAGATAAAATCTGGCAAACAGGGAGCGCTCATCAGAGCATACACCAAAAAAATAAATTTGTGCTGTATCGCTGAAACAGACCCCCAGGAGAAATGGAAGATTTCTGAAGGGTTCTCTGACTTCTGGATAAGTCTGACATGCTAGATAGCAAATTCAGGCAAACAGAGCCTACCTAGTATGAGGACAGCAGAGACAGAACAGTGCCAATTGTCACACTAAATATGGAGGAGCTAGTTCACAAAAAGCAGCTATACACTACTATGAAATTCAAGGAAAACTAATTTTGGAGAACTAGGAAGAGCTAGCATTAACATAGTGCAAAAAGAAAGAAACCGAAGGGGAAAAAGTTCCCAGCTCTACGAGCTGTGGCATAAGAGTCTGAAAGGATAGCACACTGATGCAGGATTTGTAGAGCGGACACTGAGTCTGGAAATGTGTTCTTTCTCACCATACCACCCTGTTTATTTCCCACCCTTTCACCACATCCATTTTTTCATCCACTTATTTAATCCAATTTCTTTTATCCCTTTCTTTAAATCAGCACAATTCACATTGGTTTGGGTAATTATATGTAATAGAGTCAAGAAAATAATTTATAACAAAGTATTTTCTGAATCACAGCAGCCTTTTTTCTGCTTATTTGCTATAAAACAGTGCATCAAGATGGTGACACTACTGTTCCAGGACTAGAAAATCTTTGATTTTTTGAAGGACTGTGTATATCCATATATAAATAATTCATACAAAACTAATGGGTGATATTATAAACCTTGCTTTCTGAAACATGCACTTAGGAAAGAGAAAAAATTGTATGACTAATATAAAGGAAATTTAAAACTCAGATTAATTATTTGTTCCCCCCCTACTATTTCTCCTCTCCCTAGTGTTTCTTTTACCAGAAGTGAAGTGACAAGACTGAGGTAGGAGGAGATTGTACTCAAAAGAGCAAACAAAAGTAGCAGGAATAATTGGCAGATTAAGCCATCACTGGAATCAGTGGTACTTTTTCATTGTAAATTCCTATGGTCAAAAACAAAATAATACATAATGCTCATATATGAATAGTCCTACATATATACTTCCTGTAGGTGCAGGGTTGCTTCTCTTATTTCAAGCAGAGAGGCAGTGCTTTCCTTTACCATCCCTGAGAGGTACCCTGTCAGTCTTTGCATCTGTCTTCCCTGCTGTGACTTACAA
>VXAL01017669.1:195153-223126 GCA_013399475.1 Chauna torquata | reverse complement strand
ATTTAAAATTGTTTTGTTTTGTTTTGTTGGAAGGCAGGTCTTAAATTCGCTTACTTGCAGATTTTTTTCCTCTTGATTTGAGAGACAGGTTTCAGTTTTGTGCCAGATTTCAGTTAACTCTAAATCAAAGACCATAAGACATATGGTAACATTTCTTCCATTTTTTAAATTTTGCTTACTACGAGATTTTGTGATTTGTGAAATGTGGCTTTTAAGAAGCTGCATGTAGTGCTGAATGAAATGAAGCCTGGGATAAGAGCTTTTGTGTAGTTACGCTGTAATAAGACATAAATTGTCACTGTGCAGTTTTCCTTCATAGCACAATTTTGTTCCAAAAAACAGTTTTTAGGAATAATTTTCATTCTAGTGACTTTGGTTACTGAGATGTGCAAATTGGAAATAGCCATTTGAGCACAAGGGCTAGCTTATGTAAAACCAACATTACAAACTTCTTGCCTTAGGAATTCAACTAAATATTTTATGATAACTACGTTGTCAACTACAAATATTAAAAACCCATCTGAATATTGCTTTTAAATTTATTTTATCCATCAGATTAGAGAATAAATACCTTCAGCCAGAACACTGTTGGATCTCTTACTTTGTGAAATAAACCTATTTTTTTTGTTTGTTTAGTCTTCAGAAGTAACTAATATTGATCTCCTAAATAATTACGGTGGTGCTTGCTAATCAGCGTATTGCAGTCATAGCTAATAGTAATCAGTGTGCTAGCTCCTATGGAGGACGTATAGAACTGATCATGTAAAACTATCAGATAGGTTTTAAAAGGTAATAGAAGCATACCAGGTTAAGGGAGGAAGGTAGGAATAAAGGAAAGCTAATACTGGAGGTCACATGACCATATTTTTCAGGATCCAGTCAACTCTTTGATGTAAAAATCCACAGTTCATCAACATTTTCATCTTCAGACATGTTCAGTGGAGAAGGAAAGTGGTTCAAATGACCCCTCATTGCAGAGAAGCTCTTGCATTCGATCTTCTGCTTCTCTAATGACTTGTCAAGGCAGCATAGATTTACTTCAGCCATCAGGTTTCAGACAGCTCAAAGGGAGCCCTACGGTACTGTAACGCAGGGAGTCAGAGGCAGGCTATGTCCTTCATTTCCTATTTGAGTTAACACTTGTTAGCCAGGTGGGGTGCTGGAAGCCTGGATTTGCATCTTGAAGCAGTGACGTGTGTATCATTATAGTTGTTGATGATTCTGTTTCCAGTCTCTGGTGAAGCTTGAAGAACCTCTATAGCACACAGTGGTGTTTGTTTGCTTGTTTTTTCATTTATGAAACTGATGCAAGCTTGGAGAAAGCGTTATTCTTAAACAGGGGAAAAAACAGAAGTCTATCAAATTTAGCTTCTATGACATTACTTCTCTAAGTAGACTCAGATTTCTTGCTTTTATGTGAATTGCCTTCTTTAGACCCAACATGTGTGTTATGCAATATGTGATGTAAATCAACTGAGTTAATGCTGTAGATAAAACAGGATTTTTTTTAGTTCTTGGGTAATTTTAACCTGACCAAAGTGATTTACGTGCCTTTGTGTCATTGACTTTTTAATTGCATGTGACTGTGAAATTTTTAATTTATTTTTTCTTTTCCCCTAGTTTCTAACTATGCAGTTTTCTTGTATGCACTCATGTAATTTTACCTCTAAACAGACACGTGGAGAAAAACTTTCAGTGACAAGAGGTCAATTACATAGATCTATTTAAAACAAAATTCACGGAGCAACAGTTCTGCATTTTAGAAAGAAAAGATAGATCAGTTTAATGTGCTGTATACTAAATAAAGTCTGTACTCTTCTCAAATTCCTTGTCAGAAATTGCTGTGTGAAATTCTATCAATTGTAAAGTTACTGCGGATTTGTAGAAGAGAATTCTTGAATAAAAAAAAATTCTTTTCTGATTGATAAAGAAATGAAAATGTTTGCAAAAAAAAAAAAATTCACAATCATAATAAAGTTCAAGACCTTTCTTGTAACTGCAAAAGTAAGACAAATGTCAATTAATAGCCTCTTCCTTCTGATATGGTGGCAAAAAGGATGTGAATATAGTGAGGAAGAGAACAAAATATTGTTTTTATATGTATTTTTTCTTTCTTTCCTGTAGAATGCTGGGATGTTAAGAAAGGGGCTGCTTTTCAGGATAACTCTTCTGATGTCTGGAGGGGCTAGTATACTTTATATACGCTGGAGGATTATGGGTACAGGGCCACCGGCTTTTACTGAAGTAGACAACCCAGCTTCATTCGCAGATAGTCTGTTTGTGAGAGTAAGTTATGAAGCTGATTTTTTTTTTGGCAAGTTCAGAACATTCATCTTTGTCATCAAATTAAATTTTCTGTGCTTCAAAGAAACAATAAAGTGGGCAGTCTTTACATTTTTGAGATGTGTGATGAGTCACCTTCCCTTGTGCTTCTGTGATGATTTTCTGCAATTTAAAAAAAAAGAAAACAAACTATACCTTGAATATTCTTTGCATTCAATTTAGCATGCACTGCAGACATTGAAGTACATTTCCATTTATTCACTGCTTGTCTCATGCATGCAAGGGTTTAGCTTTTCCTAGGTTTCTTCCTTTTTCCATGTACTGTATTTGACTCTTCACCTGTTCTTTCACAGCTGAAGAAAATAGCATAAAGCTCTGGTCTGGTGCATTTGGAGTATGTTTTGGTTTTATATCTCTGACTGCATTAAATAGGATTTTGGAGACAGAGTGAAAGGTGTTGTCTTTTGACATTTCCTCCTGTTCTGGGAAATTATGCTTTCTACATGTGGGTATTGGTTGCACGGTATAGAATTGTGTTTCTCTGCTTTGAATAGGAGAACCACTTAGCTGTATTTTAAAAAAAAAAAAAAAAAATCACAGCTGTAAAGTAAATAGATATATAACTAGATGTAGTCTAACAGCATTTAAGGCCTCTCTTTATTGTGTAAGAAATATTTTGCAATAACAGAAATGATAGAAGAGAAGAACTAAAGTTTCTCCCCCTCACACTTAAGTTTAGTATCAAATAAATGTTTGTTTTCTTTTTGACTGACAGGCTATAAACTATAATTACTACTATTCGTTGAATGCATGGTTGCTGTTGTGTCCCTGGTGGCTGTGTTTTGATTGGTCAATGGGCTGCATACCCCTCATTAAATCAGTCAGCGACTGGAGGATAATTGCACTAGCAGCACTTTGGTTCTGCCTAATTGGCCTGATATGCCAAGCTCTGTGCTCAGAAGACAGCCATAAGAGAAGGTAAGAGACAGTGATGAATTTTAAATGCCCAGACAACTTCGGTACAGTATTATTTTGTTAAATTCAGTACTGATAATTTTAACAATTCAGTGGAACCAGTGTCTAGCAAATGCAGTTCAAATAAATATTTATAGCTGTCATTACAGTTTTATCCCAGTTTGGGCCCATCGCTATCCACCAACTAGCAGGAAACAGACTTAGAGGGGGAGGTATGGATGGCTACTTCATTTTTCTCGTGAAATGGCATTTTGAGATCCTTAACACTGTAGGTAGTAAAAAGTAATCTGTGCTTAGAACAGTAGTGTGTTTTTGCCCTTGCTTATAAGTTATCATCTCGTCTAATCTTCTCTCCTAATAATGAAAGAGAGAGATGTGCCTTGAAAGGAGGTAGAAATGCTGGTCATACTATCAAAAAATAAAATGCTGACCCAAAATATCTACTGAGGAAACAACTTGTACTTTACCAAAAGAAACTAAAAAAATTATTGTAAACTATTCTGTCTCACTAAGGGTTTCTGTTTTAACTTTTGTTCACTTTTCTCTGTTCCCATGGATTTTATGTATAATTAATTTCTCAACTCTTTCACATTTTTCAACAGCTCAGTCATAATGAGGTTGTCCAGGATTTTCAGAGTACTGAATATTTTCTTTTTCTTTCTATGGTATTCTGTAATTTCATTTCTTTCCCCATGTCTCCTCAAAGGCTAACATCCCACTAGCCTTCCTTTCCTTTTTCTTTGCACAGATAAAATCGTTCTGGAGAAGGGTAGAATTCTTGTTACGATTGTCATATTTTCTAGTTTTTTACTCACTAAGCCAATATTGCTGAACAGTTTTTTAGTAAAAAGTAAAGACAAAAAGTAAAGTGAAGGCCAAGGACAATTAGGGAGGAGAAAAGACTAAAAGGTACCTTACTGTAGATTTGTCATCTACATTACAGTATAGAGATTTATTTGGAAAAAAAAAAAAAAAGTTAAAAAAAAAAAAGTTTTTTTAAATGGAGTAGAAAACTACTATGCCTGTGGCCTGACATAGACATGGGGTTTATATTTCCTTATGTCAGCTCTGCAAAAGTAAGGTAACTAGTCTCAGTTGTCTAAGCTGTCTATAGTCCATAAAGAGTTACCTGCTGAGGGTTACACATTCCTAATGTAGATACCTAAAACAAAGACGACGAACTGCCTTTGAGAAGTGCCTTTCTCCACTGACTGTGGAAAGAGTATAGATAAGTAACTTACATGTGGTTAAACACAATGGATTCTACTATTGATGTCTTTTTAAGGAGAGAAAACACTCTTTCAGTAGGAAATGTATGTAAGTTACTTCTTTAAGTGACCTATATTTTTTTTCCCTGAGTTACTGTCTTATTGGTTCCAAAACTAGACAGGTAGCTTTTATCATTAGTTTTTTTACCTGTATGTTTTAAATAGGAATTATGTAATTAATGTTTAATGGGGTTATTTTCTGGTCTGAAAGCATGAACATTGCTTTTCTGGGAATTATAGCTAGGATTTTAAATGTGCCTGATAGAGTGAAGTGTCAAAACCTTATTGAAACATAATTTGATTTTGTTACGTGGCTCCCAAAGGCTGCTTTTGAATGCTGTGCTCCATAAGCACATTTTTCTACATTTTTTTTAATAATGTGTATATGTTAAATGGAAAAGTTATTTTTATTAAGCTTTGTGGTTAATTTGAGGATCTGTCTCTTGTTTGCAGAATTCTTACATTGGGACTTGGATTTCTTATTATCCCTTTTCTTCCTGCAAGTAACCTGTTCTTCCGAGTAGGATTTGTTGTTGCGGAGAGAGTCATCTACCTCCCCAGTATTGGATATTGTATTCTGTTTACATACGGATTTAGTCTCTTGAGTAAGCAAGCCAAGAAAAAGGTACCATCAAAACAGTCAGTAAGGCTGATGATGAAGTGCTTTAACTGAATTATTTGGTTCTTAACTTGTCTCTCTTTTCTCAAGAAAATTCTTGCTGTCGCAGTACTTGGAATCTTACTGATAAACATCATGCGCTGTGCACTCCGCAGCAGTCAGTGGAGGTCAGAAGAACAGCTTTTTAGAAGTGCGCTGTCTGTGTGCCCTCTCAATGCAAAAGTAAGTCAGTTGTGGACTTTTGCTCTTTTTTTTTTTTTAGCATGTTTTGAATTTTGGAGTAGCAGAGCTCATATGTGTAGATAATGTGTTGTGGTACAGTGGGTCTCACAGTCTTGATTGGGGCAAAAATATGACAATGACATATCAGACACCTAAATTATGGTGGTAACACAGTCAAAGTACAAGACAGTGTGAATTACAACTTTGTATTGTTCTGAATTGTAATTCAGAACTTGGGGGTGGGAGTGGAGAGGGGGAGGAGAAAGGGGAATATACTTCAGGAAAAGGCAACCAGTCAAATCAGATGTGCTAGTAAAATCTCTTACAAGAATTGTATACATAATTGCAGGTTATTACAACAAAATATCAAAGAGAATGTAAGCAAGTTGCAGTTTATTCACCTGAATCGTTCCTGTGCTATGATTTTAGAATCCTTTTTTCTGTACCTTCCAGTGGTATGTATAGCCAGCATAGCTAAGGGTCAAAGAAGCTTATCTGTATAATAGCAGGACATGTGGTAAAATCTTTGCTCCCACTTCTGCTCTTTTACAGTGGCTGAATGAGCTAGAATCTTCAGACGCAGACACTGAGGAAAATTGCAATATTCCTTGCAAGACTTAGTGAGGGAAAAAGTTAGAGATGGGACTGGATAGGATATTTCACTGCACTGAACATCAGTGCGGCATAGTAGACTGAATCTAGACTGCCAATAGTGGTGAGCTCTGCAGCAGTCCTTTGATAGCTGAGACTGGGATCTGTTGGAGTATACCACAGAGCCCTGACGTTGTCTGAATTTTAGGACAGACTTTCTTCAATAAGCCTCGGAATAGGAATCCACAGCTTGTTCATAACAATATGTTGATGTTTTTAAAGATTAGATTTCTGTAATCTAGAGTGCTATCTAGAAAACACAGATCAAGATATGGAGTTTAAACAACGTACCTGTGAATGCTCAACTTTGTGAAGAGAATGATAAACTTAGCACCTACTGAAATACAAATATGCAGCAGTGAGTTCTAAAAAGCATTTATAGTCAATATTTACAACATGGTGATGTCTTTCAATAATCTCAGATTTCAATACATAGAAAAAGAGCTGTTGTATTTTATTGTGGCAGTGGTAGGCAACATCTTCTTTTTAATGCTGACCTCAGTGTATCTTGTCTTCTGGAAAAAACAAGTGCATACTATAAATGGAGCAAATGCAATCTGTTCCTTTGTGTGTAGCTCCATCCATCTGCTATGGTAAGAGTGCTTTAGACAGATCCACACTCTTTGCCTGTGCTCCAAGCTCCTTGGACGCAAGCCACGTCTGGCTGGGAAGCTGGGTAGCTGTGTTCACACAGTGCTGTGCTTGAGCCGATAAGCTGTGTGCAAGCTACTGAACTAATGCATCTGGTTCAAAGCCAATGAGTGTATGGGGAAAATGAGCTTGTGTTTGTCAACACTGGGGTGTGTAGACATGCCTGGGCTGTATTGCTACTAGCGACAGCTTGCACAAATGGAGAGCATGGTGATGTGAAGGAAGGCTTTTATAGTCTCGCATTCCAATTTTCTGTAAGGAGTAACTTTGAAATTGCAGCCGTGGGGAACTTTGCTAGGCAGGAGCATTATAGGGTCCGTGTGTAAGAGCCAATCTCTTTTATTTTTCTTCGTGGACTCAGGTATATTTAGTCAATTTTCACCAAGATAAATGTAAAAATTGGAACTAGGTTCTGTTTTGGTATTCTGTTGTTGTTGTGAAATTGCAGACTTTCTTTAAAACTGATTCCACAGGACTTTTCATTGGTCCATTTTATTTCAGTGGGAGGCTGATGAAGACCAAAAGATGAATGTAGATAATAACATTTTGTTTATTTTTTCTTGGAACATCTTTAATATGTGTAAAGTGGTCATGCTTTTATTCCCTTATGTAACAGGATCCTAGAATCTCCAGGTGTCTCCCAACTACTGACAAAAGCTGCAGCACTTAATTCAGGCTTTGTGATACAGCTCTTCTCAATTCCAAATCATGTGTGTATGAGCAGTGTAAAGTAAATTTACCTTAATTCTAACTTACAAGTAAGTTACAGTACCTTCTCTAATTTCAGACTCACCTTCTTTAAACACCTCTCTTAGATGGAGGTGTGGAAACTGCAATAAATCAGGTTCTCTGGCATAGTAACAAATCTACCCCTTTGAGTGATGGATGCATCTGGCTCAAGAAGGTGAAATTTAATATCAATTTTTCTAAACATGGCCAAGTAATTTTGAAGTGTATTGGAAATAATCAGGTACCTTAATGAAGTTACAAAGATTTTTGACTTTTTTTTTTTCTTTAAGTTCACAGTACAGAAAAATCTGGCAGCTCTGTGTCTAAAGAGAATCTGTTACATACTTTTAAATATGTATGTGTGTGCATTTATTTATTTGGGAGAAGAGAAAGAAGCATGTTAAAGCTATGTCCAGGAGTATGTCACTCTTGCTTGGTTTGAAAGGTTGTTAGACTGAAGCAGTACACATTTTGAAAACATTTGGCAGTATTTTGCTTAGATGAGCAGAAGGTGCCTGTATATTGATTCCATTTCCTCTTATCACCTTTTTTCATACAGTATAGATTCATGGAATTCCTGGAGCTCAATGGTGATATGCACTAGTGTGAGTTAAAACCAGGCCTGTCTTGTCTCTACTAAAGCAAATTCTGTGAACAGTTAAATAGACTGTTTTCTCCTGCTATGTTGATGATATGTTACAGGTAATTTATAAATTTGGAATAATTCAGTGCTAATGGCTTAGCTCACTGGATCTAATTCAGAGTCTTTTCATTGATGTCAGTGTGTTGCAAGTTAATCCTGGAGTGCTTTGTTGAGGTACTGGAATATCTAATTACAGGCTACAATGAAAGCCTAACTACAGTTTCGCTATATCAGACTACTGGCTTGGGATTCATCCCCTTAGCTTTAGATATCTACATCTGAGCAAGTCAGATAGGCCCCCTTTATAACTGGGAGGAGAAACTGTCTCTTTTAGCACATGGTTTATCATCACCTCGAGCTACATGACTCACTCAGGCCCAAAGGACTGCACCCTATTCTGTGTGTTTCTCTCCACTGATTATGCAAGAAGTCCTGACAACTACCTCAAATGCAGATGCGTAAGGTTATGTGAGACTTTGCCCTCATCCTACTGCTGTTCACTATTTCTTGACATTGCTGTATTGCTCCTCACTCACTAACAACACAGGTTGTTACCCATTGTTTCCTTTAGATTTTACAGATTATTCCTGAAGATGCTCATCTTGTTGGATTTTTCTGCCATGCAATAAGTTACTGTGGGAAATGCCAAGTTACTTTTTCTCATCTTTTAGCAAAGCCATGGCAATTTTTAAGAATCCAGAGACAATTCCTATTTCTGGATGACTTCTTCTAATTAATTATATAAATAAAATTTTCAAGAATATCATTAAATACATGGGAAGTAATGACCATTTTTCTTTTCCTAGATTTGAAATAACTATTTAAATAATTGTAAACTGTTAATATTCTGTACATAATCTGTACGTTCTCCTTGCTACTAGCTTTTCTTTACAGCATAGAATTTAATAAACATGATTTTTTAAAAAGCCACTTAAGTAGCAACATTTCTGTAATACTAAGCAAGAAAGTTATGATACTCTGAACAGAATGTGCTACTAACCATTCTCCCTTGAGATACTAAAGGTATTAGCTTTGTACTTGATGAGTCATGCAAACTTATTATCACAGATACACGTTGGTCAAAGACAAGCGATTCTAATACTGAAAACATACAACAGTTTTTAAGACTATTTTCTCTACTTTCTTAAGAGGTCTTGTAAAAATTCTTTGTGGCAGAACAAGATTTACTGCTAACTGCTTAAGGATTTACAAAGCTGATCTAGAGAGCATTTCCTTTAGATATTGAGAATTCTTTTCTATGTTATATATTAAAAGAGGATTATCTTCTGCAAAGGATACCTTAAATGTTGTGGTCTATGTTTTTAGAGGCTATTTGTGGTGTTTTGTTGCATGGATAACATTTTAGATGTCAGGTTTTTTGTATATGAATACAGTCATGCAGAAGAACATTTAGACAACACTAGCTGCACAAACAAAATGGGAAGATAAAAAAAAAGCTTTGTTTTATTTAGACAACAGAATTTCAGTAGCAGAGGGAAGAGAAGAGTGTTTGATGGAAGAAGCTGGCATTGAACAGAAGCATCTGCATGTTTCTGTAGAAATTTTGACATCTGTGCTCTGCTTCCATCCTTTTCAGCAGATGTTCATATTTGCTGAAAAGGTGATTATGAGCAGTGAGGAAGAAAGAATAAAATAGTCAAGAATCATAGTGCTCCAACTGAACGCTACATGTACTTCCTAGATGTTGATACTACATTTCAATTTCTTCCTACACTGCTTTGGGGCTGAGAGGCAGGGCAGGGGTGGAAGAAGAAATTGGTTTGACATTAATGGTGGGTTTATATGGGGAAAATATCTTTTTTTTTTTTTTCTTCCCCATTTTAATGTGTATGAACATTTAAACACTTGAGTAAGAGTTCAAGCACTGTGTATGTCTAACAATAATATACAGTGCTTTTACCTTTTTATAATGGCATCTTAGGCCCATTGAGGTATTGCGAAAAGACAAACGCCCACAGCCAGTTCTTGGGCTAGGCAATGGTGCCATGGTTATGTTAACTCTAAACGTGGCGTGCCTGTTGATATCAACTAGCCTTTCTCATGGGGTATTTTTAGTACATTACTCTTTCCTAATTGCCCTCATTGCAGAGAATGCTGTGTTGTTATGCATCCCTTAGAAATGCTCATTTTAGAGCTATTACTGTAATTACCAGTTTAAGTTTGATAAAGGAGCAAATGGGCATAATGTAATATGTCATTTCCAGTTAATATCCATCTTTAATGCTCATCTAATAATGAAATGGTATGTCTGCTCTTAAATGCTTAATCAGGAAAGGAAAGTCCTTTCCCAAGTTGGTCTGGACAGTATCTGTCAAAGGCAGAAGAAACATGTCTCTAGAGATTAAATTTAAAACGTCACACTGACCCCTCATTTTTAAAGGCCAGATTCTTCCCACCCACTGGTATATAGAAAGTGTTTGTCCCCCTGTTGCGCAGATAGGGGGTCAAGAGGAGAGATCAAGGAGAATTACAGCCTTGTGCTTAGCAGAGGGCATATAAATTATTGTAACCCTGGCTGAGGGGAGTAGAGCAAAAGGCAGATCTTGGCATCTCTCTCTAATGGCCAGAGAAATGAGAGACATGGCTGTACAGCAAAAGTAACCTGCACCTTTCAAATGACTCTGTATGCCTAGAAACAATTCCTGACTCTGTTCTTAAGATTTTACTGCATTAAAAAAAAAAAGTGCATATTTACCCATTGTAAATTAGTTCGAAAGCTGTTTTTGTCATTGGATATTTATGGTAGGTTGAGGGGTTCTTTTGGTTTGCTTGCTATAATTTTTCTTCTCTTACTTTCATCTCTGTCTGTTAAGGGGACCTATGGCTACAATTTCTCTTGAAGGGAAGTTAGGAAACATACGTACAAGAAGGAGCTCTTCATTTTCAGGAGTATTGTGTAGAAACATCATTTCTTTTCATACAGAAACTGTATCTGATGACAGAAGAAATACACTGAGAGAAAAATCTCAGTTTTAATAAGCAGTAGTTATTTAAATGTTTTGTTATCAATTTTAATACTATAATACATCTTTCTAGGTCAGGTCAGAAAATATACATGTACACTTAATATTTCATTTGATGTTTTGACTTGAAATAGTTGATATCTGTTGGGTTTCTGCAATCCACACAATCGTTTACATGAGAAAAATATGCTTTCCACTGCTACTTTAGATACAAATGGACATTAAGAAGTTCCACACTTTAAGAAACTGAAAAAATAGAATCAGGAAGTGAAACTCTGACTGGTTCCTAACACAAGATAGCTGAAACATGTTTGAAAGACTGAGTGGGCGGTATACACAGTTTTTTTTTCTCGTATGCCTTGTCTTCAGTCTTTAATCGAATTTCTTCTTGCAGTAATGCTTATGACTTATGTAAAATGTAAAACATTAAGGAGAAAAAAAGACATTTGTAAAACTTCTTTAGAGAAAGAAATTGAATGTAATCTTAGTTTGCTGATACTGAAATGTGATTTCAGATATTTTAACGGCTAATATACGTTATTGAGTGAAATCTTCCTTTACTTTTTCTGTTTTGCCATGAGTTGTCTTTCATCTGAAAGCACAGCAAAGTTCAATAACCTAATTTGCTCTGAATAGATTTTGAGTCTGTAAACTTCAGTATATAATCAGAGCAATCCAGTTTGGTAAGAATGTTGTCATAGCGTGCTGAAAAATTTCCTGAAAAGATAAAAAAAAAAAAATATTCAGTCCTAAGAAACATTTTCAGGGCATATCATTTTACTGTAATGACTCTTTGGAACGCAACACTATTCTATTTTTTTTGTCACAGTCAAGTGATCTTTATAAATGACTATGCCTTGATATAAATGTACGATTCTGTTGCTTCTTCAGAATGGACCTTGTCATATTTTTATGAATGTACAGAGGAAGTGCCTGGATTTTTTGTTTTTTTGTTTTTTTTTACTTGGAAGCTGTGCTAGAGCTTTTATGGGATGCTGAATTTGTGTGCTGTTTTATGCCTTACAGCCTGAGGAGCTGCTGCTGTGAATACTTAGTAAGCCTTAGAGCATCTTTGCTGTCTTTAAAAACAGTGAAACTACTTCTTCACTTACTCTAGAAACCATGGAAAATGGTTTTAACTTGATTTGTTGATGGTATGTTACTGCGTAGTCATAATCGTGTAGAGGTGGAATTCAACAACTAAATACTATAACAGGTTCAAACATAGCATGTGCCGAATCAATGGGTGCCAGGTATCATGCCAAACACAATGAGAATTAATCCTCTGATGAACACATGAGATAAAATCCTTTTTTGAATGTATAAGGTGAATTAGAATTATCTAAATGTAATACAAACCTATCTTTATGTACTTCAATCTGAAGTAATTTCTGCATAGCATTTTTGAAGAGATTTAAATCAGATTTTTCAAGGAAAAAATTACAGTGTGTGTTTGTTTTAGATGAGGCATACATGACTTGATTTCAAATAGTAAGGTAATTTAAGGAATGAATTCTGATCTAGTTGCGGAAAAGTCTGTTTTCAGTCTATTATGTGGTACTCGCAATACTCTTCTGTTATTTCTAAACTTCAGTCTTCCTTTGAGCAGGCAATGTAGTCTTCTGCAAGTAGTCTTCAAGTAGGATTTGAAATGTCTCCCCACTCAATTTTTTCCTGAAATTCCTATCTAATCCTTATCATAAGTTCAAATTATAAGGATCTTCCTAGTAGTTATCCCAAAGCTTTAGACACTTCCTTTATTCTCCACTTTTTAACGGGTAAGGTCTCCAACATGCTGCCGCACACGTTTTTGTTTCAGAAATGCTGTTTGATATGTTATTACACCGAGCGAATAATAGTTGGGGGGGGGGGGAGATTGGTTGGTTTTCTTTGTTTTTTATTTTGAAATATGGAGCTTAGCTTAGTTTTTCTGTTAATGTTGTTTCTTCTGGCTTATGCTGTAGTGAAAGCAAAGTTTAATCGCATATTGCTGTAGTTCATCTTTTGCTATGATCAATTTGAATTGAGTCAGCCTTTTTCTTAGTCATCTGGCAAATAAATGAAACGAAGGGCAAGAAGTGTCCATATAAATAGTCGTATGGACAGTGTGGTGACCTCACTTATAATGAGTAAGTGAGGGAATATTCAGGGAGGGAATAATCTTTCTTAACTAGCTAGAATGGGTAAGTTGATTTATTAGTTTATTCCTCAGATTTTGTCTTGCTACTTTCATTGTATATATTGTCCAATCTTGAGATCCACCTACAACATAAAACAATGATCAATGACACAAATACTGACTGTATCCATTTGGAGTAAGAATTTTTAGCAACCTGACTCCACAAAATATCTGACTATGTAGCATCTGGTAAAATGTTCATCTCTGTTTTCAGGTGCACTACAATGTTGGCAAAAACCTGGCTGACAAAGGAAATCAAAGTGCTGCAATCAAATACTACAGAGAAGCTGTAAGGTATTAGAAATTTTACTGCTTTATTGAACTATCCTAAAATTGCTTTAAGGTTTAACAGGGAGAAAATGCTTAGGTATTCATTTTCATGCTCTGCAGCGATGCAGAGCTAACAGTTTGCCTACAGAAATGTGTGTCCCATACATAATAATAATCTCTTAAATTTTGCGTTTCAGGTTGAATCCTAAATATGTACATGCCATGAACAACCTTGGAAATATTCTGAAAGAAAGAAATGAGCTCCAAGAAGCAGAGGAGTTGCTGTCCTTAGCTGTACAAATACAGTATGTTTAGAACAATGCCAAGCAGTGTTTTGCACCAGCTGAGCAGAAAGGATACAATGGGATCTTCTGTTCCAAATGCTTAATTGTCATCTCTCTCATTTTTTTCCAATTTATGTAGACCTGATTTTGCTGCTGCATGGATGAATCTAGGAATAGTACAGAACAGTTTAAGAAGGTTTGAAGAGGCAGAGCAAAGCTACTGGACAGCAATTAAACATAGGAAAAAATATCCAGATTGTTACTACAATTTAGGGCGGTTGGTGAGTATTTTTGAATAAATGATCACTATTAGACTAATTTATGTATGCATATAATTCTGCTGTGTTGTTAAACTGGAATAATGATCAGCATTTATTTGATTTGTAGTTCAGGGTGATTTTCTATTTTCAATAGCTTGTCCTATTGCTTTCCTAGTATAATTCCTTCTATATCACCTTTGGTAGTCCTGCTTTCCATATGAATCTAAACAAAAATATAGATTGTGATCTGTTGATTGAGAGATATTTTTAATCATTTCTCAACATTAGACTGCTTTACAGTCATGAGTATATTCCAACAAATTGTTAGGCAGTAGAACTATGCAAAAAAAAAAAAAAAATCAGTTTAGATCCCTGGAAATATTTATATTAACCTATTCTCCTGTGTAAATTTCTAAATTGCATGCTGGCTTTCCTCCCAATCCTATTGGTATATACATATTTGAAAACAAGCTTGGCTCCCAGAGAAAAAACAATGTAAAAGTGTAAAGTTAGTATATACCAGTCTATCTTCCATACTACCCTACTATTCTTTTTACATTTCTTACTTTTGTCTATAAGAACAAGTTCTACTAGAATGGTGGGAGGAAGATTAATAACTCTTTAGTGCCTTTAGTCCATAATAGGAAAATAAAGTAAATCAGGGTGAAATTATTGGAGTTTTCTTTCTTTTTAGTATGCGGATTTGAATCGCCATATAGATGCCTTGAATGCATGGAGGAATGCTACAGTTCTGAAACCAGAGCATAGTTTGGCTTGGAACAATATGATTATATTGCTTGATAACACAGGTATAAGCCCATTTGAATATTTTAATGAATAATTCAGTGTCTTGAAAAACTCAGAGCTTTATCTGTATTTATCTAAAAGGAGTTCTGCTTCTTCTTTGGCTACCAAGACACTCCATAAATATTAGAATGCCTTCTAGCTCAGTGGTTTTAAAGCATCACTTGAAATCCAGCCCATCAATTGAATTTCTTATCCTTGTTTGAAATGCCATCATTTTGCAAACATGTTTGTATTATAGACCAAACTTCAGAACTCTTGAATCTGTGCTTTGGTTCTTCTGAAAGTGTAATTTGTTGAAAACAAAATGGAGGTTTTCTGTTATGTTATTCTGTAGGGCTTTACATATGTATGTGTTGGAGATACCTGGTTTTCTTTAAAAAATGCATGTAATCAGCTTTTCGTACAACATGTATGCTTGCAGCATGAAAAGTAACTAGTAAGGCTGTGTGAAAAGATGCTTTCTCTTTTTCGACTATGTGGGCTCCCAGGCAATCTAGCTCAAGCAGAAGCAGTCGGAAGAGAGGCCCTGGAGTTAATACCTAATGATCATTCCCTTATGTTTTCTTTGGCAAATGTACTGGGGAAGTCACAAAAATACAAGGTAGGTAAGCAGAGCTTTCTCTGTGTTGTGTTGTTTTTTCATTATTGTGTTTTTTTTTACCTGTATAAATTCTGTGTATGTTTCTATAGAAATTGCTTGAGGAAGTCATTGTGGACTGTGACTTAGATAATCAGGATTCAATGCCCATTTATGTCACAGAATTGCTGTGTGATTCTGGCCTAAATTAATCTCACCTGATTTTAGACAGCTGTGTTTGGAACATTGCTGCCCTAAACTATGTCAATGGTCAGTGTAAAGAAATAGGCTCTTAAGCACACTAGAGGGCAGTTAGGGTCTTATGTTGGTTCGCTGGTTCTCCAGGAGAGCACCTCCTCTGATGTAAAGGCCTTGGTTCAGGATCTAAAATTAGATGTGATATGCTAGTCCTTGTGCTCGTAGTAAAGGAAGCAAGGTTTACCATTACTTGATATGAATTCTAGCCACTTTATTTCAGAAGCTATCTAAAATGGAGATATTACAGATTCTCTAATCATAGATAGAGGATGGGATACCTGGGTAACCCCAGAATGTTACGAGAAGTTAGTACATTGAGCAATGTATTGAATTTTCTCTTGGATGCAGTTGGCGAGCTAGTGAGTGGTGCTTCAGTATTAAGTACTTATATTTACAAGTAGTAAATGTAATGCAACTGGGGACAGAGAATTATGTTCCAAAAGGAATTGTATGAGCATACAGAGAATAAATCATGCATAGTTAATATATATAGTTGTTTTAATTCACTTCATAGTCATTGATGTGTCTATGGGACAAATTAATAATGAAGTTTTTGGTATTCCTCAGAAAAACATCATTTACTGAACTATGGCTTTTGAGGGGTTTTGATGGCTTTTTGATATGTCGTGATGTTAGCAGGGCTGAAGGAAAATCCTGGGTATAAGTGAAGTAAGAAGATTTTACTTTGTTAGACTTCTTAGAATAGATACATTTTTTTTCACCAGTTACTGCGTCCACTTAAATTTCTACAGTCATGTTCAACTGTGGGGTGATGATCTGTCCACATGTGAAGCCAGGGCCTGTGACAGCCCAACACCTGCTTTTGTTTGTGTTGGTGATGCTGTTACACACCACATTACTGTTTCTCTAGACTGGCTGTTTCTTTTTTTGTATACTCTATTACTATTCTCTTTCCACCTGAAGCTGTTATAAAGTATATTTTTAGGTTACTTTAACAAAGTTCCAGAAGGATACAAATTATCATCCAGAATGTATAAGTGATAACATTATGGAGGAGTTAATTGCTGGTAGTATTTTGATGAGTCATGAGTGTGAAAGAATAGAGGATTGTACAGTTATTTAGCAAGAATACTATGCAGCCTGACAGAATAAAGAATGTTTATAATGAAGTAAGCAGAAGAAGCTTACTTTCCGCTAGAAGAAGCTAGTGGAAAACTAGCTAAGAAACTTTTTCCAGGTATAGGAGAAACAAGTCTGTCGTAGTGGATTTGAAAAATAAAAAAGGAGGTAGTGCTTTTAATGGCCAGTTCTGAAAGGTCATTGTGCTGCTTGAGAATGCATCAGAGACAAAGTGGAAATGATGGTAGGGGAAAATGAAGCTTTCAGGCCAGCATCCTGAATAAAGCAAAAGGCGCAGTGGAACCCAGAGAAGAAAGTAAGGAGCCAGTGAGAGTTTTAGTAGTTCAGCAGGAAGTAGTAGGTTTGTGTAGAGCAAAAAATAACTTATCTAGTAACTTGAAATTGATGGGTTATAAGAGGGAGAGTAAATTAAGGGAATTGGAAAGTGGACTTAGTTAGAAAAGGTAATCATAGCACTAGCTGTATTTTGCATGGACTGGAAAGAAGAGATACAGGTTTTTTGGTTTTGTTTGGTTGTTGTTGTTGTTTTGTTTTTGTTTTTAAGTGGGAGGATATAAAATGATGATAAAAAGCATGGGAGATTAAGATTCTTGTCCATCCACTCAACATGTAAAAACAGAAAGAAGTGGATGGCTCTTTAAGGATTTTTATTGAGTGTTTAGGAGGGGAAGGGAAGATGGGGAATGGAAGCTGTCAAGGTGATGGAGGTAATTTGCAGAGGCTGCCTGGCTGCATCTGTTGTGTTGTATAACCTCAGGCATTTCATTTATTAGGTTACTTGTTATGTGTCTGTATAAAAGTTGATACTACATTGGCTCTGTTGCCATAAAGTAAGATTTGGTTTGGGGTGTTTTTGTTGTGTTTTGTTTGTTTGGATGTGGTGTTTTTTGTTTTTCTTTGTTTGTTTTGGGGGGGGTGTTTTGGTTTTTGGTACTTCTTATTTTAAAAGGCACTGAGTCAAAAAAATTTTACTATGGTATGAGATATTTCCTTCAAATAAATATGCAATATTCTCCTTCAGTTTCAAATGCACTTTGATTTTCAGCAGAAGATGGATTTTCTTAGTGACCAAAAAAAATTCCCCAACCCTTTAAGATTTCTGTTTGTATCTACCTATGAATGACTTATTGTTCCAGAAACAAAAGCACATAAAGGATGAGCTGTTTGGGTGGTTTTTAATTAACATATGTTATACTAAGTTAGATTTCTCATGTAAATACTTGTTCTTGTTGCAATGGACAAAGAATCAAGCTATCTTTGTTCCTTGAAAATAAGTATGCTGTATTTTTGTTATGTATACATCCGTGCTTTTTCTGTAAGAAGTACAACAAATTGGAAACATTAGGCATTTTTCTGTATTTGAAATAAAGCCATACTACAATTTTGTGCTGTGGCCTTGGCAGCCGATGGAATGCAGTGTGCTTTCCCAAAGCCTTTGCTATATGCAATGTGCAAGTTTCGTGACAACACTTAGTTTAAAGATTTGGCACGATAGAGTAACTTGAAATATCACCGGATGTACTGGAATGTATATTTACTCCATATATCTGCAATAATATGAACGTGATGCACCTTAAATAGCCTTTAATCAGACAATATGCTTCTACTAACTACTGAGTAAAGCGGTGGCAATGTGAGTGTTTTCAGTATGTGGCTGAAGGTATATGGTAATGGGAATCAACTCTGAGCATGTATTTTATTATATTTTCTGGGAATGCACTGCACATGTCCCATCATACTTCAGCAGTGAAAGGATGAGTCTGTACATTATCTGCTTCTCCTTTGTGTAGGTGACAACATTCAGGCATAAAAGTGAATTAACTGGACAGCACATCTTTGTCTGTTGTTTGCCTGCCCAGTGAAGAAAGCAGAAATTTACTTATTAAACTAAAATACTAGAATTTGCAGTGCAAAAATTACAAGTTGCGGGACTTCTGACTACTACATGCTTTCAAGTGCCATTCTGCTGTTGATTTTAAGGTTTGGATGGCTGTATATAAAGAGGCTATCTTGGCGACACCACGAGACTTGCCAAATGTTTGAGTCTCAGGATGTTTCTCAGGTGACTGAGTTAGAATTGTAGAATAATTTTGACTGAAAGGGATATCCAGAGGTCGTCTAGTCCAACCCCTGACCAAACCAGGGCTATGTCCAGTTGAGTCTTGAACAACTCCAAAACCTCTCCAGGCAACACCTTCCAGTGCTTGACCACCCTCATGGTAAAAACAAATTGTTTCCTTTTATCTAGTTGGAATTTTGTCTATACCAGCTTATGTATATTGTGTCTCATTCTGTTGCTATGCACTTGTGATAAGAGTCTGGCTCCATCCTCTTTGTATCCTCTGATCAGGTAGTTGTGGACAGGAATCAGGTCTCCCATTCATCTTCTCTTCTGAATGCTGGAGAGAACCAGGAGATATGCAAAGTCCTGTACCTGGGGAAGAACAACCTCAGACACCGGAGTCCATGCTGGGGGCCACCCAGCTTGAAAGCAGCTCTGCAGAAAAGGACAGTGGGGTCCTGGTGGACACCAAGTTGAATGTGAACCAGTAGTGTGTCCTTGCAGCAACGAAGGCTAAGGGTGTCCTGGGCTGCATTAGGCAAAGTATTGCCAGTAGGTCAAAGGAGAGGATCCTTCCCCTCTACCCAGCACTGGTGAGGCCACACGTGAGGATTGTGTCCAATTCTGGACTCCCCAGTACAAGAAAGACATGGACATGGTGGAGAGAGTCCAACAAAGGGCTATGAAAATGATTAAGGCACTGGAGCACCTCTTGTTTGAGGAAAGGCTGAGAGAGCTGGGACTGCTCAGGCTGGAGAAGAGAAGGCTCAGCAGAGATCTTACCAATATCTATAAATACCTGAAGGGAGGGTGTAAAGAAGGTGGAGCCAAGCTCTTTTTGATGGTGCCCAGTACCAGGACAAGAGGCAATGGACACAAACTGGAACACAGGAGGTTCCCTGTGTACATCAGGAAGCACTTCTGTACTGTGCGGGTAATGGAGCACTGGCACGGGTTGCCCAGAGAGGTTGTGGAGTCTCCCTCTTTGGAGATCTTCAGAAGTCATCTGTACATGGTCCTGGGCAACCTGCTCTGAGTGGCCCTGCTGGAGCAGGAGGTTGGACCAGATGACCTCCAGAGGTCCCTTCCAACTACTAAGATCCTGTGATTCCTATGAGTCCATTTCTCCATCCTGTCTAGGTCTGAATGGTAGGCTTCCTCTCCAGTGTATTGACCACTCCCTCCAATTAGGTGCTCTCTGTAAAGATCCTGATAGTGCATTCAGTCCCATCACCCAAACTATTAA
Organism: Chauna torquata; assembly: GCA_013399475.1. Taxonomy (NCBI): domain Eukaryota; kingdom Metazoa; phylum Chordata; class Aves; order Anseriformes; family Anhimidae; genus Chauna; species Chauna torquata. Next base: position 203,057 of record VXAL01017669.1, on the reverse strand, counting down.
CGAAGTGTTTAAATGCTGTGGGCCTCAAAGAGGCTAATTCATCTAGGCACATTAATAGTCAGTGTATGAGAATGCTAGAGCTTCCACTTTTGCCAGGGAAAAGCAGTGCCAACACTTGCACTATAGAATCATATACTCCATAAATTTCAGGACATCTGGTTCCCTTGTTCACTCCTATCCAAATATTCCTTCTGCAGAAAAAAGTATGTCCTACAAAAGGATTTGTCAAGAACCCTAGAGCTTGTAATTTCCTTGACCTGAGAAGATGAAGGCACTCTGAAGCCAAGAAGGGTTGATACAGAGAGTGACAGCCTCAGCAGTGCTCTGGAATGCTTTGAAAGAAGCATATACTTTGGGCTTGAATTTGGACATACTGGGAAGCTCTTAAGTCACTCAAAGTTGAGTCACTGAACCTTGACATCAGAAACTTCTTGTCACCTGCAGGACCCTTATGGAGACTTACATCATACTTCACACAAGGACATGGCAGAATCAAAAATGTGGCTGATAGGTTTTCTTTTTTAGTAGAGCCTGTGTGGTGCTGTGTGGATATAAGTAACAAAGGAACAAAGGCCTAGCACAAAGGAAAGGCCTTTTCCCCAGGGTTGTTGGTTTTGCACACCTCAGGCATTAAGTATGTGCATTAGGACAGGAGACTACTACATTGAGGTAATTTTATCTCCAGATAATTTGCAGTGAAGCTGAATGAGCAACTTTCCCTAAAACACAGCATATCCCAGGTTCTATGTGACAGTGTCTTTCTGAAATATCTATACTTGCATGCAAGTGAGTAAATATGGTCCATTTGGATTGGGAGTGTATGTTTCTAAATTTCTACAGGAAATATGCTCTGGAACAAAAGTGTCTATATCAGCAGCTAGTTTGGTAAAATAAAAATGTTTAATTAGGGAATTAACTTTGCAGTAAATTATTCCTCTGAATATTTGGTGAGAGTTCAGCTTTTCTAAGAAGTACTCAGACATCAACAGTCCTAAGAGCGCACACACTGCAACTGGGAATATGGAAAAGGTAGCCTGTGAGAAATGTGAGGAACATTTCAGTTGGTTTGATTTTTAAATAAGACAGTCAACTGTTCTTCATTGAGAACCATGGTGAAACATCAGTTTGAAAGGGTTTTACTGGAATGCTCCCATTTGAAATAGTAAAAATTGTTAAAGGGAAAGGTGTCTGAAAGCAGTTTTTTCAGACACTGTATTATATTATGCTTGCCTTGATTGAATAAATAGGTAAAACTTCAGCAGGTGATGTTTGAAAATATTATAGGTATGGGAAAAAAGATAATTAAACTGCTTTACAAACTTCACTAGTGCTTAATAGCTCTCAGCTCAAATAATGTGAGCCTGTGAGATCTTGGTACTTATTTGTACCATTGTTACTGTTTTCTGGAGGCTACAGCTACCTGTACTGCAGGATCTTGCAGGCTTAGATTATACATATTGTGGCATCTTATAGATATGGCATAGTTTAGGGTTTCTTTCAATTACAATTTTGGGTACATTTTGTATTATTTTATGTACTGCAAGAGTAGACTGTCCTGTTGACTTGTTCTTCTGAATTATTCAGGAATCTGAAGCTTTGTTCCTCAAGGCAATTAAAGCCAATCCAAATGCTGCCAGTTATCATGGTAATTTGGGTAAGAACTTTTCTAACTCTTATCAGCTGTATTGTTTGTTTGCTTCATATTCATTATGTTTTAAAAGAAAAAGCAGTCTTTTGAGCCTTCTTCCTGCTGGGCAGGTTTCTATTTTACTTCCTAGAAAAACTGCCAGCCAGAGAAGAACAGGGCACTAAACCAGAAAAGCTGTCACACGACATGGCAGATCAAGAGGGCTGCACAATCCAGCCCAGAGGTAGCTGCACTTCAGTGGCTGCAAATTGGTTCATTTATGCTATGCTTGTAACCCGCAATGAGCTCACCAGATAAGAGCTGCCATTTATGGCTACAATGTAATTCATTCCTTCATCATTCCCATGCCAGTGCTGCTCCTAGGCTTTGCTCCTGCATTTGGCAACAGAACAAGCAGCTACTGTGCCACCAGCCAGTGAGAGACCCTCGCTGGAAACAAATGCTTTAATGTTGTTTTCCAAGTGATTGGAAAAGACTGCGCATTATTCAACAATATTGCTAACAAAATTCCTCATTGATGTTCCAGCTGTGCTTTATCATCGCTGGGGAAATCTTGACTTAGCAAAGAAGCACTATGAAGTCTCTTTGAAGCTTGATCCTATGGCACCCGGGACCAAGGAAAACTACAACCTCTTAAGAAGAAAATTGGAGCAATTGCAAAAGAAAGGCGGTGCCTGACATTTCTTTTCAGGTTTTCTGTGCATGCTCTTTACTATTAATGTTACATGGTTACTTTTGACCATGTGAAGGATTCAATCATTATTGCTCAAAAATAACACCGCCACCACCACCAGCAAGCACACTTGAATGTCCAATTACGCGCTCCTATGGATTCTAACATTTCAGCTGGAGTTTGGAGGATCTTTCTATTTTTACTCTTGAACTGCTTTTAAAGTCCTTTAGAACACTTTTATAGGTATACGAAAGCAATGCAGATGGAATTTCACAGCTGTGAATAAATAGCAATATTTGCTTTCACTTGTAATTTGATATCTTCATCTGACTTTTTAGTAGCAGGATGAATATCAGAAGGCATTTTTATTTCTGTAAGTGTTTCTGGAAAAAGTGCAATTTCCTGTCTAAAACCTGATCTTTTCAAGTATGAAGAATATCTATCCACTTCAGTTTTATTACTGCTTTCTACTGCCAGTTCTGCAGAGCCAGTGGAAGAATGGATTCTCTCCAGCACATCAGTCTGCTCTTGTAATTTGAGTTATGCCCTTTTTCTTGTTTCTGGCTCCACCCTTTGAAGTGTAGGATTTGTACAGGTGCAAATGAGTACTATAAAAGCTTTGTCAGCCAGTATACTGTTGAGATAAGCTAGAGTGGAGAAAACACTCCTAGATTTAAGACAAAGATTTTAGCAAGCAGCAAAGGGAAGAGAACGAAGTGTGAAATGACAGAGGAGTAAGCTAGATTTTCGGTTCTTGCAGGCCAGCCTCATCTAGCATAGACAACTTGGGCCACAAGTCAGAATTGCTTTAGCTCTTGCAGCCAGTCAGTGGTGTCTATATACAGTATAGCATCTACAGGAGCAAATTCCTGTGGTCTAAGGTATTGCTGTGCTTTCTGGTTAAGGATGTGACACCTTTCAGCTCCTACACTGTTGGTAAATAAAGAATTTCTGTGAAAAAGTAACAGGGAGACAACCTGAACTTGGCTGTTGAGGTATCAACTGGAAGGAACTCTGATTCACCTTTGTCTCCTATGGCTCATGAGTTTGCTGAAGTGATGGTTAAATAAGCATAGCTGTTAATGTGTAAACTGGTCACGCTGATGTGGGATGATTCAGAGATGGTGCCCATTGATACAATGTCACTTTTCAAAATGTGCTGTGCTTTAATAGGTGTTTAAACTCTGGCTGTCTGGAGTTGTTTGTCTTGTGCTAGTATTTGCATTCCTGCTATTTTCCTATTTGTTTACTTGTTTGCTTGTTTTATTTAAGATTGGAAGATTGCTGTTGGATGTGAAAACTGAGGAAGTTAGCCTCTCTTTTCATGTTTTTTTGTTCTTTCTTTTTTCCCCTCATAGGAAGACATTGATCAATGCAGTATTTGCAGCTTTCCTAATTAGTCCAATAATTATTTTATAAGAGATTTTGGAATGTTCTCCATACACAATTCATCTATGTGTAGAACCATTTAAAATGTTGGGGGAATGCCTGCTGTAGGACAGGATGTCGTGTGACCTTGCCATCTGACCACCACGTAAACATTCTGCACCTATATTGTGTCTTGAACCTACAACAGGCTAATTTTAAATTATAAATTTGTTTGGAAATGACAGTTGTTTCAAGAACCAAGTGTGTCTACAGAACGCAGTGAAATACTGCAGAGCTACCCAAGCATCCTCTGACAAAGCTAGTTTGGGTACTACAAGTAGTGCAGCTACTTTAATATTCTTTCCTGACTAACTATAAATCTAGACAGCAAGGCTGCGGTGGTGTGATACTGTCCACAAATTTGGCTTTGAATGAATTAATATGCCTGAATTGCACATACACAAATCATGTGCTGCCATACTGATTTTAGCTGACGTACCAGAGGCATGTATTTGTACTAGTGCAGTGCTCGTCCTTCTGCTATTATACCCTATTTCTCTGCAGGACTGATTAGTTCATGTAGGGTCCCAAGTTGATGCATTGTTTCCATTTGTTCTGGTTTCTAGACAGAAGTTTGAGAAAGTAGTTTCTGAATGTCTTGTAGGATATAAACATGCTCTGTGGTAAGTATCCATACTGGTCCAGCAGAATACTGCACCAGTATGGCTAGACATCTTCTGATATCCAGTGTAGTTCAGACAGTACCAACTTTCATATCTGGAAACGTGCTGAAGTGCATACACCCATCAGTACAAACAGCAGACTTTTAAGGCCTAGTATGCGTTGGATATACAGAACACATAGCTACTTCAGTCATGAGGTATTAAAGGGCTGGGATCTGGCTGGATGAGCTAGTTTACAGCAGAAAGTAAATGTTTAATATAATCAGGTCTTTTCTGTATATTTGGAATATGACACATTGTGTTTAAATTATTATTCTCATCGTGAAGTTCACGTGTATATTTGTCCCTGTTGCCTGCCAGGTTAGCTTTACAGAAATCCAGTAGATCACTGTCATGTATGGGGCATGAATTCTCTCTAGCTCATTACAAACCAAAGTTGTTGCAGAACTTCCTCTGTGGAAATCAGTTTGTGCTCCTACTCATGAGTCTTAGATGGAAGAGATATGCCAACAAATTGAATGCTTTGTTGGCATTTGAAAATGGTGTTTACTGTTCGATACAGACAATGTGATTTATTCATATTAATGTGTGTGGGGGGTTATTTTTTTTATATCATTCTTAGTGCTATAGAAAATCTGTGTGATTACTTGTATGATGGTAATAAGGATACACTTATGACTGTTCATAAAGTTGAGGCACAAATTGGGTTCAAAAGAAGCAACAAACAAGACTGCTTTTTTAAATTAAAAATCCTTAAGACTTTCAAGAATACTAATTTTTTTTTTTACTTTATTTTCAGGATTATTTTGAGAGTGCAAATAATAGAGTGAGCTTTATTAAAATGTTTATAATGTTAACCTTTTTCTTGTTTTCTGATATGTCATAACTGACTCCTGGAATAGTGCAAAACAGATACCCTGGAAGACAGAAAGGTACAGAAAAAGTGTTTGAATCTGTAGTGAAATCAAGAAACATGGATACATTTTTTTTTCCAAAGCTTGCTAATTCAAATACAGTTCTGAAGAGAGAAATATGGAATGATTAAACGCACAGAATGGAGTCAGAAAAATGTTCACACAGACTGCTATGGATGACAGCCTCTTTTCACCAAAAACTTCCAAGAGATTTCCCTAATTGTATGTTTCTGTCATGTTTAGATCAATGTCATGTACATGAAAATTTCTTGTTTAATTTCATACTTAAGATTTAGAAATATGGGTTGTGTGTGTATGAGCACTCAGAAATAAAAATCTGCAATACTTTTGAATGGTTTGTTAAAAATACTGAGCCTATTAACTGGAAACCGTTCCCTCCATATTTTAAAAATCTACGTCTGAGCTATTCATCCTAGTTTCTCTGTATATTCAGTGGGAATAAAACAGGTAGTCTGAAATATGATTCATCTCCTAAAGAAAAGGATGTAAGGCATCATGTATTTGAAGCAAGTATTCCTCTTCACTAACTTCAAAGGGTAACTAAGATGATCAGCTCTATATATGAAGAAAATCTCACTCTGCTGCTTTCAGATGAATTAATCTGGTCCTCTGTACATCTCTTGCAGTCTATCCTTTGCACCAAAAATATTGAAAGACTGGCATTGAGGCAAATTGGCAGGTACTTGCCTTGAGAGTCATAGTTATAGTAGTTGGATGAGGGAATGGGATAAGACGCATGAAGAGAGCTTTGGTTTCTGCAGATAGTTAAATTTATGAGACTGATAAAACATCTGAATGTCAAATCTCTGCCTATGGAAACAGAACACGGGTCCAGTTCTATCTATTGTTAGCTTGTCTGTGATCACAATAAATGGTAACAACTTCTTGTTAAATTGACTTTTTGATGATGTTCATTGTTCTACAAGCAATCTAAAGCAACTGTAAATTTGCAAAGATGGGATCTTTTTTTCTTAAATTGAAGTTGCTATTTCAAGCTGCAGCTGTTTGAATGTCAAATGTGATAGCATAGCCCATTTCTGTATGTTTTGGTGTTTTGTTTTATTTTACTTTAACTAGCCTAATATTTATTTGCTGTTTCTTGCTTGTATTCTTCATTTCATTTGAGCATAGGTACATTTACATAACTATTATTGTATGTAGAGTCTCGCATGAATCTTGTCTTGGCCCTTTCACTGAAAGTGCTTCTTTTCACAGCTTGTGGTAAGTCTCTACCAAATGTGTGTTTGAGAGCATGCTTAACTCAACAAGACTGAAATTTGCTAGAAACAAAAGTGAGATCACATGATTGAATTTCTGTGATGTAAAAGCAGAGGTAGCCGAATTTCTGGTTTGGTTGTGTACCACCACAAACCGCAGGTACTGCTAGCACTAGCAGCTTTAGACTGCGTGCTGGGCTCCACAACAATGTGAAGTGCTTTTACGTAGCAGTAAAGTTATAAACACAGCAATCTAGATCCTTTGCTTTAAGGAAAAAGGATTGCACATCCACTCTGAAGAAGCAGGTGTGTTAGCTGCATGGGCTGTACAGCACTAGAGGAGTGGTTACCTTCGTATTAGAAAGCTGCATGGCCGTATGGTGGCATGGGTGTTCAGTGTGTGTCAGTGATGATACATGTTAGGTGGTTCTGGGCTTATTAAAATAAGTATTTCTGTTAGAAAAAATCCCTATAGATCTTGAAATTGGTACCTCGTGTTTCCTGAGTTGAACTGTTTTTAATGTTGTGTTAATAATGTAGATTGCAAATGCTGTGTTCCAATTTATTTTCAGCGGAGCAAGAAGCAAATACAATTGTAATGGAGCCATGTAATAAATCTGCATTTTGCTATTCTATTTTAATAGACTTAAATTGTGATAATGATATTTAATTTTGAACTAAATTTTTTGTTTTTATTTTTGTTTTATTTGTTTTTTTTGTTTGTTTGTTTTTGATTCAGGGTCCAACTGTAGACCAGGAACAAAATCTGATGGGCACTGATATTCAGGAAGACATGCTTCCCTCAAAATTAAGTCCAAAACGTTGATTCCACACAAGCGTGCCCATGTTGAACGTGTATGCCTAAAGGAAAAAGAAGCACTTGAGGAAAGTGGTGGAATACCTAACCATTTAATTCACCATCTAAAAAAAATGATAGAAACAGGAGCTATTGCCTGAAACTCTGAGCAATCTTACCCTGCTTCAGAGCGGTGCAGAATTCCTAAATAGTAATCGTGTTGGAAGGGGAATAGTCTGCAAGAGGCGCAGGCCAACTTTCCATCTACTGAATATTAAGGGGAAGGCGGTATCACTTGCTGTCCTAGTAACTAGGTTACCGAAGGGTGCTCACTGCTCTAAATCGATACTTCATTGCTCACCTCCAAAGCCAGCGTAAGGGTGCCTGCTTTTATGTTTCCTACCCGGGTATTCATTTTATTACGGCAAAAAGGCGGCCCGCGGGGCTGCTGCCGGGGGGACGCTGAAGCTGCAGGCGGCGGAGGTGGACACGGACTCACCGGGCGTGCCCAGGATTTTAAAACTTTCGCTTCAGCGCGCTCAAAAGCGCGTAGCTGGCTGCAGCGCAACCCCCCGCCACGGCAG
>VXAL01017669.1:181489-194725 GCA_013399475.1 Chauna torquata | reverse complement strand
GGCGGCTGCTGGCAGCCCTCTGCCCGCGGGCGGCTGGGCTGCGAGGCCGCCCTCTGCCGGCGTCGCGCTGTGCCTCCCTTCTCTCGGGGAGCGCCCGGCTGCGAGACCCAGGCTTCACCTGCAAGGTGGCGGCTGCGTCACGGCGTGCTGGAGAGAGCCGAACTGCTGGAAAGCTGAAAGCTTTTCGCTGCGGTAGCGCAGCCGAGTTCAGGCAGAGCTCGCTGTAGCTCTGAGCTTGAAGCGGTACCGGCTGGCCACGGTGGTGAGCACCTCACGGTCTCCTGGCGTTCAGGTCCTGAGAACGTCCTTTAAGCGGGAGCATTTAAATGATCCAGATGCTCGTTTTAGTAAGCTGCCTGTGCCTTGTAAGGTTTAGTGAAGTGGATTTGCAGAAGAAATGCCTAAAGTAGGGGGAGAGCAAAAAGAAAATTGCTTAGGTGTAGAAAATAAGAGAATCTCTGACAGCTGATACCAATATCCTTACAAGATAACACTTCAGAGCATGAATAGCTTTGCCTGCATCATATGGACTGGATTTTATTTTTTTTTTAATTTTGGCTAACTTGCTGAGTATTTCCTTTAACTGAATTTAATTTCTCCTGCTTTTCTGCATCCTCTTCCATTTTAGAGATATGTAAAACTTCTGCTTCTGACTTAAGACTTAGCTGTATCTGTTCTAACTTCAGACAATTAACTTCCTCATTTTTGGCTTCAGGGCTTTTTAATTTGCTAGTTGCTAGTTCGGTAATTTTTGCTATCCTTTGAGAATATCAGGGTAGCCACTTACATAGAGCTTAACTTACAGAGTCACAGCTATGAATATCTTCAGAACCAAGTTTCATATCAGACTACATGAAGGGTGGACTGGTTTTATATACTCTCTAGGTTAGTGTTTAAGCACTCGGTCAACCTGCGGAAGCAATTTCCTGACAATTAAAATTGTTCATAGTGTGACATAGGCCATTAAGAAAGGCTTTAAATTTAGCATATCTGAATAGGCTTATTTCCAACTTTCTTCTCCCCTCCCCCTGAGCAATGCCTTAAAAACCTAGACTGTGTCTATAAAGTGTATGTATCCTCAGCTCACACTAATCTCCTGCTCTCTCTTCATCTGTGAGGTCCAAGTCGTGAAAACAAACATGTCTTATTAGCAAAGTGTATTACAGCATTCTGTTGCCATCAATAAATAAAAGCTAAACAGAATAAATGTCTCAAAAGCCGAATTGTCAAGGGTGTTTACATGTGTAAAAAAAAAAGTAATTTTACTTCCAATACGTTGCTCATGTTTGAGAATCTGTATGCTATTGCTGACGAATATTAAGTAGTTAATGTGTGTAGTACTTCATTTTGCTTGGATTCTTGCCTGTTCACTCCTCACTTTCCAAATTACTGTGATGTTCAGCATCATCTCTGCAAACAAGTTTCTTCGGTTCCATTCACAAGTTTAGGACTACTGGAATATTGAACAAGGCTTTGCTTGATCACAGAAGAGAATGTGTCACATTGTCAATATCTGTCATGTCATCTGTTCCGTATGATTTTTCTATCAGTGACTTCTTTATATGTGTGGTCAGATTCAGGGTAGAAATATTGTTTTGAATACTTCATTTACTGCAGTGTCTGCTTTTTATCCTTTAGAAAGGATCATCATATCAGTTCATGGTTTCCTTAGCTGATTTCTGACTTGGAAAGCTAGATGCCTCCAGAGAGTACAGAGCACAAACCAGGTCTGTTTTTGCATCAGAGGTCCTGCTGTCTCTCCCACCCACTGTTACACTGGACACAACCTCTTCACTTGAAAAAGTGTTGTCTGGTGTTGGCATTAGTCCTGCTCTGAGCGGGAGGCTGGGCTTGGTGACCTTCAAAGGTTCCTTCCAACCACCATTCCTCTGATCCTGTCTATATGTTTTCATGACTCCCAACAGTAACCTAACTATCTATTTCAAAAGATTTTATTTCTCAGAAGGACTTGGATCTGATTGCTGATGTAACCATAATTTTCTCCTGTTCTGCTTCAGCCGTTAGTATGTTTGTGTTTGTTGTTCTTATGGAACATTTTGGGAAGTGAGAGGTTACGTGACTGCCTGATCTACATTTTGAATTTGTGAGCGTAGGTACAAGCACAGAGGTGCAGTCATGAGGGTGTACTGGAGTGAAATAAGTGAATAATAAATTTCAGGATTATGTTGTGGTATTCATTTTCTAGTACTAGCTCTGGTACACTTTTGCTGTCTGATGGACTACCCAAAGTATTTTTCTGTGTAATCATGAACAGCATTAATAGTTATTTGTAGCAAAAAATACCCCTCATTTCACTGTAGTTCATATGTCATCTCTTTTTTGGAGCAACGTACTTTTTTTTTTTCCTTCTTATTTGTGTCCTGTTGTATGTTTCTCGTGCTACTTGAGCATAAATCTGGTCAAATAATTTTCATAACTCTTATGCTTTAGGTAGAATTGAATATGAAGCTTGCTTACGTGACATGAACTGCTTAAGGAGAGAACACTTGCCATAGTAAGATGCATTTTCTATGTGAACAGATTCTACCTTCTTTGCATGTTGTATTTTTTTCTTAGCATTCTGACAAAGAGGGTAAGTATTGCATAATTTAATAAGGGACAGAGTGAATGTGTGGATGTAATGTCATTGAGTTTGCAGATGTAATATCTTCTTCATTCTCTCACTCTCTTTCTCTCTTGCTTAATAGCTTTTTTTCTTCTAGAACAGAACGATTAAAGCAGTAGTAAATTACTGTTCTTAAATCAAGTCTGTAGCTATTTAGAATTTGCTGTTCTTTTTCACTCCAGAAGTTTAATTACGTTTTATGGACAATGTCAAAATTGGCTCTCTCTTCCTCGCTTCCAAAAACAAAGTAATGCTAAAGGACAGGCTTGACCGAGATAATATAACATTCTATTGATTTACCATTACGGTGTTTTTCAGGAATGCCTTTTACGTTAAGATTTTGGCCATTTTCATTTCTTTGAGTTTGTCAGCTATTTGCTTTTAACATCTTGAGAAAAGCATGTTGAATATCATCACTTCTGATTACTCTGTCTTACTCTGTCTGCACAACCACCTCTTTCTGCAGCGTTTTGACTGTAATTGCTCGTGACCTTTACTAACAGCCGAAGTTACCATTGTATTACTGCCATTCTGACAGAAGTTCTTGGCCATATGGAATTGTATTTTCTCATCCCTTCCCTAAAGCATTGCCTTTTCCACTGTTACTTGCATGTTTCCACTGTAACTGTGAGGGGCATCATGCCATGTGCATGTGGGAGAGTTTCTGCATTAGCATGGCCCTGCAATTCTAAATGTGTGTGTCATCAAATAATACCAGAGTAATTGCACGTCTCTCTGTCATCTTTCCCTCCGCTTATTCTGTTTGGCCTAATATAGTCCCACAACTTTTATCGTAGTATAATTCAGGCTGAAAGGGACCTCAAGAGTCTCTAGTCCAACCTCCTGTCCAAAGCAGGGTCACTGATGTGGGCACACCAGGTTGTTCAGGGCTTCATCTGATGTGTCTTGAAAACCTGCAGGGACAGAGACTGCACAGCTTCTCTGGGCAGCTTGCTGCAATGCTTGTCTGTCTTCATCATGAAAATCCTTTTCCTTGAATCAGGCTAGAGTTTGTCTTGTTTCGGTCTATGTCTGTTGTTTCTCAAACCTGCCATAACCTCCTCAAAGGTGTGGGAAGACTGCTACTAGGTCATCCTGAAGCCATCTCTTTTCCAAGCTGAACAAAACCGGTTTCCTGAGCCTCTCTTCACAAGGCAAGTGCTCCCGCCCCATCACCATCTTGCTGGCTCTCCTCTGAACTCACTGCAGCTTGTCAATATCTTCCGTGTGCTGGGGGGCCCTCAGCCGGATGCAGTACTGTAGGTGTGGTCTAATGAGAATCAAGTAAAGGGCGATAGTCACTTCCCTCAACCTACTGGCTGTGCTGCCGTTCATACAACAGAGGATGCTTGCTGCCTTTCTTGCTCTCATTGTCCAGCAAGCTGTATTCATGAGTCTTAAGGTAGGGATGAATAAGGTAACATTCACTGACACGCCAGAGGAGGTGTGGATCCCAGCCAGCATCATCCGGACTGCCATACCGCGCTTCTAGCTAAGTTCTGGCTCTCCAGCAACAGTCAGGGTTATAGATTTGCTGTTAGTGAGGAAGGAGACGTAGACGTTCAATTCTCACCACAGATATAAAACTCTCACTGTTTGCTTGTATTTTCCATGAGTCTCAAGAATGCCTGTTGGCACGATGGCACTTTCTGGTAACACTATCGTGGAAAATTTGAATAGTGTTTTGGCATGGTATTATAAAAGCCATCTCTTTTCTACAAAATATTTTTTGCTGCTGATCTAGACTGTCTTCTGCAATTCCTCTCCTGTATCTCTCCACACCCTGTGTGCGTGTGTGCCTGTACCTCTGCTGGGGCCATCTGCATCACAGCGACTAGTTGTCTTCATATCTAGTGAAGTATGTCACTTGTTACATTTTGCCTTCTGGTAGGCAGACCAGTTTGTTTACAACACTTGAGTTATATATTCCAGGTTTTATTGTTTTTACTGACACACAGTACTGATAAGAATTGTGTGTTCTATCTCGCCACCACCTCCTCCTTCAAAAGCGATCGAGGCAGTGTGTGGAGAATATGTTACTACTTCTGTTTTGCAAGGTGGTTTCAATCTGATCAGATTTTCCCTCATACACTTCAGGCGCTGAAATGTTTTTGGTGTGTGCTTAATTTGATATGCTCAGACCACTCCTGCTCAATCTGCAGTTTTCGTACTTAGTGTTTTTTTAAAAAATAAAATAAAAATCAAGCATGCATACAGGTCTCTGGAGAACTGGAATATTAATCCAAATCCAAAGTGAAACTATCTTGAGATTACCAACATTGATATTTGTCCATATATGGATACTGTATACGTTCACTTATATTTTTTTGACCCTAAATAACGTAATTTGGTTTGCTGGGTCCTGTGACATTCAAAATAGTGCTGTTCTTAGATTCCACATCCCACAACCCTTGTATTACACAGTGCTGCTAGAAGGCTGCTATTTTCAAGTGTGTAGGTTGAATAGCCTAGCCGTTACCATTAAATTGTTGAAGGGCATTTACTTTGTGATTGTGTCCATGGCATCTGCTGGTGACGACGGTTTAGGTGTATTTTATAATCTGTTTTAAAGGATGGAGCTTGTTTTTTTAATTAATTTTTCCTCATCTATATTTCTGTCTGTTAACGTGTAGAATATGTAGAAGCATGGAGCAACTGTCTCCATTGGTTTTAATGGAATTTGGGATTTCAGCATACCAGGAAGTCAAAAACTTCAAAATGCAGTGGAGGAGCATATTATTCAGGAGGGCTTCAGTATCAGACCGTTCCTATAGGTACTATAAGGTGAGATTTATTCACCCAGCCTTAATTACCTACTACTTCAGATGAAAGACTTGCATTTGAAAAGTTTCATTGTAGCTGATGGTGAGGGATTCAGCTCACATCTCTTTACATCAACTGGTAAAGCCTAAGTGACCAGCCTAGATGCCTAACTTTAGAAAATTAAAATTAAGTGCAATGAATACTGCTCTCTGGTTCATTAGATCTTATTAATAACATTCTTTCTGAATTCGTTTAAACTGAACCCAAGGGTTTGTTGATTAATTGCATGTTGGGGGCACTGAAATTTAGTATTAAAATCAGTGTGTGATTATGATTGTGTCTTGTCCACAGTGAGATATTAATAGATATTAATTTCTTTGGCTGTTAAATTTCAAAGTATAGTCCAAAAAAAAAAAAAAAGGATTCTATCCACTCTAACTTCTGTAGTAGGAGAGTTTTGTTGTTCCTTGGATCTCAAAATTGTGTGAATTTCTCTAGAAACCAAGGGTAGGAGGTTATATTATTTCGCATCAAGAGAAGTACAGCCCACATGTATAGTAATAGGGCTGAAAGCTAGAAAGAAAGTAGAAATAAACCAATTTTCTTCAAAATATTGCTGAGAAAAATAATATTGGAAGTGAGATTGTAAATAGTGAGTGAGAAAAAAGGGTCTTGTTTTGTTTTTGTGTTGGAAGAATGGTGACTGTAGTGGCTTTGAATGACATTTAGACATGCTGACAAACAGGTGGTTTGTGTTAGTTGTGGTATGAGAGTAAGGCCATGCAAGAATTTCATTAGCTAATAGCTTCTTTAGAAGGGTTGTTTTAATTTATACAGAAATAGATAGATAGGCCAAAGTACATAAAAGGCCCTAGTTCAAGTTGTCATCCTCTTGTCTTTAACTAATTCCTTTTTAATTCTTTAGATTAACTCTTTTAATTATTTAACTGTTTTTGTCTTTTTTAAACTAATTTTACTAGCTGCATGATCTGCAGTTCACTGCAGGTGCTGTAAATAAAACATCTCAGATTCTGGTAGCACATAGTGTGTGCTTCGAGCTTGACGGGAAGTGTTTAAGGCTGTTTAATGGCTGATTTAGCATCTTTGTTGAGATTCCTAAACTGGAACTTACAAAATTAGTTGGTATCACAAGAAAGCAAATTTGCAGATTCAAGTGGTTTGCAAGTCCAGAAGTGTGACTGGATGATGTTGACCAGGAAAGGAACTGGTTCTGTCAACATCTTTACTGGTTTCCAGTGATATAGTCCTTATTTTAAAGGATATTGGCTCCTTCATTAGGACCTCCATAATTTTAGCTTTTAAGACACAGTGTAATTACTCTCCACTCAGCCGTCCATCTCCATGCTTTTAAGCACCGGCCTTCTGTCTTACCTTTTGTGTCAGGTAAATACCTCCTGCCTCTTTTTTGTGATGACGTTCTTCTGGCCTCCAGCTTTTACTTAGTTTCCTGTGCTAAAGGGATTATGGGGCTATACACTGGCAATATGTTGAATGAGTGTCACAGTGTGCTTTCTTTTTTAAATTTATCCAACCCGGCTCACCTGGAGCGAGAAGTTGTTCTGTAGTGAGGCAGCAGGTTCTTGTCAGTGTTACAGTCTGGAAAAAATGGGAATCTCATGGTTGTCATGAACAGCTCATGGAAAAGGAAGAGCAATGGAAGAAGGCTTGAGAAAGGCCTGAATAGTGTAAGCATCCATCATAACAACTTGAAGAGAAAATTACTGTGGTTTTTTTTTTTGTCACTGAGATCGGATTTATGTTGGTAATAGGATTTGAGTTCAGAGTTGAATTGTTACCGGTATATGGGGGTAGGAAAATTGAAGGCAACTGACAGATTTAAGCAATAGCAGTTGGGCAGGGCAGATCATCAGATGGGATGATCATCAGATGAAACAAAAAAAAAAATGACTTGCCATGGTTGTCAGCTGAGATGTGATGGTCTTGGATTTCTAGATAGTAGTAGCAGAAGGACATAGGCGTAAGGTTTCCTTATTCCCCTGACTGCATGCCTGTGCAGGGAGTAGTGCCAGCACAAGGGAGAGAACACAGATAAGAGTCTCCATTAAGTGTCAGCACAATCATGGGCTTGAGTTGTTCTTCAAACCACAAACTTATTTTGGGCAAAGGAAGAACTCTAAAGAGGATGTGACAAAGCTACAGAGAGTTAGAAAAGCAAAGTGAGAAGAGATTTCCACCTAGAGATTGCTGGGTGGAAAATAGAATGTTGCAGTGAATGTCAGCATTTAAATATGTTCAAGAGTGTGTATCAATTGCTATTGATTTTCTTTGAGGCAGTATTTACCAGAGCCAAGTATATGCAGATTTTCTGTAGAATGAGTAAGTGAGAGTCTGAGCTCGGTGTTGCATAATATTTCCACTGAAAGGGGATGGAGCGTGGCAACATACAGCACGTATATGAAATGTGGCAACCTGTACTTTGAGGCAGTGCTTTAAAACTACATCACCTTGCTCTACACAGTTGTCTACAGTACTGCTTTGTGTTGTGTTGCATGTGAGGTGTGGAGATACTGTTTGGTAAATATTATGTTTGGATGCAGGAATAGGAAAATAACTAAATCCCATCTAAACTTGATGGGATTGCACAGAGCTAAGCCTGCACTATATTAGGAAAATGTATAAATACCTGAGAAGCTATATGAATGAAATAAATGTTTCAACACAATTTATGGAGTGGAGCCTCAGGCTTAATTTTGCCTTAGCTGAAAATTGCGTAGGGAATGAATCCCAGCAGGACACTTATCATACACATACACATTTCACACATCAAAACACTAACCTGCTCCGAGGCTGCAGTGTGTGCTGTGATGTAGTTCGAATACACCAGCTATGAAAACTTCCAGAATATGAATCCAACCACTGGCCAAATCTTTCTGAAGCTCATTTCAGATGTGAAAAATAACTCAAAGTGATATGCTTATGAACTTTGTCCAGTTGGGAAGTGTCTTTGGGGAAGGTGATATGAAGGGCTCAAAAAACAAAGGAATATTTTGACTTCTGTGGACTCTGTAGGTAGAGAGACCTGTTCTCTTAATCATTGTCTTTAAAAGGAGTGAAATTCAAGAGAGACTGAGCATAAAAGAAAGGCAACATTTAGGGTATTAAATTATATTTTAAGCTAATGATTTCTTTCTTTTGGTTAAACTCTAAGGCATTGGGATGTATTTCATGTTGGTAGTTCCAGACATAATAAATTTCTTAGTAACGTGATTATTTATAGTTAGGTAAAGCTTTAGGAAACCTGCTTAACAGAAACAACACATCTTGGAGAAGACAAACAGGTACAGTAAAAAGAGAGAAAAGAGGTTTTTGGTGTTTTTCCATCTTTCTAGGATGAAGCTTCATAATGAGATATACTGGCGGGCTGTTTTTTCCTCTACCTTTTATTGTTTATATTTACCTTGTACTTATCTTGTTGAAATATCAAGAAATTTAGGTCAAAATATATCTGAATCCGTCTGTTCTTTTACTGCTAGTAGATATTACATCTTTTAATTAAGTACGCCTAATGACAATGTACTACATTAACGGATGGCACCACGTAACTTTGTACTTGATTAACTTATACAGAGAAGTTCTTTTTCTGATTTCTATATATCAAAACAATGATTTAAACTCTTTAATTTGTTCAACTGTAGTCTATACGTCTTGTGTAACTTTGGTTTCAGCATTGCTGTATGTGAAAACCCAATTAGGATCTATAATTTAGCTGCCATTATCAAAAGCCATATTATTATCACAGTGATTATGAATATAGGAAATATTTAGTCATCGACGTAGTGATTCATTTCAGTTTTGAATCTTGTTAGTTATCACAGAAGGTATTACAGTTATCCTTTTGATGTAAGAACTTCAAATTTACACTTTTTTGTGTGTGTGTGTCATAAGATTTAGAGCATAAAGTTTGTGACTGGCCTTTCAATTCTGTGCTCATCAGATATGTTTTAATTTTTAATTTTGTGTGTGTGTGTGTGTGTGGTTGACCTTCGATGTTGATGCAACCTAATTGTAAACAGTGTTCCGCAGAGTGGTGCAGCAGACACGTGACCTGGTAGGTATGATACTAAAAGAGAGGAGCAGATGATATTACCTTCAGGATCATTTGCCTTTCATGACTCTGCCAGATCAGGTGATTTGGTCTCTCATCAGACAGGTCAAAAACTAATCTACTGGGCTAATTTTTGAGGCGATATATATGGGGAGGATTGTTTCTTTGACATTCCTCCCACTCCGCTCCAGATCTCTACACTAGCCCACTGAGAACACCAGCCCAACTACATTTTATCACCTGGGTTTTTACTTGAGGTAGTAGTCATGCTTTAGGAGTGTGTTTAGGAAAAAGTGTTAGGAAATATTTTCAGTGACAGTGGAGCACACAGTCTTGAGATTATTTCTGATGAGAGAGAAAATCATTAAACTTCCCAGTAATCTTGTAGTTTTGTGATCTGTAAAAACTCAGCAGTGGGTTAATAACAGCATGAACAAATTTAGTATTTGCTTCTTCTTGGATCCCAGCTTCTGATTATTTCTGTGTTGTGGGCAGAGCTGTTGCTGATGTAATTTGTGTAGCATATTGTCTGAGTTACCATGATATAATCGCTTACTTTGTTTTCTTTCTAAGAAATGTGTTAGCTTAATTTTTTTTTTTTTTTTTGTCAAAGACCTGTGGCATGGCTCTGGATTACACCCATGCGCATGTGTAACAATTTACCTGTGAATCTCCAGTAATTTCAGTAAGATCACATATGCAGAAAACAGTCCATGGAAAAAAAATATATGTGCGAAGTTGTCCTGTGTGTCTACAAGACTAGTGATGTATCTTGTCTACAGTTACCCCATCGACAACTTAGAGGAAACCTGCATGAAGGTATAGATTTTCAGTTAATTTCTTCAATTAATCAGTATCAGTGATTTACCTCACCTGCTTGCTAACAATAGAGCAAATAAAACATATGCCTACAAGCAAAATATTTTTTATATTTTAAAAATCTCTAATAGCAATTATTTCAGAACTTCTTGTGATTAGAATCTCATATCTATGATCTGAAAACAATAGTGTTTGGGAAGAAATATAAAATTAAGGTTTATTTTTAGATGAAAATTTGTAGCTGCTTTTATGTTCAATGTGCAAAATGGGACAGCTGTGTTGCAGACTCTGAAGGGTGAAGGTCTGTGTTGCTTTCTACTTGAGGAGCAGAAGCTTCCAACAGGGAATGATAATAGTGAACTTTCCAGCTGTTCTTGAGGCTGTGATGGTGGAGTCCTGGGTTGTCCCCTTACTTCACCTTCTTTTCAGTGTGTTTATCAGGCCAGAGATGTACAGCTGGCCTGGCGCTGCTCTGCCTTTCAGCCAGTCATACCTCATGTGCGCCAGAGTTGCATGTGATCCAACCAAAAGCAGCTTCAGGACGAAGAACAGCCTTTGACTGCACCAGCATGTACAAAGTTGAAAAATGAGACTTGTGCCCTCTGCTTGGAGGGCTCTAACCCATGTCTCCTAGGAACATTTGATCTTGCTGTAGCTTGTCCTTTTGAAGCTGCATCAAAGTGCAGGAAGCAGGTTTCATAGGGTCAAAGAGCATTTGATGTAGAACTTCAGGATTATGTCTCTGAGTATATTTGGTAGGTGCTGTGTGGAATGGGAATGGGTGGGAATCTAGCATTATGTTCTCTCTTTTCAGGGCTATTGCTTTTGGAAAAAAAAAAAAAAAAACTCCAAAATCAAGTAATTGCATAGTGTACTGTCCATAAACAGGTTAAGAGATCTAGAAATCTCTTCTTGAGGTGGCAGTAGAAGGGATCTAATGACTGGACCACAGAATCAGTCTCTTGCTGTTCTTCTGCGGTCTCCATAAATCTAGCGTTCCTTTCTATGCACAGCATGTGAATTAACATGCTGCTTGTTTTTGCTTTTTTAAAGGAGAGCTAAGAGACTGTCTAATCCAGTTCCTTGGCAAAAGGCAAGTTTAGCGTAGTACTGTTATTTCTGATAGATTCAACTAACCTGCTGCTTAGGATAGTCGATAGTGGAGAATTCCCAGCTCTCCTAGATGGCCTAGGCTCTTCCTAGGCACTGTGCTTACCAGTAGATAGATCTTTCCTCGTGTCTGTATTTGGAATTTAAGCTCACTGCGTCTTCTGTAAAAGTAGATGTGGAACGAAGCTTTCTGCCTCTTCTTTTCTAGTATAGTATGCTTTGATGTAATTAAAGGCATGACACTATTTCCTCTAAAATAAATGATCACAGCACAGTCTCCCACCCCCATACCTCCTTATGTTTTCTTGGCCTGTGATTGTTCTCTCTCTTCTTTCTGTCCAACTGATCACATTTCTTTAGAAGTACGGTGCTCAAAGCTGCATGTACTACTCTGTTTGTGACCAGGTCAGTGTCGGAGATTACGTTCATGTGTCTTACTAATGATACACTTTGTACATAAATATTAGAATATTTTTTCCAAGAGTACCACGTTGTTGACTCATGATCATTATAACTGCCAAATCTATTTCTACGGAGCTGCTGTTAAGCTAATCTTTCCCCAGATTTTGTTTATGCAGTTGAGTATTCCTGGCTAATCTTAGAACTCTGCACTGACCTTACTTGAATTGCTGCTGCAGAGCAGCAATTCTGCAGAGGCTTGCAAGGCACGAGATTAGCCTTGTGCACAACCTTTTGCATTGTGGCATTACCTGCATCTTTCACATCGGTCAGTATTTTCATCACCAGTACTTTCCTGCTACTTAAATGGATATAACAAATTTTGTGCATTTTTCTAGCCATTTTTTAACCTAAATACCAACAGTTCTTGTTAGGTGATATTTTTTTCTGGCTTGGTTATGAGAGTATCTTGAGTAACAGTGTCAAAAGTTCTACCAAGGTCAAGATAAAAATACTATAGATCAAGACAGACGATTGATTTTTGGCATCCACACATCTTACCACCTGTGGAGGAAGGAAACTAGCTCTGTGCATATTCTAAATATTTTTATTACTGGAAGATCTACATCCCTTCTTTCTTCCATAGGAATTAACATTGGAAATAGTGGGTGGCTCCATCCAAATGCTATCTCCTAGGTCTGTCTTGGCAGCATTTTCCTGATCGGCTTTACCCAGGCAGTTTGGTCAGCTCGGCCTCTCCCACTGAGTGCAGGTCATGGAGGAGATGTCAAGCTCCTCTTCTGAGCAGCTCCAAGACAAACATTTCTGACCTGCACATTACTTCAGCAGTTGTACTTCTGCTCCTGTTCATGTCAAGTTTAAGTACATCCTTATTTAGATGACCACTGAATGCTTGGGATAATGTTTGGGATGAAAGGGTTCCTTAAGACCTGGTGGTTTTTTTTGTCTTGTTTTTTTTGTTTGTTTGTTTGTTTGTTTTGATCTATCCAAGAGGTGATGGGCCAGGGAGTCCTAAAACAATTGGTTTGTTTTATGGAAAGCTTTATCTTTTTTTTTTTTCTTCTTGTTCTGAAATGCTGAAGAAGCTGGAGAAAAAGCACAGTTGTTATAGTAAAGAAATCATGCATGTAGAAGTTGTCTAACTCCATTAGCCCACCAGACCTAGGTAGTCTCTTTTAAAAATATTTTTATGTTAACATCTGTTATTTGGGAGAAAAGCTCTTTTTTTATTAATGATTCAGCATCACTGTTCTCAGGATTCAGCTTTTTTTCTGCTTTCCATGACTTTTTTTTTCCTTCAGTATTTTGATTTGAAGATACTGCTGTCATTCTCTTTTGATCTTGTTTTATTTAGGGTTATATTGCTTGACTGCAGTATTCA
The DNA here is from genome assembly GCA_013399475.1 of Chauna torquata. NCBI lineage: Eukaryota > Metazoa > Chordata > Aves > Anseriformes > Anhimidae > Chauna > Chauna torquata. The sequence continues at coordinate 181,519 of VXAL01017669.1, read as the reverse complement.
AGGTTGTGTTGCCTTCTCCTCCTCCTCCTC
>VXAL01017669.1:137495-178916 GCA_013399475.1 Chauna torquata | reverse complement strand
TTTTTTTTTTTTTTAATTGGCTCTGTCTTGCTGATAGAGTGGAAGGAAGGAGAGACTAAGATTAATTATATCTTCGCTGAGATTTAATTTTTTATTCAGTATCTTGGAGATTCAGGGAGCTCCAAACAATAACACTCCCCTCTCCGTCTATTCTTAGTGAAACCATCATAATAACTAGTTAATACAGCTGTCCTAGACTGGACAGAAAAGTAGCGATTAACCAGTATAAAAATTGCTTGCAATTTGCTAAATTCTGGTTTAGAAGAAGTCACCAGTTAAAGCCTTTTTGTAAAATAGGTGTAGGATTTGGCTTGCTCAGAATACAGGGATACAGAAGAATTTTTGCTTTGCTCCACGTCTTTCTTGACCTTGACTAAGGGATGAAGGCTTTTAGACACCTTGAGTTCATTTTTAAAATGACCTGTTATGGTTGGTTAACTGATAATGTATCATTTAACCACTAAAACCGTCTATGTGCATCATTTCCCATAATTTTCTATGGTTCCACTTTTGTTTGAAGTACTGTCCTAAAATCAAAGCACACACAACTGCAGAGCATCTTAAGAATATACGGCGTTATTCTGGTGACACCAGGTGTTGAAAGTAAAAAATGTAGTGCGTTATGTATTCAGAAGCATGCCTTTGTTAATTGATAGTTATCTGAAAGTAAACAGTGAACTGGTGAAGGTTTGTCGTTTCACAATACTTTGAGTGATCTGTTTTAAAAGAGATGTTCATATGTTGAAAATCAGAAGCAATTTGTTCCTTACCCGTCTTTTTAAGCCATATCAAAAAGACAACATGAAATTCTTGTATGGTTTCTCTTTTTCCTATATCTTAGGTAATATGCTGTTTCTTGATTTACAGTTACATCTAGTATAACTCTAGTTAATTAGATTATTTATTTTTTTCTTAGTTAGCCTCACTAAGTAATGCTTACTTAACACAGAAGTAAAATTAATTGAGATTTCCAAATGTCCCTAGATACTTGTTGTCAAATCTGGGATAGATTCATTCAGAATAACAACATGTTACTGTGTTTGAGGATTGGAAGCTGCCATAGATTGCTGTACTACATGATATTCAGGCAGGGTGGTGGTGTTGGGAAGACATGGATTATTTTGTTCAAGAACTGAAATGTAACTCTTTACTGTCAAGTTGGACTAAGCAGTTCTTGAATAATGCTTTATGTATTTTCAGCATTGAAGGGATAATGCTTATGTTTTAAATTTTCAATTAACTCTATCTTAAGTCAAAATATATGATAATTGGTTAATCTGTAAAATCAGCTTTCCACTGTGAAATGTATTAGATGGGGAAAGCGTATGAATGTTCACCCAGAACTACCTCTTGAAACTCCCAGACTGTAGCTGCTTAGGCTGCTACTTAGACCTTCTGGGCCAAGACCTTTCAGTGGAAGCCATCCATTTTTAAAAGCATGGTGCCAACTTCATGGTATTTAGTGCAGGCTCATTTGTTTATTCGTAGAATAAAAATAAATTATAAGTGGCAGGTAGAAATTTAAATTAGGGGGAAAGTTGCTAACGAGAAGAAACAGTTGGTTTATATCATATGTTGCCCACCAGTTTGTGCTGAGAGTAGGGGTGTGTCGTCACCCATTCTCTGTTAGCATATCATTAGAAGTATTGGTCTATTTTTTGGGAAGGATCTAACTTTTTCTCCTAACCTTCCAAAAAAAAAAAAAATCTCAAGTGTTACCTGGCAAAACATATGTGCAAGTCATAAAAAAAAAGCATGGTTATCTTTGTAGTCAGTGCATGTCATATGATTGCATATGGAAAAGATTGAGAAAACTTGGTGATGGCACATGAGATGGAGGAGTCATCATTTAGGATAGTATGACCACCTCCACAGCCTTGTTTTCATCCTTGTTGCTGTCATCTTTTGTTGAAGACTGGAAATTAACATGAGTGCTGTAGATGTTAACTGAGTAGCCGTTGAACAATTGCTTATTAAATATGGGCAACTTTCATTTGAATTTTCCTTTATGGAGTGGCTATTGCAGCCTTTGGTCTGTTTATAACATGGCTTTGGCCCAATGGCCTTGACTTTGTATTGTGCCCTTGTACACCAATTCATTTTAGTCCTTGGACTGCCTAATCTCCTGAAGTGGGTCTGAAAACCTTGGATCGAGCTGGATAATGGATAAAGGAGCAATAACTTTCACTGCTCAGGTTTTCTAAGAAGAGTTGTTAGAACATAGCCTTGCTGGAGACGAGCTTCGGATGGATGAGTGACAAATTTTTTAAGACTGTGGGAGAAGCTTTTAAGAAATTTGCTGTTTTGTTTTCCTTTGACGAATGAAGAGAATGATCAAAGCCCAAGTTTATAAAGGGGTTGAAGGCATACAGGAACTATGGTGTTTGGTGCATTCATAGTCAGAGGAAGGAATGGCTTTCTGCAAAAGCATGTGGAGGAGTTGAAATGGCTTTTGGGAAGACCAAGCCATCTACCTGTAAAGTGGGGCAGAAAATGCAAAGCCCACCCCTCTTGGCTTCAAATGAAATGCAGATGTAGAGACACTTTTTTTTTTTTGTCTGATTTTAAATGGTGTATATATCTTGGCTGTTTGCAAGTTTAATGTTTATGATGGCCTCCTTCCTGTGTGATGTGGTATAAGGTACCTTCACAGTACCACAGAAGCAGTTGCCTATTTTCTGAGCCAGATTCAGTGAATCAACTAAACCTCTCTTACTGATTAAGATTCTGCAGAATCTGAAGTTTCATTCGAAACTTTATAAAGGCTTAGTTTTTGTATTAAGCTTGTGGAAAAAAAATCTCTTATAGTGAACAGCTGTTTTGCTTAACAATTCACTCTGGCAAAGCCCGAGCGAAGGTGGGAATGGTGGGGAACATCAACAGATGGCTTTCCTGTATTAAAAAATAAAAATAAAAAAAAAAATGAAAGTCCAAACAGTAGGTGTTCGCTTTCTTATGTATCTGCATAAGCTGTCTTACGCATGTGCAGATTGTGTCTGTGTGAGGGCGTCGCATAACACAGACTGCAGCAGGAGCTAATTCAGCCAAACAAGCCTCTTCCTGTAATGACCTGTACTCATGGATCACTGTTGCCATAGCCTCTGTGGCCTCATGGCTGTGTTCCACTTCACAGGATTGAGACTTTCTGGAAGTTCCTTACGTGCTGTCCCCAGCATGATTTGTACGTGGAGTTCAGCTGAGTGGCTTTCGTATTCTGATCTGAGCTAACCTCAAAGCAAGAGCATCTTTGTGTCTCAAGTGAGACTTTACCACATAATTGCTACCACTTGAAGTTGGCTCTTGTAATCTGAGAGAAGATGATCAGGAACCAAGGGCGTTAGATGGGCTGCCTCTAGGTTTCAGAGTGGTAAAGGCATCACCAGAAGCATATCCAGAAAGTGTCTGTTGATCCCACTGCGTGCAGAAACTTTTCACTCAAAAGGATAAAGAAGTCTTAGGACTTGCCCTTCCTATCCTGCTCACCCTGTTCACTGACACTGAAATTGGAAAAAGTAAAGTATGAGGAAGTGACTTGGTGGATACTCTATATATACTATTGGGACCTGTTTGGAAAGGTGGGATCCCAATACAGCAGAGAAATAAAATAAAGCTTGTTGCAGCAGATGTCAGTTATTGTCTCATTTCCAGAGCAAACCATAGAAAAGGATGACTACAGTTTATCCATTGTCACTTCTGCCCCAGGTCCCATGGCACAGGCAGTGGATACTAATTTGACAGGTACCCTCCTCGTGCTGAAATCTGTGCAATCCCCTTTCGTCTACTTTGTTGACTACTAATGTAGCCGGTTTTGCTGCGCTCTTTACTAATTATTTTGTCCCATATTTGGGGTGTGTGAGGAGGCTGTTGTGAGAAGCTAGTCTGAGGATGTGCAACTTATGCTTGTGGCTTAAATTACCTTTGCTTGGGATCCAGTCTGAAACTGGCTGTATGTTAAGACCTTGCCTGAGGCATTCAGCACTTGCTCCGGCCTTTCATACTGTAATATTTCCTTGTGTGCTCTCTATGCCTCTTTCCCCAGCATGAAGTCTAGGCGTGACAGAGGGATGTAGTCAGATGCTGTCTTAGATATTTGAATGCCCTAAAATATGAGTTTTTTTCTGATACACACCTAAAGTAACTTTGAAGACTTATGTCTCTAGAATGCTCTTTTTTTCAGCCCCCCAGAAAGAAACGCTTTTTCAGCTACTTTGTGCTGTCGTGGTGCAGGAACATATTGCAGATGAAAAACACCTAGTTTGTAGAAGTAGAATCCTTCACAAAATTACCCGCTGCTGGAAAATATGAAACACACTTTAGATGCATAGGACCTTTTTCAAGTCATTAAATGCAGACATCTGCAACTGCAGAAAAAGAAGTAAACAACTGTACAAAAAGTATATGTATGAAGAATAACAGTCTGTATTTGCAAGCCTAAGCCATTTCAGCTCTCTTTGTTTTTAACCCTGATAATAAAATAAGAAAATCATTGAGGAATAAATAACTTTCCAGTCTGTGCAGTTGTTGTGCCTTTCACTGATGTTTCTGAGTGCAGATGAGGTCACCTGCTTGCAGTTTTCTAAATGAGATTTTATCAGTAACTTTCGTGGTGCCTCCCATGTTTCCTAGGAATACTTGTTCTGGTTGTGCTGCCCTCCTAGCACCGTGTTGTGTTGGTGGCTTACACAGGTGTCTGCTGTAGCTGATGAGGATGCTATCATGTGCTGGTGCAGCTGTTTACTTCCAACATCAGTGTGCTCATTCACGTGAGACCAGGGAAATCTTTGATGAAGGGGAGTGGTAGGAAAAAGAGCATGTGAATTTCTGAGGACTGCAAAACATGCATGATTTTTCTTGAATATTTTCTCCCAGTCTGCAGCTTGGCTTTGTTCGCTAGTCATTCTGCGATTGACCAAAATACACAGTGTCTTCCTTTGTTGCCTTCAACTGCTGGGTCCCCAGTTTATATCAGAATTTCTTGTCAGTGGTCCCTAAGCTTGTGATTCTGCACTTTGTGTCATTAAAAACCATCCTACTTCAGTTACGCAGTTCATAGGCCATCTGATATGTCCATAGCATGAACCACTGCTCCTCGGGACGCGTCATGCACAGATTTGATAGGCACACAACTGCTTGCTGTGGGAGGGCTACTAATAAATAAAACAGCATTGATTCCTGAGGAATATGACTGGTAGTTTCTGTCTGTGCTGATGACTTCTGTTTTAATGTAGGCCGCTAGGCCGCTGTAATCTTCCCTTAAGTAACTCCTTATCCGTATACAGTTCTTCCCTATGATTTGCTCTGGAGCTATTTTCACTGCATATTAAATTAAACTAAATATTTTACTTTACTCCAAGCCCATTGTATTATCCTTGTCTAAGGAGGAAGTATGTTGTTTTAATGATGTTAGTCTGGCTTTTTTTACATTCAAAACCACACTGAATATTACTCCCTTTCTCATTTACTCCCAGTACTTGATTCTGTCCTCCTTCATTCATCAAGTTAGTTACAGAAATTCCTTCTCAAAGGTCACTGAAAAGAGGCTGCACAGCATGTATAAAGCTGTTTTCATCTGAATAAATATTTTATTTGTAAATAATTGTCTCATACACATGTCTATATAATTCAGATTAATATTATATAATGTTTTCCTATTACAGCCAGAACGCTGGTTTAAGATGCCTTCGATTAAGACTTCTTTCCAGGGATCCTGGACATTGCCAAGGAGAACTGCAATTAGTGTAAATTCTACATGCCATAGTAAAACTAAAATAGCATCTTTTTTTTTTTTTTTTTTCCCAAACATATATCTAGAGTAGGAACACCATGTTAGGTAATTATTTTTATGAATATTTCTTGTGAGCCTGTCGTGGTTCCAGGAGAAGATTTAAGAGCTTCTATAGCTGGTTTTGCTCATTCTTCAGTAAGTACAGATCTATGTTAAATTTTGCATCAGACTACAGAACCTATTACTGCATCAGAGACCAAACCGCTCCTTACCTGAAATTAAAGATTTCATTCAACACGTCCTTACAGGACACAAGCAAATTGGGAATTCCTTGTCTTCTTGCTAGTATTTGATTCTACCAGGCAGGAGGATGTTTGCGGTTCTGGTCAGTACATCTTCTGGAGCTGAACGCAATTGCTCCAGTGCCTTGTTGAGTGCCATTTCAGGCTTTTTTTTTTTTTCTGGATGCCCTCCGAGTATGCATTTGTTTCTTCCATGTAGAAGATAGCAGACCAGTAAATGTATTTACTTTTAGGTAAGGATGCTTTCCCAGTTGAAGAAGCGGACAAGGTATGTTCCAGATTTGACTGAGAAATTTTCCAAGTCCTTCTTGGAGAACAAAAATCAAGATCTGGAAAGTTGAAATAACTCATTAGTTTTCTTTTCATGATGATCTGTGACTTTTTATCTTTTTTTTATTGTAAAGTTGGTACTAATTTCTAAACAGAAGTGATATATCTCAGTGGGACTGAAATAATTACATACATCTGCTCGTGGTTCTCTGTTGTTTCAGTGTGGGGATGTTTGGTTTTGTTTTGCCTTTTATTATACTAGAAAATGGTGGAAAAGATTTGTTGCTAAGATATGGGTTAGGTTTTTATTTTTGACTTGTATAGAGCTGCAAGCTGAAATTCACTACAAAAAAAAAAAGTCTTTTTATTAAATAAAACTACCTGATATGCGTAAGTTATCAAAGTAAGACTTGTGTATTTATTTAATTAATTAGGCAAATAAAATAATGTCAATTAGTGAATTGAGCTGATATGTTTCCTTTCCAGTATCTCGTGTTAAATATTGTGCTTTTCCACAAACTTGTTTCATAGACTGAAAGGATGGCATAAGCTTGCCTTCTGTTTTAAAAAACAAAACAAAACTCATAATCAATTTCTTAGCTTTAAAAAACTTGACCTGAGTAAATTAGATAAAGTGAAAGGAAAATATTTCTGTGTATCACAGAAGGAGGATCTGTTGAATTTTTTTGATCTTTTCCCCATTTTCCAGTGTTTACCCCGTGGCTGTCTCCAGATTAGTGGTCTGACTTGCTTCAGAGCTATAGTAGCAAGCCAGTAATTTTACAACTCCACTTTATTATTATCTGAATGCTCCAGCTTTCCTTTTGTGCTTGCTTAGTAACCTCATCTGTGGTCCTCCAAATGTCAAGAAGGGCCTCTCCTTCTTCCACTGCTAATTAGCTGCATATGTATGCTCACGTTAATACTTTTTTGTTTGTATCTTCTATGAGTGTACATATACCGTGTTATCCACCATCCTTCTGTACAACCCTGCTTCTGGACCAACATGCTTGGTCATTACCCCGTGCTGTCTGTACCCTTCCTGGCTGAGTATTTAAAATCTGATGGTTCCTCCAGGACAGCTGGTTTTAATCTTTCTTTCTCCTTTTTAGTGGGCCACTAGCATTTTCCAAGAAAAGCATCGTTCCCTATAGAAATTTTGTGCATTTGCGTAAATGCTCTGAATGTGTATGAATTACCTTTCCTTGGCCCTTAAAAGTTGCCTGTCGCCTGGCTGAAAATACAGCCCCGGGGGCGGTTCTGATGCTTCATTTCTGCAAGTTTATCAAAGGTTTGTGTTTCAGTAACCAGTCTACACTGGAGTAGGTAGGCGGTTTCTAGGAAGAGAAAAAAAATAAAAAATAAAAGTTGAGTACTATGTGGCCCTATTCCTGGATTCCGCAGCTGGTGCAGATCCGCCTTCCCCGGCAGCCTCCACCTCTTAAGCCGGGACCTCTCGCTGCCGTCTCGCCCCGCCAGCCGCGTAGCAAGGCCTGAGGTGGCACCACCTGGACACTTGCAGAGTCCCTGTGTCACCGGGGCAGCCGGGAGGCTCGCAGGAAGCCAGGGGCTCTGAGCATCTCGCGCTGGGCCAGCAGAAAGGCGTGCGAGGGCCTCCAGAGCAGCCGGCTCCTGGTGGGGGAGGCTGCGGCTGCTGAACGCTGTTTGAAAGCCTCCTTTCCAGGCCGGGCCGCGTCCCTGAGGGACGAGGGGAGGGGAAGGAAACCTCAGAAGAGGTTTGGCTGGGCCGTGACCAGCTGGGCGTCTCTCTGCTCCTTACAAAGCATTATTGTGCGGTGGTTCCCCCATCCCGTTCCAACGCCGCTTTGTGGGGAGGCACCTTGCGATCTAGCACAGACCTGATCTTTTCTCCCTTCCATTTCTCTCTCTCACCATCTTTTCAGCGCAGAAAAATACGTTCCCATGCTGAGGTACTCAGAGTGTTTGCTGTGTTTTCGCAGGCTAAGATGCTCTTCTCGATCCAAAACAACTAACTGAACATTCTGGGTATTGGCATGTAAATCAGTGTGCTGACCTCGCTGGGAAAACCCGTCCCAGCTTCAGACTGTATTCTGAGCCTCAGGATGTCGGCGGTTTGAATCAATGTGGTATGCCCTGCATGTCAATTACAGAATCCACTTCAAATTCACAGTGGTGTTTGAAACTGTACCGGGAGCAGAGCTAGCATAACAGGGCTGCACTATCAGAAGTTATCGTCTACATTTTTTTCTGTAATGGTGATCTGGCATTTAAAGTTAATGTTCTTTTTCTTTCCTCTGTCTCCTTTTGTGTAGATATAACAGTTCAAGCCTCTGTGTTAGTGGGGTGGTTTAACACCAATGGGCAGCTAAGCACCACCACGCTGCTCTCTCACTCCCCCTCCTCAAAAGAACAGGGGGAGAAAAATATGATGAAAAAAATGCTCATGGGTTGAGATAAGGACAGAGAGATCACTCACCAATTACTGTCACAAGCAAGACAGATTCAGCATGAGGGAGATTAGCGTAACTTATTGCCTACAGCTAACAGACTAGAGCAGTGAGAACTAAAAGCAAACTAAAAACACCTCCCCCTGACCCACCCTCTTCTACCTCCTCCCCCCGAGCGGCGCAGGGGAATGGGGGCTGCGGTCAGCCCATATCGCTGCGTCTCTGCCGCTCCTTCGTGGTCACTCTCTGCCCCTGCCCCAGCGTGGGGTCCCTCCCACGGGATGCCGTCCTTCCCGAACGGGTCCTGCGTGGGCTTCCCACAGGCTGCAGCTCTTCAAGAGCTGCTCCAATATGGGTCTGTACCACGGGGTCCATCCTTCAGGAGCAAACTGCTCCAGCACGGGTCCCCCACGGGTGGCAGCTCCCACCGGATCACCTGCTCCTGCGTGGGCTCCTCTCCACGGGCTGCAGCTCCGGCCCGGAGCCTGCTCCTGCGGGGGCTCTCCATGGGCTGCAGCCTCCTTCAGGCCACATCCACCTGCTCCTCCGTGGGCTCCTCCACGGGCTGCAGCGTGGAGATCTGCTCCATGTGGTACCCNGGCGGGTCCCTTTTGGAGCCGGCTGGAGCTGGCTCTTCTCTGACATGGGGCAGCTTCTGGAATCTTCTCACAGAGGCCACCCCTGCAGCCCCTCCACTACCAAAACCTTGCCACATAAACCCAGTACAGCTAGAGGTGCAGAGCTAAGATCACAGAATCACAGAATGGCTTGGGTTGGAAGGGGCCTTAAAGACCATCTCGTTCCAACCCCCCTGCCATGGGCAGGGATGCCACCCACCAGACCAGGTTCCCCAGGGCCCCATCCAGCCTGGCCTTGAACACCTCCAGGGATGGGGCATCCACAGCTTCTGTGGGCAACCTGTTCCAGTGCCTCACCACCCTCTGAGTAAAGAATTTCCTCCTAACATCTAATCTAAATCTTCCCTCTTTTAGTTTAAAACAATTATGCCTTGTCTTATCACTACAGGCCCCAGTAAAAAGTCTCTCCCCAAAAGATATTTCTGTGCATGTTATTTGTCATGTACTTGAAACAGAGTTATAAGGACATAAAGCTAAGTAGGATTTTGAGAAGCCTTAGAGTAAGGTAACAGACTAGATGACAAGATTAACTATAACATCCATGGTAATATGGACAAACTGTTTTCAGGACTGCCAGTTTTGAAGGCTTCAGCGCTCTTGGATTTTCTGTAAATGCTTCCCATCACGGCTGCCACTCAAGAGCAAGATGCCGAGGTATTGTAGTGTTCTTCCAAAACACCAATCCAACACCAATCCTTTGCTCAACAGCAGTCAGAAAGGCGCTAGTGGGAAAGGCATGTGAACAAAACAGGAAACGATTTATATCACTGTATAAATCCCTGGTTTATCCGTTCTCAAATATCGCAGTTCTGGTTTCCCTATCTCAGGAAACTATGAGACAGAGAAAAAAGAGGGAGAAGTGACAAAGATGATCAAAGGAAAGGAATGTGCTCCCTTCTGTTAAATAGACATGGAGTTTTCAGCCTACAAGAGAGCAAGGGCTGTAAAAGTATCTGGTGGCACAGAGGAGGTGCACAGAGACCACTTGGAGGAAGAGCCATCGGATGGAGCTAGCAGGCAGTAAGGACACAAAGAAAAAAAAAAGCAATTTCTGTGTCATGCGCCCACGTGCGGTTGAGCTGTGGGGTTGCCTGCCTCATGTTGCTGTGATTTCCAGATGTTCACCAAAGCGGTTATGCAAGTTTGCAGGAGGAAAAGTCCTGTGTGCAGCGTGACACTCGCTGCCTCTGGCTTGGAAAGCTTCTGCGCCAGAAGTCTGGAAGCATCCCACTGTCCTCTTGCCTTGTTCTCATGCTCTTGCTGAGGTATCTGCTGTTGACCAATATCACATATGGGATACTGGGCTCATTTTTGCTGTGACTTATTGTGGCCACTATTACGTCCTTTCTGTTTTTATGATTAGGAAGCTGTTTCTGCCCAAGTCAATTATTCCACGCAGAAATTTTGGCTGGCTGTTTGTTTGTGTATGTGGATTGTCGCCTCTGTAAAACCTTCACCTATATTTGTAGGCGATATGCAGGAGCTCCCGTTCAAGCGAACCAACTAGCACTCGTTCGCTCTGCGCCCCGAGATAACAGTCGTGGACGCCTGTTCTCAGTGCTCTGCCCCGGGCTCATTCTACCTACTTCTGTAGTCCACAAGTGTATGAACCGTGGTGTCGAAAGCTTGATGCAATAATCTGTTCGAGGCTTATATAATTATAGTATTATCACTTAATAATACTGCTATGACAAAACAGTCAATAATACTGATACAATATCATGGGGGTGCAACTGTTTTTTTACTAACACAATTTGTCCACATCCATTGACTTTCCATTGTCTTCATCCTCCTTTTCTCATCCTCCTAATGTGCTTGCAATCCCCTCCTGTCTCTGCGCTATCTAGAAATTTAGCATGTTAATTAGTCTAAAAATGTATTCAGCGTGTTTCTACATCACATCCCAGCATCGTTCTGTGTGCGGTGGCTTTATCTGTAGCAGCCCTCTGTAGCTGCTCCTAATATTTACTTTGGGAATGAAGCTCTTCCTGGTAACAGGAAAAAAAAATCTAGCGAGTTTTCTGTATGCAACAGAGTTGAAAGTGACTGGAAAGGGTTTCAAACAGATAAAAAGCAAATGTTTGCTCTGATGCCGACCCAGCGCGAGGAACTTGAGCAGCGGTGTGCTTGATGCTTGTCAGAAGGGAGGGCTTCCAAGCTCTGGCTCCTGGTGACAAACATTGTCAGGATACTCAAGCTTAAGTGCAGGCATATTTGTTGGGTTTGGGATATAGGCTATCCAAGGGTGAAATGAAAAGTATCTGTGAAGTAGGTTAAGTGCCGTTTCAGGTAGTGCCGGGTAGCGTCCAACGTGGCACTGGTTACTATAACACTGTTGTTTGTTTTCACAAACCAGCACCTCATAGTTTCTGAGCGAACAACTGCTGCGAGGAGACCGTAACCTCTGGATTTCAAAGGAGCCATCGTTTTGCTGGTGCCTCTGCAGTTAATGTAAGAAAGGTGTCTTGCCATAAACTTTCCCGAGGTATTCAGCAAGGTTGGAAAGGGGTCGGCCCAGGCAGGAAGCCCTTGTCTGTGCTATAAAGAAAATAGCAAGTAACAAAATGAAAGCATCAAAGGAGCAACAGGATGCAGTCCCATGAGTCCTCCCTGGCATGTTAGTCCTGCTTGAAAGTTAGCATTGAGTGAAGAGTGACCTTAAAACTCGCTTCATTCAAACAGACCGGGCTCAAGTTTAAAGTTCAAGGCATTTTGTTTTTTCACCTGTTTCCTACAGTTTTAAGAAACTTCTGAAGAATTAATGTGTAACTATATCTGGTCACTGAGCCAGCACTAAGAATTTTTCTCAAGGGAAAATAATGTTACTGTATGGAGGGAGAGAAATGGATACTTTCTGAGCTGCAAGCAAAAGCTTCAGCAAAATAAAACCCAAACCCACCGTTAGTTGCCACAATCACGAAGGGCCCTGGAGCCAGCGTCACGCGCGTACTACTTCCCGTTTTATTTTTGAATGAAGCTGGTAGTATCCAATAATCATCTGAATAGTGGCAAAAGGGATCTCTATGGTCAAAACTAAACACGTTCGAGCGGCCGGGCGACGAGCGGGGGTAACAAGGCCCCGACCGGGAGCCTGTCCGTCCGCAGGGGCAGATGCCAGCACAGCGGCGGAGCCCCATGGCTGCTGAGGCTCCGCGGCCGCGCAAGTCCTGCTGGCAGGGGCTTTTATATTAACCCAACGGCATCTCCTGCCTTCGCGATCCTAAACCAGATACTTCATTTTCTGATCTTTGCATCTCGCGTAGCCAAGGGAGCAGCAACAGAGCCCACGAGCAGGTCGGCCGGTCACCTCTCGTGGTTAAAAGAAATAGTTGGAAGTGACGACGCACAGGTTTCACTCGTGTTTTCCCATGTCATTAAATTTTAATGATTCCAGCATGAATATTTCATGAAAGTACCGTTTGAATGGGTTTGGTTTGTCCTGGCAGCTAATACTCAGTATAGAGTCTGATTTTTATTTTATTATTTTTTTCTCTAAGGTAGCTTAGTAGAGGTATGAAGTGTCAAACTGGATTAAGTGAGAAAAGGCGACTTTTCATTGGCACTGTTGGTTATCCAGCAAAGCGATGTTGTCTGGAGCTCTTTCAGCTGCTCAGTGAAAGTCTGTGAAATGACCCTAAAATAAAATTCTGCTCTTTACTCTCCTTGCCACAAGGTGGCTAAAAATGGCTTGAAAGCATAGACATGTGAGTGCTAGGAATTATGCTGATGCGTGCAGCAGTCTGTCCAGAATGCAACACACAGTGTGCAGGAGATTGAATCTATTACACAGAAAATTACATACATTTTATTTATAAGGAGCTATGTTCAGAAAAGGTTTCTACCAACTTTTCATTTCACTCCCTTCCCAGCTCGGGCTTGGTTTTGTGTTTTGTTTTTTTAACAAAACAAAAAGTCAGCGTGTTCAGCCTGTCCCAAGCGGATGACGGGAATATCCGTGACCGTGAAGGGACAAGGGGAAGTTCATCCGCCAGCCTTCTCCTGAAGTCACAAATGTGGAAGTGCTGCAAATTTGAGGCTTTGGAAGGCACCGTCTCTACATAAACAGGGACTGAAACTTCTGATTCCTTCTCAATCTCCATTTATCCTGCCTGGTGAATTCATTAACACGAACGTTGGAACAGAAACACCCAGACCTGGGCTAGCAAGTTTTGTTGTTGCCGTTGCTGAGTTCTGTGCCGGGTGTACTGCTGTAAATCGTGTTAAGGGAACGTTTCCAAACAGCCGGAGGCTGCACAGTCAGAAACGTGCACTTCATTTTCACCGGTTTCAGGAGCTGTAACACTTTTCCCTGAAAACTTTTTGGAAGCCTATCTTCAGATGTAGATTAGGGAGAGATCACTAGTTTAATGGAAACGAAGCGTAGCTGTTTCCTACAGATGCAGCACTCAGTTTTGAGCTTTTTATGTGCGTTTCAGGTTTCCCTTTTTATTTTTTAACTTATTAACTCTGACAAGTAACCACTTGGTTGTGAACAATTTAATTCACAATTCATTTTTCTGATTCAAAGTGAACACGAGTGCCCTAATCCCCTAATGGGAATTAATTGCATGTTTCAGTGCTTAACTCTGATCCCTTCTCAATCCCCACTGGGACAAGTTTCTTCCTGAGAGATCTGTGTTTGTTATTCAAAACAAAATCTGAAAGGTAATGATTTTTCATATAAAATGGAGTCAGACCAACTGAATATTAATATTCTTTTTATTGTGAGGGAATGAGCTGCATCCAAAAAAAACTTGTTTATATCATGAAGGATAAATTACCCTGAAGTATATCTGATAAAATACAGAAAAAAAAAAAATCCATGTGGTCTTTTTCCTTAAGTGAAAGCTGTTTGCCAGTAAATAAAAGCACACACCATTTTTGCTGGAAAACTGTGTTCTGTTACAGAGAAAAAACTGTTTATTCACAAAGGGGGAAATTGCTTTGCTACTGGTTATCAGACCTGGTTATTGTAAATGACACTCCCCTTGGCCAGTAACGTACCCTTTTGGATAGCCTAGCTGATCTAGCAGTTTACTAAAGAGTAAACAGATGAAAACACATTAATTTTCTGCTTCCATTCATTTTTTAAAGATTTTTTCAAACTTTTTGAATATTGTTCAATAACAAACGGAGCTGCATGTGCTCCTCTGGTGGCCAGTGCCTGGCAGGTCACTGCCACGCTGCCCTGGTGGGTGAGACTGAGACAGACTCCGAGCAGGTTGTGGCTGAGGGCAAAACTGGGAAAACCATCATTTGCCATGCAGAAACAAGGGGCAGGGGGTGAACAGGGCAGAGTGCGAGAAATAAATGAGGAACTATGAATGTTGAGCAAAATTGTTCAGGGTCTGTTTGCAAGAGATGGCTAGCGCACGTGCTAAACAGCGACCGCAGGCAGAGGTGGCTTGGGGCACTTGGAGGTGTCTGAAAAGGACTTGAGGATGGATCTTACCTGGCCTTTCTGCCAGCAGCCATCGTTTCCAGTTTTGGCAGCACTGAAATACGGGATCCCCCCTCGCAGTCCGTCCCCAAGGTAAATAAATGGAAACAGCATCTGTACTGCTCACCCAGACAAGACGGGTGAAGGTGCTCGTGACGACGCTGTCACCTGGCCTGGCCTCGTCGAGTCAGCAAATGAGGTCAGCCAGCTAAGAGTCATTAAAAGCACCGAACAGAAGTGTTGTTTTTCCTTTCCCCTGAACGGGTAAGACAAACGTGTCCTTGTGCTTGCGACGGCAGCTTTCGAACAGCCCTGGCGGGCTTTGGCTGTGACTCCTGCCCACCGCCCCAGCTCTCCCCCTCCCAGGCGATGCTGGTGTCCAGCATCCTCGCCCGCCTGAGCCAGCCAGCGGGCCCGCAGCGCTGGGCTGCGGGAGGCCTTCAGCGCGTCCCTGAAAGGGCTCGACGTCAGGTTGAACTTCACCCACTCCCGAGCCAGGCCACCTGGTTTTGCAGCACAGCGCTTGTTTTTTTTTCAGGTCTGGTGCTGGAGCCTTTTCATTCCCCTTCACGGTAGGCAGCTCCTCTTTTTTCCTGGGCTGGGTGATGTACCAGTTTGCACAGCGTTAGCTTGCTGCAGCTACAAGCATCGTGCTTCTTGCTGTCCTTTTTTTTTGAGAATGTAACCGAGTTGATATTACTAACTTAAAAATTGCTCATGTGCTTAGGTGCCTGCTTAGCTGAACTGAACCATGGTTGTTTTTGTTTTTGTTTCCATAAAGGATGTGCTAATTGGAGCTTGTTCCCATCACTGAGATGGCTCCCTGGGTTGCTTTAGGTATGTTACTAAGCATGGCACCATACTTACTGCAGCACGGTCCGAGTATAATCATGAGAGAGGAAAAAAAGCCCTCAAGAAAGGCCTGAAGCTTTTACTCAGGCTCGGTGCTGCATTGGCTGCTTTTCTGGCTTCCTTAGAGAAACAATGGGATGCCATTTGATTACAGCAAAGAACTGCAAGAGGGACTGTCCCCTGCTGTCTGTCTCTCTACAATTTTTGACTGACAAGTTTAAAGACGTATTGGAATTTAGTACGATTTAGTATGAGGTACATGAGGTCACTTTTGCATGTGCCCAAACAGCCCTCCTGTGTACAACCCATCTTGGCATGCACGCATTTCTTTGGTCTGTGCTGCACTTTCAGCTAGTCACAGATGTAGTACCCACTTTCGTCTTTCTGCTGCTTTTGCAGGTACGATGGCTCGTGTCTTTGTGTACGGCACGCTTAAGAAGGGCCAGCCGAACTACAAGCACATGATAAACACCGCCAAGGGGATAGCAAAATACCAAGGAAGGGGCCGCACCGTGGAGAAATACCCTCTGGTGATCGCAGGGAAATACAACATCCCTTACATGCTGAACATCCCGGGCACAGGGCACCGCGTGGCCGGGGAGATTTACACTGTGGATGACCAGATGCTGCGATTCCTCGACGAATTCGAAGGCTGCCCAGACATGTACCAACGCACGACGATGAGAATCGAGGTGGTGGAGTGGGAAGGGAAAAGCAGCGCGGCCGGGAGCAGCGTGATGGAGTGCTTTGTGTACAGCACGACCACCTACCAGCCCGAGTGGGTCCAGCTGCCCTACCATGACAATTACGATTCCTCCGGGACTCACGGCCTCTCCTACGTGCTACGCGAGAGCAGGGATTAAGCCAGCGCAGCCCCACCGGAGACGTAGCGCTAAGCACGTGTTGCGCGGTAGCCGTTCCAGGAAACCCGTAATGCCTTTTTATTAAAACCCGAGATCTCTTGTAACTTCCCAAACCTGGGCGCGTGGGCTCTAGCGTTGAAGTGTCGTAGGCCTAGAGACTGGCACGCGTCCCCAGCTAGGCACAGCCTACTGCCCCCCACTAACCCACCCTAACTGGTTTCGCATGACGCCTAAAATAACTGTATCTGTGCACATCCCTTCTGGGGTTTAGGTTTTTTCCTCCACCCCACCCCCCCTTTGCCTCAGGTACGTGGCTGAGGTGAGTGAAAGGCAGATGAACACACTAATTTTTTCTTACCAGAACTGATAAATTTATCATGTGAGTTCTCCAAGGTGGGTGGAATAATGGTATCATTGCACTAATAGCTAAAACTGGTTTTAAAAAATCCTATCTGCAAACAAAGTAAAACACACCTCACATTTAATATTGCCTTGTAATGGTATTTGGTAGGTTACAGAACGTAAACCAACTGGGCAAACAAATGTCTCTTGGGGAGAAATGACCACAGATAATCTGCACTTCAAGAAAAATATTAAATTGTTGTAGAAATAGAGGGGAGAGAATTTAAAGACAACTATTCATACTCTGTGATGCAATGTTTTTCTGAACTGGAGATGATTATTTTTAAAAAACACAGTTTTATGAGAAGATATATTAAAGAAATATTAAAGAGAATTACATTTAAAATCGCATTTTTAATTTAGCATCCTAAGCACTTTAGGTACCATTTCAGTTCACTGAGTGACTGTGTGATCGGGGAGTTGCAGGCCAGAAAAAGCAAACCTGCTTTCAGCTGCCCAGCGCACTACACCAGATGCAGCTGTGGTGAGCGCTTACTATCAAAGTGACTTTTGGTCAAGCACTTTAATGCAGAACTTGCAATCATAGGCAGACTCAATATTTGCTATTGGCAGAAGATTATTACTCATGTTATGTTATAAAAAATATATATCCAAAGGACCTGTGTGTGATTATTGCAACATTTAAACTAAAAAGTAAGACAGAAAGAAGACTATTGTCCCCATGACCCAACCAACCATGCTGGTTTCTGTACAAGCTGGGAAGATTGTGGCTTTGCGTTGTTGCACTACTGTGCCTTATATTTTCTTCAACTACGGTGTTTGGTACATGGATATTGTACAATGTACAAAGCTGCCGAGGGGACAAGGCTGTGAGCCGGGAATGTGTGCTGTGCAGCGAGCCAAAGTACAATGAAATGTACTGAGGAGACCGTTAAGAACAAGCTTGTACTTTTGCTTCATTGCCAGTAGCTCCGTGATGGCCAGAGGAGCACAGCGCAGGGATCCAGGTTAAGGAATCAGCCTAAACTTCATTAGTAATAGGCACCGCTGCAGTTCAAGCAGATAAACAGACCGAGAGCTTGTGTTTCTTCAGTAGGCAAATTAAATACTTTCCAAGTAGAATATTCATGTCATTTCTTCTTATCATACCTTTTTTTTTTCTTAGTTTAGGTCAACCTGCAGAATCTGAACTATGCCCCAAGATGGCATTAGGGACGTTCATAGGAAAGGCTGCATGCAGAGTCTCTGCCTCGGTTTCTCCAGCTGCAAAAGCATTGATTTTCTTGGAGGTCAGGTACTACCCAAACACTCTCCTTAGTCCTTGGAAAGATAAGTAAACAAATTAACAAAGCTGATCCCTCTGCTAAATTATTCCCCCCCTTTGGCCATGTGATATAGTCACCAACTTTTCAATAACACGACCAATACACCATCAATCACATTTCAATCAGAATGAACTTTTCTGGTTGAAAAATGAGTCAGCCTGTCACAGACCTTTTTTTTTTTTCCTTTCATCTTCCTGTAAAGGGCTGGCCAGACGGTTTTCTCTTTTTATTTTCTGGGAATTAGGAGGACTCTGTGCATCCTAGGCAAGAAAATGACAGCAAGCCCCCTCCTCTCTGAGGCACTGGTACAGGCAAAGCAGGACCGGTGACTTTGCCGTAGGTAAAACCAGCTGCGGGGGTCAGCCCAAAGGTGAGCACAGACCCGTGTCCTGGCTCCAGCACAGGCAGCAGCAGAGGCCCTGGCAAGAGCACTGGACAGACGCGCTGGCAGCGTGCAGGGACTTCTGCGGCATCACTGCTTCTAGGGGTCAGCAGCTGCTGACGTGGGGCTAGATGAGTTAATGGAAGAAAGAGCCCTCTGCTAACCACACAGTAACAGTGTGAACCCAGTAACCCTCTGGTATCTATGCCATCCTGTGGCATTGAGCTCCTGAGTTTGGGGTGGGGGGAGGAAAAAATCCTTTTTATCTGTTCTGACCAAATCTCCTAGTAAGTGGTCTGACCCATCCCAGGGAACATCTGCAAGGCCTCTCGAGCTGTACAGCCAAGCCCAGCTACAAAGAATTTCAGCATGGACTAGATTTACTTTCCCAGTAGTATCTACTGTTTTGCATTTTAACCATCAGGTAGAAGGGAATATTAAGAGTCTGGATAAGGAAACTGGACATTGGAATATGGTAGACAATGATTGTCCATGGGCTGATTCTGTAAAGGTTTTTTTTTTTTTTGCCCACAGTGTTGTTGCTGGTTGTTTAAAGTGACCAAAGTCACTATGCAGCCTGGTGCTGCAGTACAGGGCACAAGGGTGTAAGACAGAAGTGATGCTTCTTCCATCTTTGAAGGAATCATAACAACAGAATACCTAAAAATAAGTAGTAGTATTACAGCCTAGCAAAGGATCTGCATCTACTCTTTTCACAGACCTGCTTTTAAAACAGCTTTTAACAGTACCAATAACAATAGCTTTCAGAGCTTACTAATGCAAAAAAATATATACATAGCACCAGCCCCTCTCACATCTGTTCATGTCTCTTAAGTCTTCCTCCTATCCAGGCCCTATCTGGTTTCCCGTACTGGATACACAGCTTGTCCAGCAGGATATCATCATGTATTATGAACAGTCCTTGTTTGTTCCTCGCAGAGTCTTTAGAAGGAGACTCTGCACAACAAAAGGTCAGGCACTTGGGTCTCTCTTTCCCGGAGGAGTTCAGGAGGCAGTATGCTTGGCCTGAGGGACAGCAGGTGCCTCCAGCAATACCTTGGGGCAGCTAAGGGGATTCAAGGACTGTGCCAGCTCCTTCTGGAAGGCCTCGCATCCAGTAATCAATAGAAAGAAGATAAAGGAGAGGGCAGTTGAGTATGGAGTCTGAATAAAAGAAAATTCCCTTACGACTGCAAATGACAATACATGGGGAAAGCCTGCGCTAGCAAAATAAAACATCTAACCCATAATTTAAAGCTAGTCTGTACAAAGGCTTTAAAATATTACAATAAATCTGACCAGAATTTAAGCCATCGGCAGTAATTGTTCAGCGCTTACACAGGGTGTAGGGAAACTGCTCAGTTCATTCAGTGGTTAATTTGTCACTCATCAACCATTCTGTAAAATTTTGCTGGGGCCTCAAACCAGTGATATTACCATGGAGAAGATTAATCAGCTTTGGGCTTTTATTATGTTTTCTTTTTTTAAAAAAAAAGGCTTTTCCTGTTTTAAAGCAGAAATGGTATTTTATTGATTCCATTTGATCCTGCAAAATCAAAGAATTACAAAGGTTATGTACAAGTACTTCTGGAAGTAAAAATCTGGTATCTGTTGCCAAGGTTTAGTATCTGTGTTTGCTGTCTTAACCACTGATACAATAAATATGACTGTATAAAATCTTTTGCGTAGGACTGTCCATCTTCTCTGTTGAATTGCCTTAATTTTACTTTACGGATGGAAATAATAAAGGTTTAGCTAATTCAAAAGTGGAAAGGCAACCTTTCATTCCAGTTCCACCAGCAGATCTCCTTCTCCAACAGTAACACCAGCTTTGCAGTGCACAGCTTT
Organism: Chauna torquata; assembly: GCA_013399475.1. Lineage (NCBI taxonomy): Eukaryota > Metazoa > Chordata > Aves > Anseriformes > Anhimidae > Chauna > Chauna torquata. The sequence goes on along the minus strand of VXAL01017669.1, from coordinate 158,479 downwards.
CACCTACAGTACAGAAACAGAAATAATTTTAAATCTTCCTCATTGGCATGGTTAAATAAATGTTTTGGTTGGCATTGCTTATATACAGTATGACATCTGCATGCACCGTACATGCACAGGATAAATGGCCACTGTATAACATTATGACCGCCACAGGGATCACAGACACATTTATGCTGGAAGGGCCTCGAGGATGTTGCCAGCCCAACCTCCAAGGTTCAGAGCCCAGCTGACTTTTGAGTATCTCTGAGGCTGGAGACTCAACCACCTCTGGGCAGCCTGCTCCAGTGCTTGGCCAAATCATGTCCAGCTTCATTGGGGTACCTAGGCACCTACCACTTGCTGGTTTTCATATGAGTTAAGTGCTTGAAGATCTGAACATCAGATCGAGATGGCACTTTTAAAAATTAAAAAGCACCTTTCTTCCACTTGTTTGCACTGTTGTTAATTTCCTACTAAAATTCTAAACATTTTAGAGGCCAGTCTGCGTACTCAACATTCATGCTTGGACGTTACAATGAAATATTCCAGTATTTCTTAAATTACAGATTTGAAGTATATCTGATTTTGGGGATCGCAGCCATGAAGCTGGGTTTCCCTTAATCCCCAGACTGCTGAGATAGGTTGATTCAAAACTGAGTTTGAATCCTTTCATTTAACTGAACTTGGCAAAAGGCTACAGTTGTCAAATAAACACAACTACATTAAAGATGAATTCCGTACTCAAGCGCAGATTCCTGAATTTTAAAACACATACATCTTATAGTGTAAGTATATATATATATAGTATATATATAGTATATATATTGTAGTCCTTCATTTTCTCTACAAAATGCTGAAACGTGTTTGAATTCCATTTTACCACACAGAGCTCCAGGAAATATTTGAAGCTCTATATTAGAGTTTGCTTGCAATGTTAATTCAAAGCTCCCACTCACGTACCCAAATTGTTGGACAAAACCTTCTTCAGCCGTTAGCCTAGTTCAGTCACCCAAATGTTAACCTCAAGGAAACCTGCAGCACACCCTAAATATCAGGCTACTGTGGCTGCACTGTTGTCCATGTCTGTGTTTGACAGTCTAAAGCCACATGAGCTGTAAGCGTATCTCTGGATCTGTCGCACAGACATATTCACAGCATTGTCCAAGAAATGAAGCTGAATGCTGTTGACAGGCAAAAACACTGTAAGATGTACAAGAAAGGGCTTTATTTCTAAATCAATACCTACGCAGCCTACCCAATTTCTGAGACTCCATATTCTAGGAGATGAAAGCAGTGCGAAAAATATTCTACTTCTTTCTTTTCTTTTTATACAAAGCCAAGGTTCAGCAAACATTGTAGCTTACTAGTGTTTCAAACTCCCTGGTTATTTTTGAAATGTGCTGGCAGTCAGCGCAGCCAGCTCCTCTGCCTGACCCATGTACAGCTGTCCTGCACGAGGGAGGAGGCACTCAGCTTGCTCTCCATCTTACACTCGCTGCTAAACCACCTGCAACTGGGGTAAATTCAAAGTAGATAAACACAAGCCACTTTTCTCACAATTACAAACAGGAAAGAGGGGGCTGATGCAGAAAAGGAATTCAGACTGGAATGAAAATGGCCATCTTCCAGCTGAAGACAAAGGAACTGAGTTTCAAAACACAATTTTAATGCATAAAAACATGGACGAACAGCCAATGCTAAACGTCCCATTCTTGCGGTGGAGTCAAGTTATTTTAGCACCCAGAGCCATGGCTTCGCACTGCAGAATGGTGCAAAAACTTCTGTTTATCAGGTTCATTCCTACACAGCCCCAAACTACTTTGCTTTCTCAAATTCTTAAAATTCTAAAGAATCAAATAATCTGCTTATTATTAAAATGGAGACATCAAGGGGACATTGTAAGGAACACACTGGGCCCACCGAATGCTCTCTGCACCATTCAAATCCCACTTTGAAGGATTAATAAACCAAATGTGGCATTTGTGCAGAATGGTGGGAGGCACTTATTTGGAGAAGTGCAAACAGGATTTTAAGGAACAGGTCCATGGGTTGCAACACAATTTGGTGAGGAAAGAAAGGTTAAAGTTAAAATAAAAATAAAGGGGGGGTGGAGGGGGGTGGCAATGGCATTTTAATTACAAATACTCACTGGTTAAAAACAGTGGGTGCAAAGAGCAGCAATAAGGGGTTAAACAAAAGAAGCAAAGGTGAAAAATAAATGCTATAAATTATTAATCAAGTGAGAAAATAAATTATATAGGAATTAATGCATCAAAGAAAACAATAAAGCGCCAATGTTAGAGCAACAGGAGAAGGTACATTCTCCCTCTTTCTGTACTTTTTTCCCCTCAAGACCCAATTGTGCATTAGATGTACTGGAAGAGGCAAGACCTGGGTCCAAGCCTTGGTGACAATTTCAGTGCTGTGCCAAATAATCCTTTCTTGTAAACACACAAACAGTCCTTGGCACAGACACCCATCTTCAGATCTCAGCAAATCTTGCCAATGCCTAACCCAGTCTCTGCCCTGGAGAGTCCGGCTCCTTGCTGCCTCCCTCTGGGCTAATGAATCCTGCAATTTATTTTTATTATTGTCTTCAGCAAAATGGCCCTGCTTCGGGGAGAGCAGAGGGTTCTGCCCCAGCCAGAGACGGGCTAGGACCTGCTAGGAAAAACGGGGAGAACAAAAAATCCAGATCTCCTTGAAAGTGACTCTGTTCTCCCTTTGAAAAGGATGAACTGGGGGCCCGTGTCTAGGTGATGGCTCCAGGCTGTGCATTATAGTCTGGCACAGGAATGCTCTGAGGCCCTGACCTGGGGGCTGGCAGTCCCCAAAACAGATGGCGTTTCTCCTTGTCATGTAAGCTCAACCAGTTTCCCACTCGGAGGGCTGGTTTTTGGTACATCCCGCACCGCGGGAGGACAGTCCCAGCTCAGGGTCTGCTATGCTGCTCTCCCCCCCAAGAAGCAAGATACCAAAATTCACAGTTTTGCAAAGCTGAACGAATTTGCAGATCTCGGCTTCATATTTAACAGTCAAAATTTTAAAAAATTGCTTTTCTCATCTTCCTGCAAAAATTCTTTCTATGCCTTGTTCTGAGTGGTTTTGTAATGTCATATTGTTTGCCATTAATGAATTAACTGGCAGAGATCTCTCTCTTCTTTAGTTGCTCTCTGGAAATAGGGAATTTGGAAAAATGGTCTGCAACGTCTTTCAATTCAGCTTGGCATTGTAACATCACAGAAAACAAATCATTTAGAAGAAAAAGAGTTATATGAATTTCTGAAGCCAGTAAAACTATTTCCTGCTGTGCTATCTAAGGCTCGGAACTACTTAACAGCATTCACAGCAGATGTAAATGTTAAAAATTAAAGACACCTCACTTCGAAAGACTTACAACAATCAGACTTAATTCCTTAACAACCAGCATCCTCCTTTTTTCCTTTTTAAATTCTATCCTATTTGACAAGTTGCATATGGTTTTAAGTGACCCAAGGTAGCTTACCTTGCCTGTTTTAGCAGCAATCATACTGTTCTGCATTTTCATTGCTTCAATTACACAAATCTCTTGACCTTCTGAAACCTGGTAAAATTAAAGCAGTACAAAATGAGGAGAGAGGATTTAAAATGCTCTAAGTGAGTATGATTCTTCTGGAAAATAAAGGGATTATTTCATTAAATGCTAAAAAGACTTTCACGGTACAAGTCAAGTCAGCCAGCTACGTACAGTCACGACACAAATCACAGTTGCCTTTGACAAACTAGAAACAAAACAGGGAAAAAGGAATCACCTACTTAAAAACATCACCCCAAACGAACCTGAAAGGCTCCTCTCCCATCCCATCTACTCAGCTCCAACCTCACAGTTCACATTTCACATCCACTACAGTTCAACATCAGTTAAATCCAGACCTAAATTTAATTTGTGCAGCTTTGGCTGTGGAGCCTTTGCTTTGCTTCCCTGGCGCAGATCCCATGGAAGCTAATCCTGATTCGGAAGCCAAAAGTTTCTTGGCACCAGTCCTGGGGAGCATGGTGGGAAGCTCCGACAACACCCAACAGGCTGATGCTGAGCAGCAAGTCGCACCTTTGCACATGTCGGTATCCGGAAGGCAGCTGACGGCTTCGGACTGACTGAAGGAAGCGTGCCTGCGAGGGAACACCCAACCTCGTCCACAAGGGAGGGATCATGGAGGTGAAATGATAATTTTCCCTACAGCTGATAGCTCTTAAAGGGAAACGCTCAAGTTTCCTCTTTCTGCTTGTTTGCACCCTGCTAAGGCATGCGCAAGCTCAAGGTCAGGATAACCAACCCCTGTGCTGCGCGCTCCCCGTGGCTCCCACGCGGATGCTCCCTCCAGTGCCTTTCACCACACCGCACTGAAAACCAGCCCCTCAGGGCTTTACAGTGGTCCAGGGGGCTGCCTATAGCTGAGGGAAAAAAACACGATTCAGAATCTATCCCTCGTGTAACCCTGTGATCACCCAGTCATGCCACGAAGACGATCTGTGCTGTAGATGGTAGAGCACTTGGCGCACACTCCAGTATTTTGGACTTGTGCAGATGCACTTCTTATAGGTGTCTGTTTCTGAGGGCCCACTGCAAGTCTTTCCATGAAGCTCTTCTGCAGACATGGAAGTCTGCCTTTCTCTCGTTACGCAGGCAAACACGGGAAGCTTTCACTCTAATGTCAACATCTCATTGAAGAGGGCAACTTGAGACCTGCAGAGAGCTGCTCTTTGCATTGCTATGCGTGCTATACAGGCTGGCTGAAGGAAGCGTGCCTGCGAAGAAACATCAAACCATATCCACAGGGGAGGGATCACAGAGACAAAACGATAATTTTCACCACGGAAGGCATTTGTTTATACATATATATGCATATACATATATATTTCTCTAAATATGTGCAAAATGAATAATATATATTTAAGGACAAGTGTGTTCTCCTTCAGAGGAACATACTAACAAATAGACAAATGTTAAGTCAGAGGTCAAATGCACACTGCGCAAAGTACATTCTAAAAAATTAAATAAAGCTTTTTTTCCAAAGCTTGTCCCAGCCCTACTCTTGGCTAATGTTAACCGTACATTTTAAGCAGAGACTGAAAAGCACTGATGTCTGCCAATGGGTTCTGAACAAGGCAGAAGGACAGACGTTAGATTAAAAAATGGCTACATACCCCTTCTCCAACAGCAATGTGATAGGCTTTTTGGAGTGAATAAGGAATGTGTTTGCTATGGGAACATTGCGCAATAACCAGATACAGAATAACCAACACCCAACAGGCCAAGTACAGAAATGCTGTCTCAAGCTTCAGGTGAGCATTTAAGTCATTAGCAGCATCAAATTCAGTGAATAGTGTCAAAGACTTGCACTTTGTTCCCAGTTATTTCCCCTCTATTCCAGTTCCCTGCCTTTTGTCTCTCTCCTTCCGCACCTGCTGCTCTGTCTGGGGCCTTTCTCCAGCAGCTCCTTCTTTCCCTCCTGCTTTTCCTCCTCCTTCCCCTATCTCACTGCTCAGCTTTTCTTCCATCTGCTCTGAACTTTCCAGACATTTCTAAGCTTAAAAGGAAGCTATGAATATCTACTTCTGTTTAAAAAAAAAGGAAGGCAAGAATGTTTTTTTGCTTTGTGTTTGTATAGGATATTTCAGAAATAAATTTGCCATTCTCTGATTAAATTCAGCTAGCCAACTGCCAAGAACATCAGGGCTGCTGAGGACTGAGATGCTGAGGACTGTGGATCTGAACTTGGTGGCCTAATTTTAAGGGCACAAGAAACTCTTCTCTTGAGCCTCGGCATGACTCGGTTTGCCAAACTGCAAAATGCCTTCATCGGGTGGATGGTGCACAAATGAATCCCTTAACAATTGTCTAAACAAAGTCCTGAAAATATACTTATTGGAAAAGGACGGGGCTGTCTCTGTAGATCTAAAGTATAGCAGTAAAATGCCAGTAAGCATTAGCAGCCGTGGCATGGAGACGTCCATGAATTTGAATTCCTCACTTTCCCACCTTTCTCAAAAATAAAATTTTTGTGTTTTATATAATACCTGCTGGGTTGATGGCAAAGGAATCGGTGTCCGCGAAGGAAATAATCCACCCAACCAACAAAACACATAGACAAAGTAATGAGTTAACATCTCACAGTCTTACTAATTTGGAAGGAAGGAGGTATGTACCACATGTTAAAATGCTGTGTCAGTACTTCTGATGATGTGCAATTTGTTCAAAATTACCTTGGTGAAAGTGTCACTTAAGCACAAAAGTTTAATTACCGTTCTTACGTTAAACCTTTACAGCTCCACTCATTGTGTTGCAAAGCAACAAATCCTAAAATTAGGCGCTTGTATCTGTCTCTTCTCTTTTTCAGTCTTTTGGGCATTGTCCAATTTCTTTCATTACATAATTGCACATATGCTTTTGCCTGTTATTTAGCCTACAAATGAAAACCGGAGTGATGTGTACAATTTCTTGTTTTCCAACTTATCTAAGGATTTATCTGGACTATTTTTAATGTTGTATTTTCTTCATATGACTTCTTTCTTTCAGTGGATGGTAAATCATTGTAAACCACAATCTTTACATTTCAATTTATAGAAGTCTCAGTGATGATCCAAATCTGTCAAAATATGCAAATAAAAAAAAAAATCTGACCAATTGGAGCCAGTTAAAATAGATGGGCTCTTTCTCTTAAAAGAAGCAAAACTCCGGTATGTTTCTCACAGTTATGCCACAGACAAATCTACATCTACATTGCTTGCGATATCAAAATAAAGGAGTGATTCACTGTCAAACTTGCACTCTGTATTTTAACAGTTTACTTCTGCACAGCTCAGTTCAAAGTATCTGCTCAGTTTTTGTTCTCCACAGAGTGAAAAGGAAAAAAAAAAAAGGGAAAGAAAAGAAAAAAGAAAAATAAAATCATTGAAGAGGAGGGGACCTAACATCTGCATGTTGCTAACAACTCAGATGTGAATTTGGCAACAGTCAGTCGCACTGTTAGAAGAACTCGGCGACTGTGTGACGTGTTTTATCTATTCTGGACGGAAGACTGCATGCAGTATGGGGAACCGTCCTCAGTGTTTCCCCCACCAAGCAAGTCACGATGACGAACAGAAGCAGAATTTGAGGAGCAGCAACACTGACCTGATTTCATTGCACCTACAGGAGGAACATAAAGAATACCTGTGCTTACAGACAGGCCTCTCCAAAATTCCGAGCGGCAAAAAGGCAGCATGCATCTGAGGGCACTGCTGCCAGGGGATCTTTGTGAATATAGTACACTTTTCTCAGACTTCTGGGCATCATCTGATAAAGACTTAATGATTGTGACAGGATGTCTTCAGTGTTAGGCGTACAAAATGGTCACAAGCCCCGCAAGTCTTTCTGATAAACCCAATCAGCACTGATGCACTTCCCCACTCCCTGTCTAATTGGTGTAAAGTTTGTGGATCTGAATCCCGTATCTTTTATCCAGCTTACTGCGTCCTCTCCTTTGACATGAGGTCAGGGTTCACATTCGCATCCGATTATCAAAGTGGCACTCATTAACCGGCAGCCTGCCTTGCACCAAAATGAGTTCGCTGGAAGGGGAACTCGGCCCATTTACTCAGCAGATTTTAGCATTTTAAGGAGCCCTGAATGTCACACAGTATTGCGACGTTTTGAGGAGTTTCAGACATCTCCAGCTGATGATTAATTGTGAGTGATGGGAAATAAAATCCAGTAAAGCCAGCTGCTTGCCATGGTCGGCAAAATTACTATAATGGATATAGGCTGCCAATTTTCCAGTTTTACTGGCAAGTCTTCCAAGTGTAATTAAGGGAAGTTATAAATGATATGGAAATCTATCAAGTCCCATTTATTTTCAGAGGACTCTTTCCCCTGAGACTTTTATCTAAAAGCTTATAGTTTGCTTTGTTGTGCTAATGATTTAAACCACTTCTTATTTCTGATTAATGCCCCCAATATTCTTCATAAGAAGTTAGATCCACTTTATTCAGAGCAATTTAAAGAAACAGAAACCTCTTTAAAGTTGTGTTTCTTAACTGCACTGAGCTCTTGCTTCCTCTGTGGAGGCACAACAGAGTGTCCTCCATCTTAGGCACCTCTCTACCATCTGGGCTTCTGTTTTCGGACAAATTCTGATGATTTGGAAAGATCTGGTGGGGGGAAGGAGGGAAAAGAAGGAATAAAAAAAAAAATAGAACAAAAAATCTGCCATCAACAAAAGCCCAACTTTCCCCCAGATTCTAAAAACAAAGATCGTAGACCCTGCCTTAGACACTAGACATTTAGCACAGGGTGGTGTTGCTCACTAATGTTGTTTGATTTGGAATAAAAGCATGAAAATGATGTGCAAAGGCCTAAAATTGGAGATGTAAAGGATGACTGCACAGTATTCCATTTCTCAATTTCATCCTTCAGAGCCACAAAATGGGGGTGATACAGTTACTGGATGAGATTTACAGTAACAGCTGTGGTCTTCCCACACAAGGGAGGACCTTCTAATGGGCTAAGGTCTGTTTTGAACAGACGGGGAGTAGCAAAACAAGGTTCCCTATTAAGGGTGTGTGCTAATATTCCTGATAAAGAAAGCGAGTAGTGGGAGTCAGATTGCTTTAAGAGACCTAAATCTCCTTTTGCTGTTAAAAAATAGAGCTATTTTAGAAAGTGCTAACTGCTAAATAAATGAAAGATGTGTAAATGTAAGGGTTTGGCTTGTTGTTAATCTCCTCGCTACAAACTGTAAAGAATGCATAGGAACCAGTGCCAGGGGCATATGGCTTTCTCCTGTGCTGAACATTCATACAAAAGACAGGTTCATCAGTCATTGGAGTATCTGGATAAAAAATTAGCTCCTGATGGATGGTATTTAGAGCTTACCTGCTGCTAGTACATTACCAGAGAAACACAGGTTTTGAAACCCACATGACATTAGAAACTGCAGACCATGAAATACCCCACGTGCAAGCGCGCTCATAATGTATGCCAGGTTATACAAAATAAGAAATAAGCTATTTAAACCCTCTGCCTAAAATTGGGCCCGCTGCAAGGAACCCTGGGTCAGCCCTACACAGGCCAATTAATGCACAGCATCTGCTGTATAGAAGCCGTGCATGAAGCACTTCCGAATGATTTCAGCAATTAAAAGAAAACTGTTTCCTGCCTGTTCTGACAGCAACTGTTTCAATGCAAGAGTGAGCACCAAATCATTGTGTGCAGCTGAAAAAATTAAGTCTTTTTTTTTTTCTAGTCTTGTGAAAAGGGGGTGGGAGGGATGAAGATTTCTTATGGAATCGGATCGCTCTTTTGTTGTCCGACATTCTGTGTTTTTCTGCCAAATTAGACAGAAGGCTCCGAGGGTTTACGGGGCCCTCTACAGTATCACCTTCTGGTGCACTGTGGCTCCCTAAAAAGATGGATCAATATCAACCCTGCTGATTTGCCTACAAAAGTGAAAAACCCTCAATTACATTTTTAAGACCATTATATTTAGAACACAGGTGCTCTGATGCATAACATTTTTAAGGCTCTCAGATCTGAAGGAAAAAGAAAAAAAAAAAAAAAAAAAAGAGCCCTAAAGCAAAAAGGATCTTAGATTTGCTTAAAAGCGAAGTGAGAATTGGATTTTATTGATATCTCCTCTCTCGGCTTTGGGGAGACACCAGTAAATAGCCCTTGCGATTTCCATTGTGCTGAGACTTGTGTCCCTGTTGAGTCTTCTGAGTAAGAAGGGACAATGCGAGACTGTGCCACATAAAAGCCAACTACCCTGTCTTTTAGGTTTCTGCAAAATAATCACAAAACTCATCTTATTTATGCTTGTGCAAAACCACTGAACAGTAATTAAGTACGAGTTCACTATCTAAAACCCTTATGAAAATACTAGGGGGGTTGTTTATTTGTTGTTTAAACCTAGTCCATACTGGTATCATTCCCTTTCAGAATTTTTTTCTCTCTGACTTGTTGGCATTCTGGCAGCAAGCATCTAACAAGAAAACAAATTGAGAGGAATTTGATGAGCAGCAATTGAAATTCCTTAACATTGTCCATTACCATGTAAAATAATTAGCGCAGGCTTTCCCTTCTTTCCAAATTAACTTTGAAACAGGAGCCACAGAGTTGCCAATATAATTGGCATCAATTAATACACTTGACAAATCATTATTAAACTTCTTTTTTTTTTTTTTTTTTTTTGCCACACTCCTTTAAAGAATGAATCTGAAGATAGCATATCCCAAATTTTGTGACCTCTGCTTAACCTAAGGTCAGCGATGTCCCCCTGACAGCAACAAGCTCTGGTCATTGCACTCCCACTTATCCAAAACAAACTTCCCCAACTGCTGCTGAGATCCCAAAGTGTCAGGGGAAACAATACGGAGGCAGAGCACTTCTGTGGGTGATTCTTGTGCTAGTCAGCCCATGACAAAGCATAGTTTCCACCACAGAAATCTTCATCGGTCAACTTTTTCAGTAGCGGACAAAAAGTTCCTTATCATTTGAAAAGGCAAAGGAGACCAATAACAAAAATCCATGATTTCTTTTCAAAAGAAGTTAGCATTTTTTTCCTAGGAAAAAGTCTAGTAATATTGACTATTCGTATTTCTGCATAGGAACAGGATTTCATTCTTAATTATACTGCACCCAGACACAAATCTTAGACTGTGTAACTGCATAAAGATACAGAAGAAAAATCTATTTGTCAAACATAAAAAATTACAAAAAAAAAGAAAAGAAGTTTTTTTCAAGCAATTACTATAGTATTTTTTAAATGCAACGAAAACATAATTATTACTTGAAGCCTTGAGTTACAAGAATGGTGAAATATTTGAATGCTTTCGTTCCTGAAATTTCATAACTGTGAAAATGGTTTCATCTCCTGCTTACCAATTGTTTTTTTTTTTTTACCCACAAAAATACACAAAGAAACCATTAATTAATACACAGAATTATAAAAATTACGTAGGTTCCTGACCACATTTGGTCAAGTTCACAAACTCCGTTTAACAGAAAAACGCAGTTAACATTTGCAGTGGAATCGCTGAAGAACAGGAGGGATGAAAGGAGGTAAAGGGAAAGAAAAAGGAAAAACACAGCAACAAAAGAAAAAAATGTTCTCACATAAGAGAAAATTACATCTGATTTTAAGAACAACTTGCCAAATTATCGATAGCATATTGTCTTCATCAAATGTAAAACTGTTACTTAAATCAATTTTCACACTTTTTCCTGGCTGTTATTTCTCTGTTAAAAATTCCAACCACTTTAATTATGGGTATAAGATAAGACAGATGAAAGGCTTAAAAGAACACACACCTGGCTGATGGCAACAAGCAACTTTACTACTCCACCTTTTCTTTCCCAAGAATGAACAATGTAGTGAGAAACAGAAATTAGGAGGCTGTTTTGTTTTATTTTGTTTTTCAGTAGCGAGCATTTCAACAGTAGAGGTCAAGTGAAACAGATCTTTTCCCATAGCAAGAACTGGGAAAATTGTGGAAATGGAAAATTGTGAAGAAGGCATTTTTTACTATTTTTCTAAAGAATAACAAGAGAAAATGAACCAACTAACATGCAACTTAACCAGAGGAGGAGTTGAATGCAGTTTAAACTTCTTCCTCGGTTGCTTTTAAAACGTGGATTCACTGATGGGAATGTGTTCAGTAAGTTATACAGCTAAAAAAGCAGCCTTCCAGATACCTGATTTTGAAATTACTGAGTCAATCAGCATATCCATTTAATAGCTGATATCTAGGTAGGAAAAAATCATCCCATGCAGTATCAATAGCTACAGCTACACCAGTATCAATTTGAAATCATAAGAAATTTTGATAAGACAAAAGTCTGTTTAGAAAGTGGTTTGAGTGGTATAACTTCCAAAACATGGGGTAATTACTGGCAGGAAGAGAGGAAATTTAGAAACTTAGGTCATAACAATTAACTGCCCTCTTTTTTCGGCCGTAGTTCTGCGAAGATTAAGTAATGATGGGGCGTTTATCCAGAAGTGCTTTCCTTTTACATATTTATTTGGAGGAGTTAAAAAAAAAATCATTAAAGTAAATTGTGTTTCCAGCACTGGTGTTAGCTTACTGACCAAAGCTTGGCTTAGTAATGACAACTGTTCTGCCTAATTTAATTACAAAAGGAAAACAACCAACAAAAACATACAGCTAAAAGAAAAGCACTTTTGCATTTCTGACAGATAAAAAACTAAAAAAGAAAAAACTATAGTCATAGGTAAAAATATAATAAAGACTACAAGGCTATCAGGACAGCTAAAATCTCTTTTTGTTGCCACATACGGTTCAGATTACCCAACCCATAATCCGTTGTGGGAGCACGTCGGGTGGCTTTCTTTAACTGGGCTATGACAACACTGCTCTGCCTGTTCAACCATTAAGATCTTGGGCTTTCCCTGTTCCTACAATCTCAGTGCACAGAATCCTACATGCACAAAAAAATCAAGCCAAAAAATTCAAGAAGAAATATGTGCACGTGCCTGCCTATTTCCTTTGCTCTAAGTGAAGCAGAGCATTTGTGCAGCTGTAGTAGTTTTTATGGTGTTTCTGTGGTAGTTGTGGTGAGATTAAAACTGGGTGCAGTGCCATCTCCACACTCTGGTATGAAAATACTGCTGAGACAGGGAGCTAGCAGGGCTGGCTTGCAGTGACATTCGTGTCAGCAGAAACAGAGTGAGTCCCTTGTCTGGACTCTGGAAGCCGAGTTGTTTCTCTTGCCCTTAGCACCATGGGGAACCAAAAAGTGACTCTCCCAAAATGTAATTTCATCCTAATACGCACACATCACTAATGATCTAGTTAAAAAATGAACACGCAAACACCCCCTCAAATGGATATTTCCTATATAACATAACTGTGCTATCATGAAGAATGTAAGCTAAATTTAAATCTTTCCCTAACTAATATTAACCTTCTTTCTATTCAGCCAGATTTCAAATTGTTTTATTGTTTGTGTTGCTTTATGCTTCTGAGTGGCTTCATTGTGCTTCCAGGAATAATTGAGTGACAACTAATTACAGTCTTCTGATCACAAGAAGGAAAATAAAGAAAGTAGAAAGTAACTAAAAAGCTAAAAAATTGGCAGCATCACAAGTTCTGCTTCTCTCTGAATGACAAAAAGCACTTCCCCACTGTGTTACTAAGATATATAGATCATCTTACAGGCAAAAGAAAATAAATTCCTTGCATATGCAATATCTTTTGGCAAAAGTGAATTGAAAAGTGCTTATCAGACCAGCTGGAGAGAGGATTCTCACACAATCTTCTATCGGGCTTCATCAGCCCCAAGTATTTTTTGTCAACAGCAGCCAAAAGAGAATATTATACTTGAAGGAAAAACAATGATGCACCGAGCGAGGAAAACTAACGCAGAGATCAGTGTCGCCTTCTCCTTTGGCTAAGGACACACGGAGAGGGACTAACAAACACCATATGCTTTACCTGGCTGGGTGCGATGCCCTATAGCTGAGCTGCAGGCAGCAAGCAAGAGTTCGCAAATGCAGCTATTCAGACAAAGACGATACATCCCTCACAACTTGCTCCTTCCCTGTTGAAAAGTTACGTCCGAAGGAGGGGTAACGCAGCCTAGCCCCCCGCGCTGCTGAGCGCTCCGAAAGCGCCCGGTGCTGTTGCAGGGACTGAGCTGTACTGCTGCCCGCACAGACCACGGGGTAGGAGCAAACAGTCTCAGAGCAGCTAATAAATAGACACGCAAACACCCTGCTTCTGTGCACTGAGACTGCAGGAGCAGGCAGCCTTACAGCTAACAGCAGCAACACCTGAGCGAGGAAAAGGACAGCTACCTCGCTCCGCTGCTTTTCAGCTGTGCTGTTTTCACACGCGCTGCAAATTTGAACTGCCAAGCACAGTAGCACAGAGCTTGCTCTATAGAACTGAAGCTACTTAAATTCCCTTTTCTCCAGCAGATTAAAGAAATCAAGACTTTTCCCAAGCAGTGCAACAAAAAGAGCTGTATTTATCAGGGAGCTACAGTTCCCTGCCCATCACGCCTTGAACAGCTGTAGTGAGTGAGCTGGTTTCTGACGGACAGCCAAGACGTGTAATCTGAATCACACCATCCCACTGCTTATTCAGTGCAGATAGCTGATGCTACCCTCATCTCCCTCACTCGCCTTTTTTTTAACGTTTTGACACTAGTCCTGAAAAGGAAGGATTTAAGTTAAACCCTTTTCAATAACGCAAATGTGTTTTTGCAATTAAAGCCACACAATTAGCATTGACAAGCTCAGGTCAGCAGAACATAGATTACGCTGTTCAAATGCTCTGCCACTCGGTGCCTCCAGCAAAAAGCTGCAGGAGAGAAGAACAGAAAAAAATCTCCACACATTATTTAACAACTTATGCTCTGATGCACTGCACCACTTGTGGATTTGTGGAGGGAGATTCATTTATTTATTTACTTAAAATCCCTTTGGCTCTGGCCTCCTTCTCCACTTGTTCTATTCCAAGACAACAAGAAATATTCTTCAAGGCACACACAAGAAAGCTGCAGCACGTAGCAGAAATCATTTCTCCAAAAAAAAAATCTTAAATTAAAATAAAAAGGCTCAGAATTCTTCCCTTCAAAATGTTTCCTCTCATTCTTCACAAAAAATTATTTGCTTATGTTCTCCCTCAGTCAGTCACTCTTACTGCCTATACAGGAACCACAGATTTCTCACTCCATGCAATGCCTTAGTGATTAATTTTAATTGAATACTGCTGTTTTTAAAGGTATAAACAGGGTGTGTGTGCATGTATGTATCACAAAACCAGAAAACTAAGTGCAATCTAAAGGAATTCCTCTCTTGCTAATATTTACTTAGCTGTGCTTAGTAATATTTTCTCAGAAATCTCTTCATTTTGTTAATACAAACATTTGCACCTATAAATCTTTAACACTAACATGTTGACTCCTTTCCCTTTGCGAATAGACAGAAATATCCATATATTATAAAAACAACAGTGGCATCAGAAAAACGTAAACAAACAAATCACGTTACCGGCACGACTGATGACCGTCACATAGTAAGTGCAGCGCTAATTTTGGACTTGAGATTTTTATCCCATTCTTACATCATCTATCAAGAAAATCTAGATGTCGTTGCCATAAATTGTGATGCTGCCATAAATTATGAACTCTGTGACTACAGCTTTCTGTTTCTATCTGTGCCACATAGACATTTATTACATCATTTAATCGACAACAGCACCAAGTACTTTAAAACTAATCTGCACGACTTGAGAGATCCACTTCAGGGCCCTGACCTCAGAAGTAACGTTTGATACAATATGGTAGAATTTCATAAAAAGCTGGGTTCAATTAAGCATTTACATGCAAGTCTAAAACAACGTATTTACGCCTGTTTCCAGCTCAATGCCAGGCAAGAAGCACTGGAAATCCCCAGGACAGCAACGGCATGTTCTGTTGCCCTTCTGTATGTCAAGTTTATCTTGTCCTTATGCAGGACAAGAGAATTTCCATAAGAGACTAGGAATTCCCAGCATTGAATTCTCAATTCAGAAAAGTCATGTGTCTTGTGAAATGCTACCAAAAAAAAAAAAAAATTTAACATCTACCCTGGGTCCCTTGTGTTTAGCAATACTTTCACTGCTCCATGGCAGAAAATCAACAACCCCCTCCTTCTGTCACTAACAGCATATATATACTTACATATATTTAAACACACGCATTTTTTTTCCCCTTGTCAAGGCACTTCTGACACAAAACCAAGCTATTGGTTGAGTTTCAACTGTGCACTTGTAACCATCTGAACATATTCCTCTTAAACCCGGTTTAATTTGAATTGTGCTTCCTTATTATTTTTTATAATTTAAATAAAAAGCAGCACACATCCTTCAGCATGCTATACTCTACAGGTGAGGTTAAAAAAACCTGTGACCTGCAGTTTCAGTTGCACCAAGGAGAAATTCGTGTGGAATATATAATGAAAATGCAGATACATAGATCACATTTCTTACCATGTCCCCAGGCTTGACAGAAACTGCCACCACTGTTCCGGGCATGGGAGATCTCAAAATGCTGGAGGTGTCCTCTGCTGCTTTCTCTGGCATGTACTTGCTCAGCTCTGCAGCAACCTTCGTCAGTATTTGCAATTTGTACTAAAGAATAGGAAGAGGAATGTTTTAGCATACTGCACCTCAGCAAATTCCAGTCAATAATCTGCACTATTTTATGGCATGTTTTCATATCATACATCTGTTATCTATTCTTTGCCGGAGTGCCTAAAAATTACTGTTTGAAATCCTTATTCAGTTTCATTTTCAGGATGTAGAAAGAAAAATATGTGACCCTAAACTGCAGCAATGAACACATAAAAGGAAAGAATCAAGTACAGTAAATAAAAGCCAGATTCATTTAAAAACTGGGAGTAGAGAGGGGAGATACAAATTTAAAAAACACAAACATCCTTATGTCTACTGCACATCATTTTTCAGTGGATAAAGAATACTGAGGTATTTATTCATTTCTGACACTGTGCCAAATTAGAAACTGACCTTTTGGGAAAGTCTGACAGATTTTCAATGACATCATTAATTTTAAATATTACTTTTACTTTTTAAGTATTTATTTATTTTGATCACATATTTTATATTTGAAGTGAATAACTTGTTTAGATTTTACAATTCGAACATATTAACCAATTTCATTTCCATTTTTCATACACAAGCAGAATGATGGAATATTTTAGTTGTATTGAATATATTTTATCTGTAATAAAAAGTTTCCAACAGCTGTTATGTACCTTAAGAAAAAAAAAAAAAAGCGTGTTCTCACATTTTCTCTATTACGTTTTATAACAATTAAAAATGGTGTACGAAGTATGGTGAACCTCAAGTGCCTAAGAGCATCCCTTCAAACAAAACCTTTCTGAAAACATGCAAGTGCACGCACTAATTTGAGCTCCCGGCTTTTAGTTTTTAAAAACTTGCAATCCCTTTGACAATTCACTGCATTTAGACAGATGGCCTTCAAATTTGTCCCAGTACACTTGCAAATGAATGCAAAAATCCAGTAGATGGCAGCAGGTCTCTGCGTGAAGCTCCTTCTTCACCACGGCCAACTGAGCGAAGACCAGCACCACACTTCATCAATAATTTAAACAAAGGTTTTAATAATAAGCATCGGATGAAGTGCATTTACAATTCAAATGTGTATTTTGCTGATGTAAAGTTCAACACCTTGCTTTGAACAGTATGTTTTCTTCCAAAACAATTAGCTATTGTTTCTCTAGCAATAAAATGTCTTTACTTTTCATTTCTGCACAGACAGAAAAAATCCGATCCCCTTATGGTGAAGGTAAAGGGGGACTCTACCTTCTGCCTCTGTAGGGAGTAGAACAAGGTATTTAGAAATACATGCAAAAGGTGATTAACTCGGCAATGACATCTTTAAAAAGCAGCTTTCAAAGCCAAATTAAAACAACGTAACAGGATCATCATCCTCCACAAATGGCGTTTGGACACGCAGATTATGTGCAAAGAACAGTGTAGCCGTTCGGTTAGAAATACTTGCTGCTCATCAGAAATACAAGGAAATGGTCAAATGAACCAATCCCCCCCGCCTCTGGTAAATGTAATAAAAGGCCACAACAGTGTTTCCTGAAGCTGTAAGCGGCACCCAAAGATTTCAGAGCCCATTCCCAAACATGCATCTTGGTTACAATCAGTATGGCACACGTAAACCAGCACCATTTTGTATGCAAAAAGCTGCTTTAATTCAAGCCTCCTGCAGGCATCATCGTGGAAATGAAGACTGTGGCACTCACATTTTCAAAATCAAAATACAGCTAGCTATCCCTCTGCGCAAGTAACAACGTTCAATACATTGGGCTTCTTGCAGTCCCTTTTTGTAAAAGTAAAGTGTGTGTGCATACGCGTGCACACTTGCATGTATGCTGTAGGGAGAGGGGAGGCAATGCCTATAGGAGATTTGATGACATAAGTTGCAAACAGAATTGCAGCAGTGTGACAAGTCAAATAATAACATCTTGTGCATGTTTCTTCACTCCCGAGTGTCTGTTTTGCAATCAAGACATACAAGTGTCTGCCAGTTGCTGAAGGATATGATCCTTAAGTGAAATTACTGTGCAAATAAAAGCTTTTTACTCCTATTAAAATTCATCTGAGTCATAAGTGGCAAGGAAAAAAAGCTTGCAGAGTGTATTCTGCTGTCAATCTAATAAACATTCTGTGCAGAGGGACTATTTATCAAAGATAAATTGTACTTAAAAGTCCTTCATTAAATCTATAGGGGGGAATATAATTACACCAAATTGCACAGTTTCAGTATCCATGGCTAGTGTCTTCTTTGTACTCAGAGTTTGAAAATAAAAAATAAAAAAGAAAAAAGAAAAAGAAAAAAAAACAAGGAAGAAAACAGAAATAAGTTAGATTTGTGGACTGTATTGTTGCCTCTTGCAATAGACTATTTTGATACGATTTCAAAGGATTAGGTTTAGATGCCATTTAGTTTCTTTCAGCCACTTATAAAGAAAGAGATCAACACTTCTGAGCTGCCCAATTTCAAAATTTAAACTTCAAGTGAACGCTTTACCTTCTGCATTCATCTGAGTTATGGTATTCACAGGGAGTGAAACACATAATTCCCTACGCACTCGCAGCTTACAGCAGTGGGGGAAAACCATGTTCCTCAGCGTGCTGCACTTTAAAGCTCAATTCTCCACAGCAAGTTAAAATATCCCAACCAAACATTGTTTTTACTATCTTTATAATTTTCGTATCTTTTAGATTCCTTTCTCTGCAGGACTCCTGCTTTGCTTGGAGTGAGATGTAAGAGTCAGTACGCTCAAAGCTTTAAAACGCAGGTCTTTGTTATTGATGAGCTGTTCCTTTTCCTTTTGTATTTGTTTATTGTTCTTTAGTCTGTTTGGGGGATAAGCAAGTTACTGTAATCAAAAAGTAAAAAATAACAACAGTAAACTTCTCGGGGAAGGGCCTTTTTTGGCACAGTTGGTTCACAAACGACCTTTCAGAATATAAAAAGACAAAGCAGCAAAGAAAGGTTCCTTCTTTAAGATTACCTTTGATGTCTTTCTGCTGCCGACTGGACCCCACCAAACACCCACATAAGTGTCCCTTTGTAAAGCTGCGTCTCATCCCTGGGGGCTGCGGTTTGCCGCGGGGGTGCAGGGGGGCCGCTCACCTCGCCGCGATGCTGCCTGCGGCTTAGGGAGACCCACAAGGCTCTGGGGGAAGCCAAATCAAGGCCTGCCAATGCCACTAAAACAAAGATGATTAAGAATATACCAATTTTTTCACCGCATGATTAACACTGCTGCTATGCCTTTGATTTAATATGTGAGGACAACACTGTACGTATGGTGTGGAAGTTTTTATATTAATGGAGTGTGGACGGAGTTCGGGTTTTTTGCCTTTTTCCTGAGGAGGAGGAGATGGGAGAAAGCCGGGGCGTAAATTGAGGAAGGCTGTAAAGTTTGGGTTATAAATAGAGACCAGAAGGTTTCCACTGGCCTAAAACAGAAGAAACATCTGTTGGAGTCGTAAATAGACTGCGGCGGACGCCCGGCGCAATGAAAGCTGCTAGCCGTCAGACCTGCGCTGAGGAGTGGCTGTCACCAGCCACTGCTCCGCTCTGCAGGGCTTCGGAGCCTAATTCTTCCAGCCAAAGCAAAGTTAATAGAGAAGTACCTGAAAGGAGCCATACAGCTTTTGATGGCGTAGAAAACAGGTGTTCCTTTTCCACAAGACTGCTGGAGTCCACAGTCAGTTGACAAAAATTACAGTAAGCGAAAGGGGATGTTACTTAATAGTTTTCTTAGGGTAACAGTATCCTGACTCTCCTGCTAAATGAATTGGATGTTTTTGTAAGGCCAAACTATCTCTTGTGACTAAACCTCCGTGACAAAAAAGAAGGGGGAAAAAAAACAGTGTAATAACAGCAGTGCAAAGGAATAAGGGGGAAAAGAGAAAGCAACACATGGAGAATTATGCCTTGGGTTTTGCAGGGTTTTTTTTTGTAGACATACACCATACTGATCTCCCAAGTCAGTAGAGGAGAAGTGGACCAGCTGCTATTAAAAATGTGGCCAGGGCACACCTGAACCCCATCTTTACTTAAAAACGCGTTCTGTAGCTTGTACAGATATGGTTCCCTTGCTGGCTACAACGGCATATTGCATGCCTTCAGTAAAATGCTCAAAACTGCACTCTGTTACAACTCGCATTAGTTTATTAAATATGATCTTCCCCATGCACCCGAAACTCATGTCCTCAGAAGCTGTAAATGTTCAAACTCCATTGGAGATTTTATAGAGCAATCTAATGTATCAACACCCATATGTTACTTACGACATAGTTTGGACTGCCGACCAGATGTGGATTTTCAGTACGCTTTACCTAAATGTTCAACCATATTTTTCAAATGTCTGTCATTCTTGTGGTCAGAAGGGTGAAAATCCTACGTAGCTCGGATTTCAGCAAAGAAACTGCTGTGCATCTTAATTATTTTCACTAACCTTACAGTGTCATTTTTGGAATCAATGACATGTATTAACTGTGCTCGCATAATTTCCCTTTAACATTGCTAATCAGCATCCCATCTCAAGTCACTTAACTGTCGTCACCTGCAGCCTGACCATCACAGATTCTCAAGCAATATGTTATTCAGGATTCATTCATGGCAATAATAAGCAATGTTCCAGAGCTGAATACAATGAGCGCACTGCCCTTTTCATTAACCATTATACATTTTGACATAGCGACCGCCCATAGCCTTGCTGAGGTTTCCACCCGGGCATCTAAACAGGAAAATGATGTATTTATTCCATATTACTTCAGGGCGTCAGGCACCACCTTCTTTTAGAGTCTAGGATTTCCTACTCAGAAAGCAGCTAAATGGCATTTAGCAATTTAACAAATCACGGGGGCTGCTTTTTTTTATTTTTTTATTTTTTATTTTTTTATCCCCC
>VXAL01017669.1:103279-133366 GCA_013399475.1 Chauna torquata | reverse complement strand
CGGGCCTTCTCCCCCGGGCCGGGCCGGGCCGGGCCGGGCCGGGCCGCCTGACAGCGCACGGCCGGCTCTATCCAGGCGGCAGCCGGGGGAGCCGCAACAGGCGGCGGCCCCTGCTCCGCGCTGCCTCCCGGGGTCACGCCGAGCGCCGAAGGCCCCCTTCCCCGCAGCCTCGGCGCTCAGGCGGCGCTTCGTTTGCAGCTCTCTGTAATTAGATTAATGGTGTAGCGCCGCACAGAGCAGGCCCACCTCACCTCAGCTAGCACATGAATTAGGACGAACGCTTATTTCAATTCCAGGCGGAGAAAGCAGTGGCTGGGGTATTTAGCATACCCTTTATGGCGGAATGAGATGTTAATTGTGTACCATTACCTCTAAACTGCTCGCTTGTTGTATAAATCACTGTGCTAATTGATGCAGAGATAGAAACGTGGCCACAGGCAAGAAAGCGACGGAATGAGGGCTGAAGATGGTGGGTAAAGGATTATCGAGTAAAACCACACAGGGATGAGGTTCCTCTGAAACCTGCCCACAAGCGGCGCTCCCGTGAACCACGGAGGGGGGAAGCGCTGCAGCGACGCGCAAGGAAAATGAATGCATTTTGCATCATCGCTTAAGAAGAGAACCCTGGTAACGAGTCCGAGGCAAACAGAGAGCTGCGGATAACCGCGAGCCGGGAACCTCAGCGCACGCCGCCAAAAGACGACCTTGGGAACAGTCACCACGCCGTCCGGATTCCGGGGCCTGAGTTAACAGGTAGCACTTGCAAGCTGCCCAGAGCAGGTGTTCCCCTGACCCACCTACAGACTGGAAAGGCTGGCTGGTTAAACAGAAAACGTTTCTGTTCCTAAAAAAAAAAAAAAAAAAAAATTCAAGTGGCTACTGATAAATTAAATATCCTAATTAGGAGGAAGAAGGGAAGCAGCTTTACACACCTGTAGTAACAAGTAAATATATTCTAGTCGGTGCCTACGCAGAGACAAGAAAATCCCAGAAAAAGTCCCTCCATACACTCCGCAAACAACAGGAGAGAATCTCTCAGAAGCAACAAGTAGCTCTGTCTGCAACAGGACTCACAAAAGTACAGGACTAAATATCACAGACGGGTTTTGTAGCTGTTTGTAAGCTTTAAAAAAGCATTATTGCCACTCATAACTGCATTCCCCTGTGTAGATTCTCCCCTCTTAAATAAATGCTGACTTTGACCAAATCTTCTGCCCACACTTCCCACCGTACATACAGAGCTGCAGCTTCCTCCTCTGGTCAGACACGATCAATTGGACCATAGCACTTTTAGGACCCTTCCCCCTGTTACTTTTGGTCGAAGGCTATCAACTGAGTCAACATCACTGGGAACCTGGGGGACAAACGCACACAATGGACATACAGCATGCCTGCCTGAGCCTTGGTTTCTTGGCGAAGGTGGCTAAAAACCTCATTACACAAGGAAGATGAGCTGCAATGCAATCTTGAGCATCCCATTCAAGGAGGACAAACCAGCTGGGTGAGATGCTCACTATTGAGCCATTCTTCTTCCTCTACAGACAAGGCAAATCTGTTCGGCAGATGCATCATCTTACCCCACAACATGCTATTCTGTAACACCACTGCGCTATAAATCATCTCACGCCTCCCACCTGCCCTATTATATAAAGGTTATTATATAAACTTTTTTCTTATGCTTCTTGTTCAGAAAACTTCACTGAACTTAAGACTTAGCTTCATATTTTGATCACCAATAGCTTCATATTTTGATCTACAATACAATGCCAAGATGAAATGACAGTAACAAAAATGCTATTCGATGTTCTATTCCAAGAAAGTATATTACTCTTCACAACACTTGAGGGTGAATGCTGACTTTCAGTGATGCGCTCTAAGATCTTAGCACAGTAAAATAAAATCCCCCCAAAATACAAGGTATCTTCCCCTTGAGTGTTCAATCCCCACTATTCTTCAGCATATGATATTGCCTTAGCTTAAAAGAGCAAAACGAATGCACTGTATCTACCAGTATCTCACTGTCCTAAGCTTAATTAAAAAGACTGGTATATTGGATTTTCCAAACTTATTTTTAAGTTTCTTTTGGAACTACTTGTTTTTTTCTACTAATGGCAACTAATTATCCTGGTGGTGGAGTTCAAAGTGTCGTAGTAGTGTTTATTGACCTCAGTTCCCCAAAAAATACACATTAAAAAAAAATATATATATGTGTATCCATGTATATAAGGGAGGGTATGGGGGTGGACAGTTACCAGTTACAAACAAAGCAGCGCTAATGTACAAATTACTGCTTGCTGCAAAATCAAGTGAATAGCAAAAGAGAATCATTTATTGGTTGACAAAGTGCTTCAATTACTTTGAGAGGAACCTTTAAATTATTTCCAACACAATAAACCAAACAGGAGCAAACAGAGTGATGCTAAAGACAGCATTCACTGTTTTGAAATGATGCTAGAGTTCAACAGTTTCGATTTTGGTCATCAGACATAAAGCCTGTGGATTATCCTCTTTTATCACTGAAGCTTACAACTTTAAGGAAACATTAGCTATATCTGGCCAACCGAAGGGACCTATGAAATAGAAACAAATGGCAGTACGTGAAAAAAAAAATCAACAAAACAAAACAAAACAACAACAAAAATCAACATCAACAACAAAAACCTGTGTTGACTACTTTGAAACAACACCTCCCAAGTGTGTGCTAGTTGACATAAATGGAAGCGTACTGAGGAAAAGAGCTGTGAAGCTGTGTAACAGTCCTGTTCCTAATCATTAATCACTTTTTTTTAGACCATTTAAACTAGCCCATTAGAGCCTGCAGCAAAATGCCAACACTCCCATCACTTGCATGTCAGCAGTGCTGGTGTTAACAGGAGAAAATATATGGTTTCTATGACTGTGCACCAGTTCTACAGCATTTGCTACCTTTAATTGAAAAAGGCAGTTAAACACAAGGTAAATCATTCAGTTAGCTAAGCTGTTTAATAACACATAATTGATAATGTCAATATGTTACAGTGACATAATGCATCACTTTCATCACTCTTATGCTTCAAATACGGTCACCTTATACTTAAAACATTCGCTTTATATCTGCTATTTAATGAAAAACCCAGCGAGAATTGCCTTGAGCACCATGTGCTGAACATACGTACAACACATAACGCTACCTCAGCTGATCTGCTGTTTGGTTAGAAGCAGGTTCCTGACACAACGCTTACAACTTTGTGAAAATGGTTTAGTTATAGCATTAGCAACTTGTTTTTTGCCTCAAAACACCAGAAACTCCTACTGGAATAATATATATTTCTCTGATAAAAATCTCCTGAAAAAGAGTATGAAAATTCTGCACAAGAAAAAGCAAATATGTATTTTCTGAAGTGAGTCCCAATCCTACTGGCTTTTGCTCAACTTTTCACATGTAACCAGACCAACAGTAGCCACTAGGACTTGTTTTTATTATAAAACAAAGCACATGCCTAAGAGCTTACAAAATCAAACCCACTAAACATGCAATATGTTCTGGAATAGAAAAAAATATATATATGATCAGCTGTGTACAGACTGTGGTTAAACATGACTAACTCCACTAAACAGCACAGCTGTTTTTAACATACATTAATTAAAAACTCTTAATTTGATTTTTGCAAGTATTTTAAATAGGCAAGAACGTTAGATGTGTTTATTCTATAACAATGAAATGCAGCCACTGACAAGTACTGTGCAATTCTCTTCTCACTGTGCAGCTGAGAACAAGTTAGCTGCAAAATGGGACTTTTTTTTTGTCCCCAAAACTATCCACCCCAAACAAACAAACAAACAAACGAAAGCAATCGACTCTTAATGACCATCGCTACAGGATGTACGGAGGAGCAGATGAACTACAAACATTAGCTGCAAAGAAGGCCAATGGAGCAGAATCAGCAGCAGCAGCAGCAGGCAAGACAAAGTGTGCCGATGCTTCGAACCTCCTCTACCTACATGCAACCATAATGTTTGCTCACGCTGACATTTCGCATGTATCACAGGCATAATGGCTCGGAAGGCTCAGAATTCTGAAATGAAAATATGGTGCTTCGTAGGTAGCCGCTTGTCCTCCTCCTGTTCTGCGCTGTAGTTAGTGGTAACGAGATCATTAACACCAAGCCTACAGACATCTTCCAGAGAGAAACTTGGTTCCACTGTCCTGGCTCTGCTGTGGGAGGAGGAGAGTTACACAGATGCCCAGCTAGTAACAGTTACAATGATCTGCAGCAGCCACAGGTGACTACAAAGTTGCCTGTACATCTTGCATAATTTGTTAGAGTAATGCAATTTCACAACAACAAAAAGCAAGTTCGTTGACAACGAACTGTACAAGGCTGGCAAAGGTAACCTGTAGAGCTCGGTTTAACTAAGCCTGGTGTGCTTAAGCCTTGGCTGAACTAGAGGCCTGGGTGACTAAGGTAACAACTTACAAAAAGGGAAAACCACTAAAGACGCTCAAAACCATGCTACCAATTATATAGCAACCCAACACCTGTAGGATGCTTACTACTTGTCAGCCTGGTTTATTTTGGTTAATTATAAATTCATAAGTTATTCAGTAAGTTCAGTAAGAAAGTACTTCTTGAAAAGTACTATCCTGATTTGGGGCACAACACATCCCTCTCCAGAAAAAGAAAACGTATAATTAGAGTAAAATTGGTCTACAAAAACGTCAAGAAAATGCTGCTTAATGCCCAGACACCATGCCTTCCCTCTCTGGGTGACCATGGAATAATAAATGTTTGACTCCTCAACTCTTCGAGCTCAGCTCTACTTTTAGCGTTTGCTTAAATGGAAGAAAAAGCAGAGCACAGAGTCCTGTCCTTGAATTGTGAGAGTATCTATGACAAAGAATATTTAGATAGGTCTCATATTGCACAGACTACAAAAATGTTTTTTGTCTGTATATTTTATAGGGGGAAAACTACAAAGCAAACCGCATTCTTTTATAGTTTACAAAGTTTTCTAGTGGTTGGGCAAGCACTGGTTAGAGCTTGGTCTGTTAATTTGCCTTGGAGTGCTTCCAAATACTACTTGGTAAGCCACAGCATCTTTCTGTTTTGTTTTGTACAGCAGGTAGCATGATGACATCTACAACTGGAGAAAAATGTGTGTAGAAAGCTGAGGCCCTTTTATAGCAATCTGATTCAGCTTACAAAGCCCTCTGGACTGAAATATGGTAATTTAGGTGAGTTAACATACGAAACCCCTTGAACCTGGGCAAGCCCAGATCCATTTTCAGGCTGTTGCAAACTCAAAATCCAAAGCAGGAATCTTTAGCCAGTTGTGAGGGGAAGATGTGAGAAAGAAGTGACTACATTTATGAGAACTCAAACCATCAAAGATGGTGCATAAACTTTACATAAACTATGTGATAAACTCTGCTGTACCCCTTCCTGCCAGACAAAATGCATTCACACCATGGCAATTAAACAGCCCAGCAACTGATTTAGTAGGGGTTTTAGTAGCATTACTGCTCAAGTCCAAGACAGACAGGCTTTAAATCCTGGATCTTTTTTTGTCCCAGACTTGTTTTTGTCACTAGTCCCACTGATTTCATGGTCTCACCCAAGATACTTCACTAAGAACTTCCAGCTCAGTAAGAACCGAGTTGCTACACTGCCCATTAATAACATGGATATATTTGCCCAGAAAACGTGTTTGAAAAATGAATCCTTCATCTGTACCATCTTCTGCAGGATCGGGCTGTTGAAAAACTTCTATATAATACAAGGAATGTATGCTGTACTTTTTCATTCCTCAGTTTTAGGATGCTTATTTTTTAATTTTGGATGCAAAAGAATTAAAAATGAGTGATTATGAAAATCCTCCCAAACTCTGAATTTTTACAATATGTAATACAATGGTTTTTAATTATGTTTCTTAATTATTCTGCTTACTAATAATCATGAAAGTCTCAGTGATAATGCACCTACAGCATTGATATTATACCTGCTTCCTATCACTGAATTTCCAGGGATCATTGCATGGTGTTAGGACATAAATCTACATTAGCAATAGACACATTCTCTAATCCTTGTAGTTCAGAAATACACGCCGTTATATAATATATGATTATTAGCAGCACTATTCATGTAGGGCTTAAAACACTCTTTTTACTTTAGAGACTGGTGCCTTTATAATTCAGGCCCTACATGACAATCTTTGTTAATATCTAAGGGCTAGATCCAATAAAAGGCTTACATATCTAAAGCAGTACACTTAGGAAGAACTGAAACACCTAAATCCAAAATGGCAATACAAACCCCTGATCATCTGTCACCAAACACTGAAGGTGCTTACATACTAACCTTCTTTCTGGTTCAAAATACAATTTTAGAGTTCTGCTGCTGCACCAACTCAGGACCACGCAATACAGCCACTTCCTTCCCTAAGCCCAGATACGACCCTGAAATCAGGAAAGCAGGGTCCAGTTCTGCTCCAGGGACCATTTCTTCATTAAACTGACATTGCATAT
Organism: Chauna torquata; assembly: GCA_013399475.1. Lineage (NCBI taxonomy): Eukaryota > Metazoa > Chordata > Aves > Anseriformes > Anhimidae > Chauna > Chauna torquata. The sequence continues at coordinate 126,861 of VXAL01017669.1, read as the reverse complement.
CATACATAAGATATTGCAGAGCAGACAGAAATAAAGAAAAGCAGAAAATTTGAGATCAAATGGATGATAAAATTGAAAAAAAAGAAAATTCTCAAAGGCTAGCCTCTTATTTTCAGCTTTAAGCACTTGTGTAGACAAATATATTCCTTAAGTGTGATGATGTATTGGAGCAGCTATTTCAAAAACAGGTTTATAAATATTTCACTCACACAAATACAAAGTTAATAATTGCCAAATATTCATTCAGCAATTTATGACATAGCTCTCTTAGCCCAAAGCCATAATGTTCATGTAAGAGGCTCTGGTAGGAAGCGAGCCCTGGGAGTCACTTACCAGCAAACAGCAACATTATTCAGTGGATTTGGGACTAAGGATGAAGTGATGAACGTTACCATATCCAATTATGCTTGATAGGACAGCAGAATGCAATCACCCAAATGGAGATCTGACGAGAACACCGTATTTAACAGCTCTTGCTACAAGGATTAGGGAACTTCATGTTAAGCAGTTTTAGGACCAAGAAAGATAGATATGCAGTATTTTGTCCACTCAAATCTCGTTCAAGCATTTGGAAATCTCCACCTTTCACTTTTCAAAGAATCACTCTTTTAGAGAGTGCTCCCACATAACCTGCTGTATTATTGGACACAACCTTGAAATAAACTTTAATGTACTTCACGCTGCAAAATTCTAAGCGCTTTTTGAATTTTATTTATAACAACATAGATTTTGGGGAGGTAAGAAAAAGTTGCAAATGTAAATGTCTTTGTACAAGAGACTTTTCAATTCTTACAACCCACTGAGCCTGCCTCTAAACTACAGCTCTTTCTGCCAAGCATTTCACATTAAATTATGGAGTTTTCTCAAGGGCTAAATTACCCTTAGCCCCCAAAAACTTATTAGTGTGTGAGTTTTGGCCATTATTTCTCAACTGAGTTAACCTCTGTCCTTGGGGCAATATTTTGCAGTTGTTGGTTAAAGTGACTCAGTATTTATGTTTTTTAAATCAGACTAAGTTTCTGTGAGTAATTCAGAGCATAGTGTATATTGATCTCAGTATTTTCATTTCTGCTCCTGACTCTTGATTTTTCATATAACAATTAAAGAATGGTGTGAAACTGTTTCAGACAATCATAACAAAAATAGTGGAGAAAGAAACCTAGGAATATTTCTTTAAATTCAAATGAAACTCAAAGACAAAGAACTTTGAATAAATATTTTATCAGTCCTACCCTTCACATTACTAAACAATCATTTTTATGCCATGCTAAATATATTTGTGATTGCCATTATAAGATTTCTTCGAGAGATATATTTTATACATGTTTTACCTTATTACATATCAAAACTATGTTTATTTCTCACACCAGCATTTTTCTGCATGTCATCCAACAGAATGATTGTTCAGACAACCAACAGTAGATTTGGACTATTACACTTGCAGCTGCTACTGGTTTGGGCCCAAGAGCTATTTTCCAGGGTCACCGGGCTAATTTCTCCGCTGGTTTAAAAAGTGAAATGCAACTTGTAGCGCACTTCTTTCAAACACCAGAGAACTCGGTCGTGTTTCTTTAACTGTTGTTCTTAGCTTCAAAAAACAAAAACACTATTCACAAGAAACCTGAACTCATGCTCAAGTTTATCGTTAATCGTACAGCGAATTTCTCAACCCCACAAGAAGCAGCATGCTATAGACTAGCAGTGATCCACTGGCCATAAGGTGAAAACCAATCAACTGAGAAGAACTTCAGCGGCAATAACACAGTAGGTTAACATATCCATAGCTACGTACCTATTTTCAACATACCAGTTAATCACCTTGGCATAAATAGCAATCTGAGTAAGTCTGTATATCAATAATTACATAAACCCCTTTTGGGAATAGGAAAAGAAATTAGTAACAACAAAGAATGCTGCTGAGAATTACAAATTCCTGAGCATTACTGGGCAGGGTAAAATGAGGATGGAAAATGAGGAGGAAAGGGTTATAAGACTGGAAATAACTAGCACTGATTTTATCCAACACAATACTCTCACTACTCAGTATAATGGTAGAAAGAGACCTGCAGGTTATCCTGATGCTTTAAAGCTTCCCAGTTGGTCTGCAGGTTTCAAATTTGCAAAGAAATGGGACTGAAAATGTTTCACTGTTGGATAAAAATGAACTTGAACAGATCAGTCTTATAACACTGATTACAAATAAAATTTAAAAGTGAAACAAATTGCAAAAAATCTTCTTTTCTTCTCTTTTCTCCTTTTTTTTTTTTTAAACTTAAATGTATGCAAAATGGCTGAAATTTGGCTGACAAGGCAACCCTGCTGTGTGTGCTAAATAAGGACTTTCATCAGTAGGTTAACTAAAACTACAACACACGTGAACAAGTAGGGTAAATATACTGAAAGGACCACTAGGTTTCTCCCTGTACCATGCTAAGACTTGGCAATTACAATACACTGCAGGGACACAACAGATTGCAATCCCATCATGTGGAAGTCAGTATATAACCCCTACCTCCAGCTTCCTCAGCAAGCGCTCTCAGTAGCAAAGGGAGCTGCAAAAAGCGAGCATCTCTGCCTTCTACAGCTATGATTTTTGATGAATATGATCACAGCAGCTAAGCTTTGGGCTGAACTCAATGCTGTCCACCCATGCTAGATGTCTATCTAGTTCCCTAGACCAAGGTTGCTGAGAAGATGAAGGTACATTAAGTTAGACAGCTATGAAACCTATTTTATTTTAGGTGTCCTGAGGACCCTTAGGAGGTTACTGGATCTTAAGCTTCCTGGATCACTTTCTTTGACTCAGATACTTAAATTACAATGGAATCTTGCAGTAGACACCAAAATAGGTTTAAGCCCCTCTGAACCTTTAAGTCTGATGCCTAAATGCATCTGAATGTATGATACCAAACTAGTGTTGTCAGAAAAAAGTATGTATAATCATACCAATGTTTATGTCAATTTCTATAAAACTGACTAGTGATAATTATCCACCTATCTTCATTTCTCTTTAGATTACTTCTATAGGCAATTTTCATTCAAGATAAAATTATATCAGCCAGTTATAGTCACATCCTGTGCCTCCTTTTTCAAATACAAACACCTGTTTTTATCCCTCCAGTTTTTTTGACCTCACTGCTGTGTCCAAAAGTGTTGAATTTTAGATAGCTGTTCAAACAGCTACAGCTAGGCTAAAAATTATTTGGTCTTAAGTATTTAAAATGAGAAAAGAGTCACACAAGGCTGGCAGAATTCTCAGTGTCTCCTGCCCTTTACATATGGCATGTGATAATTTATAACTTACTTTTCTCATATACTAAGTCTTGAAGATTAACTTTATAGCTTACGAAGATGATGTTTGGTGCATACAATCATAGAATGGTTTGAGTTGGAAGGGACCTTCAAGGATCATCTCGTTCCAACCTCCCTGCCATGGGCAGGGACAACTTCCACTAGACCAGGGTGCCCAAAGCCCCATCCAGCCTGGCCTTGAACACCTCCACGGATGGGGCATCCAGAACTTCTCTGGGCAACCTGTTCCAGTGCCTCCCCACATTCACAGTGAAGAATTTATTATCTAATCTAAATCTCCTCTCTTTTAGTTTAAATCCATTACCCCTTGTCCTATCACTACACTCCCTGATAAAGAGCCCCTCTCCAGCTTTCTGGTAGGCCCCCTTTAGCTACTGGAAGGGTACCTTCAATGGAAGGGTACCAATCAATAACTAAATCTCAGTTGTATGGCTGCCTGCATGCAAAAAGAGTTCTGTGTTTCACAGTTTCATTGCTTTAGTTGCTGCTGTTTAACAACTTTACTGTAATACAATTCATTATCACTATAGGGGAATAAATGCAACAGCAACTTTGAGGTTACCTCCATGGCATACTCACTCTTGCAGTAGTTGTATTGCACTTGCCCTTCCCCGCTATTTTTTCATAGATCAAATAGCTTGAAAGATGATCAAGCATAAACATATAATCAACACTGTTCCCTTCTCCCATTCCTGATTATTTGCTTATTTTGGAAGGTAAGGAGTTTTGACAGCAGAGTACGCTGGTCAGAATAATATTTGAAGCCTCAAAATCTGCTGACCTAAAACATAACCAAGGAGCTGGTTTGCTGCAGTCAGTAAAGACAACAGTTCCAGCTCCACTTACAGACTTGCAGAGGATTTGGGACCAATTGGGATACGACTTTACAATTGATTACAGGCATTGGATTTCTCTTTCTCCTTTAATACAAAACAAAAACAAAATGTGTTTACGGCCTTTACAGAGGCATAACCTTGCTAAAGCTTGTAGCTGTAACTTGCCTCATGATATCATATTATTACATGACCTTCACTGTTTATATAGTCAATAGAACATAATTAAATGACTTCACAGAACCAAATTAATTTCTCCTATGCCGTATTCATTTTAAAATACAGTCGATATTATTTATCCTACCTGACAATAATGCCCTGTGCTTCACATAAGATTGATTCAATACCAGCAGGTAGTTATCAATGAATGCACTTTGCTGTGGTAAATGAACACAATCAATACTCAGAAGTGTGAGTTTTCTGGCATATGACTGAATTGTAACTAAACTGAAGACTGAGTTTTGTTCAGGTATTTTCAGATCTTCTTTTAGATTTCACATAAGGAGAGTCTGAATCTCATAGTCAGCACCAGTATAGTTACCATCTGAAAAATTACCAGGCAGCACCATTACACACTGAACATCATTATCCTCTGATAAGGTTATACTGCATGAGATATCAGACAGAAAAACGGAAAACTCAAGACCGAAATATCAGAGATTCTTTGCATTCCTCGAAAAACATTATTGTTCAAACTCTTAAGTAATCTCTGAATTAATACAACGTGAAGGCAAACTAATGTTAAAATCATCTTGATGAGTATCATTTGAAGGAAAACTCTGTATTGTGAAGGGCACATTGTATGAATTTCAATTTGCTCTGTTCAAAACAAAACAAGAAAAGCTACAGTTCTTGGAATGATATCCCAAGACATCCAACTTTCATTTAGAAATTATGAATGAATGCAATATTAGTTAATACAAGCAAAGAAACATTTTAAAGTTATAATACACACATTAAAAAAAAAAAAACTAATGTCAGCAAGATTGACACATCCTCTCTGTTAACTTCAAAAAGAACTATACCTAAGGACTCTGGCAAAATCATTTCATTTAGGGCAATTTTTAAGTAAAATGTGTGAAAAAGACATTAAAGACATGGGTTTCCATGACCACTGACGTTCAGTGAGAATTGGTCTTCTGGTTGCTCTTTCTCCCTTACAACATGTGTCCTTGAACCCCACAATTCTTAATCTTTCAGCTTTTCAATCTTTTTAAGAAAGTCCTCATTTTTCCTATAGTAACTGATGCTAGCTTGCAGCATCTTTGAAGCCTTGCTGTACCAACAGTGTTCCCAGGTACCGAGGTATTGCCCCTTCTTTTTGGTAAGTTCCTCAAACTTTGTATGTAGTGAGCAATCCCACTTTCACTCCATAGAAAATACTGGGGAAGTACACTGAAGTACACTCCATAGTACACTTGCTCTCATGTTTTACTACTGATTTAATATTAAAATATTCAGTAAAAACCAAGAGAGCAAAACCAGAATGCTTTAGAATAACATTGGTACATTTTTATATTTTTACTGACAGAGAAATGCATGGCAATTTTAAATATAAACAGTCTTTATAATTCACATCTTTCAGAAATCAATTACAAATTCACACATTTTTTATTTATGCATTTTAAGACTGAAGTTGGCTTTCTTGGCAAGAGGTGTGAATTCATGAAAATTTTAAATAATTCTATTCTGATCCTATATAACTTCTATCAGTGTTTTGATGCCTGCTTGCAAAAGAAATACAAGGCAGCATGCTTCATCCAGCTTTCCTCCCATTTACCTGTTTCATAAAAACATCCTTATGTCAACGATAATCTACCACAATTCTCCCTAAAATAGCATGAATGCTATATCTAGTTTCACAGAAATATTAAAATTCAAAATACAGAAAACCAAAAAAAACAGAGTTAACAATGTACATGTAAAATTATTTCCTCTAAAGTATTAAATCAGAAGAAGAACAGAAGCTTCCACAATTTACATTTCAAGTGTACCTAATGACAGACAGTAATCAATACAACATATGCTCATTGCAGAAGAACTAGTGTAACTGCTGGAGTCCACAAAACTGAAGGTTTGCCAGTGGGGCAGTGAGGCAATTTAATGTGTAGCAGTCAACAGCAACCACCAACAGATACTTTTTATTTTTTCTGTTGTTTTTCATTTTTGTTTCTATTCCTCCCAGCTCATTTTCCTGAAGATTCATTATTTCAGGTGAAGTATCAGTTACTAGCTGGTTTATAATTCCACTAGTTCCTTTAACATCCACACCAACAAAGTTACACACAGAAGGAGAAAATCTAGACTTCCCTATCACATACAGAACCCTACTATCTGAGCACAAAAAGTGCAATCATCATCTGATTCATTTATTTTTACATTAAACCGTTTCCTTTTTATCCTTCCTTTACCTTAGTCTTTAAAAACAGTATTTATATAAAATAAATGTATATAAATCTACAATGTGTGTACAACTTTTATATACATAACTACACGTGCGCATATACCTATTTACATAACTAGATATACATGTAGGATGATATAGTTCTGTTTTGAGGTTTTTAAAACCTTTTCTCTTACATTTGTAAGAGTTCTTTTCTGTGTAAGAACGTATTTAGGGCGAGTTAAAGAGAAAAATGGTTTATTTTTTATTGTGATTTGCAACACGAAACAGAATAAAACAGTGGTTTCTCTTGTTCTCATTAATTTTTAAAGGCATCCTCAAGGAAGTTCTGTTCTTTGGTTATGTTATTAGATAGTATGTCAGACATTAAAGAGAAATGCTGTTGGTAATGTTCTCTGTAAATTTTAGGGTCTAACAGAAATTTCCTGTAACATCTCACCCAGCTTTAGGGGTGAGGTTCAGGTACCATTGCCATTTGGTTTGAAGGTGTCCTATCTGGCTTCTGTATGCTGCTCCAAAAACTACAGGGTCCCTGTAGGACCTGTGTTACAGAAGTCAGTCCCCTATGGATGGCTTGGGTACATCTCATGCATGAAAGTTAGGTATCGAAGTTTGAACGTAGGAACTTAGAGCCCTTTACAGTCAAAGCAGAAAACCACATGGAAGAGAATCACTCCTGGAAGTATCTGATTCTCTCTACTGATGGAGTAATCTCAGATTGTGATGTCTAACTCTTGGCAGGTATCAGTTTCAATTCTAGAAAATGCTGTCCCTCGTTCAGGAAACACTAGCAAAAGAGAAAGAGACAAACAGGACAGGAAAACATAGCTACACTCTTCTTTGAAAGGAAGCACAGCTATGGAGTTTTATCACAGTGGGATAATAGGAACAACCTCTTCACAAAAGACCCTTCTGTGAAAAAATGAAAACAAGACAAGTCACGTACATAAATTTGCTGGTGGATGGTTGGAAGAGTTTCATGGCTTTCCTGTACTGCAGTTGAGTTTGCTTAAGCCAAAATATACCAATTAGCTTCCGAATTTCCTACAGGCAGTTCATCCAAAGGTAGATGTTACTGGACCAGGAGATGTGGAAAGGACCCCAGACTGTGGGGGCAGGCACATTAAGACTCACCCACGAAGTATATACCAAGGACTTCCGCATAGTAAGGAAGAGCTTGTAGGAGTAGGGCAGGAGCTTGGAAGAATGTGAGCATGTACACACATGGTGGAGGAAAACAGGGCTGAAAGGGTCCACAGTCATAACAAGACATAATTTTCCTCTAGCTTCTTGGCAATCCTAGTCATCACCCTTATGTCTTCTCCCTTCAAACAACTACTTGAAGTGCAGAGGATTTAGTGGCACAGGAGCATAAATACACAAGTGACCATAGTTTAAGTATTCCTGCTTCCAGCACCACACCATTTACTCACTGCTCAACATGGAATTCCAGACAGACAAGTTTACTAAATTTCAAGTAATTTTACCCACTTTCCTAATTACCATTACAACACTGATTAGTTTGTAATAGTTACTCATTAGCTCTAAGTTGAACAAGAGCTGATTTGAGGTAATTGCTTCCTTGACATGTTCTGGGGACTAAGTATTTCACAGTCATGACGAAATGCATAGTCAATAGTAAAGACCGAAAAATCACTAGTGAAGCTCTAAAATCTTCTCAGAATCACCTCTACTTTTCTGCGTATGGACCATTTGGTAAAAACAGCTTTCCTCCTCCCAGAGTAACCAGGGATGCTATTGCAGATCATAAATTACAGAAGAGAAAAACTGACTTTAAGACAGCTCAGTCTTATATACTTTGTCTTTCCTTGGAGAAGGACTGTATTTTGCCTATCTGATGCCCTCCCTACAGAGGATTATAAAGTTTTGCTTCTGCAGAGCAGTTGTTTGTCCTTGCTCTCAGTTTTCTCCTTACCCTACTGATCCTCAGTGATAGATACACCTTCCTCAGTCAAAATCACATGTGAGGAGAAAATTTGTTTCATTGGCTTGGAGTTATGTCTCTGGAACACTCCCAGGCACCTTCCTCATCCCTCTTGGCCCATTTACATGTTTAGTTTTCTCTTGCCATTTTGTTGGGGGCTGCACTTCAGATTTCGTCTTGAGGAAGTATTGATCAAGCCCCCATCATTCTTACTAGCTAACATTTAATTGGAAAGCAAGTGCAGGACACAAGAAGAGATGCACTCGTAGAGACAGGATATGGATTTCTTTTTTCCACTGAGCAGTTGCTTGTTATCCATGGGATATTCTTTTATCCATTTGTGAAAACTCATGGAAATATCTGACTTTGATGTGCCCAAGTAAACAAGGTGTGCAGCCCTCACACTCAGCCCAATAAATCTCCAATCAGAGAAAGCTGCTCTAGCAGTTATGTTCCAGATCTAAAATGCCAGGTGTGATCTCAGGAAAAAGTATTATCTGGGAGGATTGGTTTAAAACCCTGTTAAAAGCAGTCCATGTTCAACCACCTAAGAGCATGGGTGAAGGTAGTTCCAGCAGAGTTTCCTTTCTTTTAGGGCTCAACTCTCTTCAAAATCCCGTCACTTACAGTTTGGGCTACAAATTGAAGACTGGACCTTTGCGATTCTGTTTCAAGATCCTTACTGCAGAGATAGGACAAAACGAAAACAACAAAAACTTGTTTTCAGATCCAGACTGTGTCCCCAAGGATGGGAACTCACAGTGAGGGAGACAAACATAGGGCTTAGAAGGATGGCAGCAACTCAACACTCCTCCCTCAAATGATTTGAAATGACTAGGAATTAAAAACAACAGAAGAAAACAAAACGGTAGCTTAGATCATATGTCCTAACTAGAAAACCTAAGATGTAATTATTTGGGAAACACCCAAGCCTTTTCCTTTAAGCTTTGAGTCATTTCTTTACTCAATGGAACACAAATACTGAGCACAACACTTAGCAGAAACAAAACAATAAAGAAATACAGAAATGAATACAGAACAGGTCAGAGGAACTTCAAACGGGCATGGGTTTTGTTATTGCTAATCATGACACCGCAGACAGATTAAACGACCTCCTGATATATCTGGTACTCTATGAAACTTTAACAATGCCTGAAAAAAGCACGTGCTGGGGGAAGGTGGAAGTGAAGAATTTACTTTAAACTCCTTTCTTAGCAACTTCTATTTTTAGATTATCTGATCTGTTGCTTTTGCTCATCACCCAAAATAATACGGACACCCCTCCTCTCTCTGCAAAAGTCAACCTCCAAAGTTCCACAATGAGCTTTACTGATTTTCAAGACATATTGTCAGCTACCTAGTAATTTAATCAGTGGCACAGCTCTTTTGGTTGAAGCTTCAGTTTCACAAACAAAAGCTAACCACCTGAGACCACAGAGGACAGGATATGAGCTACTTATAGCAACACTGGACCAGTGAACAAGAATAGCAGGAAAGCTGCTTATTTTATTTTATTTTTTTTCAGCAAAGGTCTTTGAAGTAAACTATTTATTAAACATTATAATACTCGAAACAAAAATCTTTGAAGGCAGGTTATCCTCCTCTGCACCATGTCCCGTTGTGAATGAATTGCTTCCTTTTCCTTTCAGGATTTTTTTCACTTGTGAAACTGACACTCAAATTGTTCTCTGAAATGACTTGGGTGAGCCATTGCCTTCAGTGCATGGAATAATCCATCCATCACCAAAGGGAATATTAAAAATACTTATAACTAAAACTATTGCAATCTCACTGCACTGTAAGCAGCCACACAATTCATCAGGCAGTGGTATATAAATACAATAAATAAGTTCCTTGTGCATAGACAAATAGCATCAATTAATAAGTAACAATGCCACCAGATTATTTGAAACAGAAACAAGCAGTCTAAGAGCAAGACTTAATTCTTCACTTTTTTAATTAAAAAAAAGTAAATTCTCCGCACTGACCCAGTTACTGACTAGTACACATGGGTTTTCTTTGTTCTTCTGATTAAAACATTCATCTCTCTCCCTCTCTGTTGTTGAAAGCTCAGTTTTCTCTGCAGAATCACCAGGATCATCAGTTTCAAAAACAGTGTCTTTTCAAATACATGTATTTCAGTTGCAGAGACAGAACCACACTTGCTTAATGTACAGTATATGTGCAATATCCAAAGTGCACATAACCGCTGAAATTTTTCACTTGCAAATGCCTAATTGTGAACCTAATGTGTTCTGCGTTTACCCACATACCTGGCACATCCTCACGATCCAGGAATGAGCGTGCCAAAGCAAGTCCCTCACATTTATACCCACACTATATTGCATTTGCATCTTTGAAAATCTGGCACTGATGTGCAGGATAGAAGGGAATTGCTCTGAAATGATCACTAAGAACCATCTGAGCCTGAGAAATTCTCTGTCCAAAGCCTGGGAAATAATCAGAAGTGAACTGAAACTCCCACTGGGCCAATGTGCATGCCTGCATAGTAAAGATGTCACTGGCAAGCTACAGACGAATCCACATTAAATAAAAGATCTTAATAATTCTCCATTAGAGAAATAACCTACTCCGAGTGGAAGACAGTGAAGAAATCTAAACCATCAATATCCTGTTTTCTGAAAGATGTAAGAATTTGCAACTTCAACCGGATTTACATGGAAGTAATAGTGACCTACCACTTCTGAAAATTTATTCACAGAAATATTACTCAAAGTTACTCTATTTTTTTTTTTTTTAACTAAGGAGCAAATCCAGCCTTTATTTGTGTGAAATAAGACACTCTTCGCTGAGTAGGCTCATTTTCTCCATTTGTTCTGCCTTCTGCTTTCAGGTGCAACCTGGCATGTGTACAAGTGATAATCAAGAACTAAGCATTTTGAATCATTTTCTTCCCCATCTCTGAAGTATTTGTCCATCTGACCGCCACTAAAAAAAATCAGGATGTATTTCCATTCTGTATCATATTTTGCTTTTTCCTTTCCACAAACATGGTAGCCCCTATGAGCAATTTTTAAAACATGTATAAGGAGGTTTGTTTTTTTCTTTTGTTTGTGTTTTATGTTTTCTTTAATCAAAGCAAAGTTCTCCTTGCACAAACAGTACGGCTAGCCTCCAGCAAAATGCTGTCTTGGGTATGGAAGTATCCTAGATGTCCCCTACTTGAAGACTGTCACTACTAACCAGCCATAATTTATCTGTACTATGTACAAATCTGGACTTATACTAGAGAGCAAGCCACTCATTCTGTAATTCCACCAGGCTAAGTTGAAATTTGGTATGCTTGTTCAACTCCAAGGTATCGACTTTCAAAGAATAAGGAATACATTCTTTAACTATTTTTCTTGCTATTGGAGGGCATCAAAAATGCCTGTAGTCATGCTATTGCCTCTACCGTAAGGAAAAAATATCAAGAAGCTGGATAAATGACACACAGCTGTAAAATTTGTACCAGTGACAATCACCGAACTTCTGGAGAACTTGTAGAAGGATTACATTTGAGTGGAAAAGCAGAGTGTAAGCTCATAATTTGCTGGAGATTTTACAGGCTTTCTGTGGAACTACAGTACAGAGACAGCTCTGAAAATCAACTATTATAAATGCTCTCCTTGGTCATTCATAATTTGGTTAATTATGAACCCTTAATCAAATGCAAATTACCGAGAAGAGCAGTAGATAAACTGGAGGGTGTGTCCTAGTTTCCTCTAATTGAGCTCACTCAAATTGGTTCTGAATAGGGAACAAAAACTATAACAAACTTAGCTGAAGTCTTTCTGATAGTGGACCAAGATAAAAACGTCTATACAGGTCTCAGCTCATAAAAGCATGTCAGTATTTTCAGTATTCTTTAAGTCACTTTTTAAGTGCTTTCAAGGATGTCAACATACTGAACTGTTTACTTGAGCACTTTCTTGACTAAGGGCCTTAAATCCGTCAGCAGCCGCTAGTTCTATCAGCAATAAAGTGTAATTGAGCAATAAGGTGTTCCTGATAGCCTGGAGTCACTCTTCTGACTGGAGAACTTCAGTGGTTCCATTCCCAAATCTTTTAAAAAGCCTAGTAAGTTATTTGGAGAAATTGCTGGTTTATCTTGAGTGACCTCAGGAACAGCCATATGATTTAAACTCTTCCTCTATCAACTCGCTTCACTTCAAAATTCAGTAAGACTGTAAGTCAAAGGGAGAAGGAGATGGTTGCAGGATCTTCCTTCCCCATGACTATTCCTATCTGACGATTTTTCAGCAGTTTGCCTTTTTGCCACTTTTTCAGTCATGTATTGAACAGCCAAGAGGAACTGCAGTTTACTTAGCTCGTATATTGTATTCTTCACCAGTGCACATTCCGCATCTTCAACACAACAATTAGTTATGTGCCCTAGGATGCCAAAACTTTAAATCAAGTTTTGCTCATCTCTCCAACTTCTCTGCAAATCTTGCTGAACCAGCTGCAAAGCCAATGCATGCTTAATACTCGTGACTTGGAACTGCGGTAGGAAGGAGTGAGACATTCAGTGAAAATCAGAGCGTAAACTGGGGACTGGACAAAAGTAATTCACAATTAATGAAGTAGCTACCGAAAAGAAGGTTTGTTCATACTTTTAGCTTTGTTGGCTAGATGAATTAGAGATACTCTCCCAGTAATGTAAGTAGAATCTGGGCCTTAATATACACACACCTTTGCAAAACACTTTCAAGTGTATGGAAAAGTAAGCTTTGAAATAAAGGAAAAATCGGCTCATTAAATCATTTTCAGACACCATTTATATCAGCTAGTACTATCTCCAAGACTCAAAATAGCATGATTTTATTAATTCTCATAAAGCCTGATTTTGCATTCAGGTGGTCAACGTGATTTTAAGTGCCAATATCTCAACCTGAAAGTCAGCAAAATATAAAATAACATCAGTAGAATATTAAAATCTCCCACTGAGATAAATAGAAATATGGAGGTTCAGACAGAGCCAAATAGATTAGTGCTCACTTCCTACTCATTATGCACTTTCAGCTAGCACAGTACAGTTTTATAATTTGATGGAAAAAAATTATACTTTTTAGCTATTTTTCAGCCTGACTTTCTAAGGCTGCTCCTCCCTTTAAAAATGGCATAGTATTATTAGCCATAAAATAAAGCTATGACTACACAATAAGCTCAGTTCAATGATGTGCAATGATGTGCATGTTGCTGGGATATATATTCTTTTCTCAAAACAAGTCTTGGGAGGAATACCAAAACCCAGGGGGAATAAAGTGGGGGGAGGGAAAGGGAAATTGTTTTTTGACATCCTCCTTACTCCAGAACTTATTTGTGGTTCAGAACAGAGTCAAATGTCGTATTGGTAATTAAACTTTGACTCCTACTAGAGCAATATTAATGTAGAGTGAGTCCCACAGCAGCACTGCCCAGCCCTGCTCTTGGGGTTAGTTCCAGTGCTAAACAGCACGTTGCTGACCGACACAGGAAATCCCTCTCCTGTTCCTTGAGTTGAACTGAAGGACTGGCATAAAGAAAATGTCCAAAGTATTAACAGCAACAAAAACTGCAGGCTCGGAGCCAGATTTCAAAGGCATTTAGGTGCCTAACTCGCATTAATTTTAGTGAGACTAAGTTGCCTCTGAAAATCTGGCCTTCAGTCTTCACTTTTCTTAAGCCACTCCAGATCCTGTGGCTCTGTCAGGATGTAGAACCAATTACATTTCACAACTTTGAATCCAACAATAGATTTTGGAAATCATTCAAAATACAGTGTTTTTTTAACATAATGTTTCCTTGCCCAATAAAATACACTGGAATTTTATATACTTGGTATTTGGAGGTCTCAGTGCTTTTTATTTAGATTGAGGCCAGAAGCTAGCAGTATATTAAAACCACTGACATCCAAATAAACTCTGCTTTCTTCCTTTAGGTGGAAGAAGTGTTTAATGGATACCAATGCTTTGACAAACACAGTATAGAGAGTAAAATATACAATTTCAGCTTTACTGAACACTAATGTGATTGCTCCCGAACAAAACCATTGCCTAAAGAATGTTAATCCCAAAAGAAATAATGTAGGTGTTACAGTGCATATAAAAATCAGAAATTAGCATTTGAGGTGTCCTTTCCCATACATCTCCAACATGAACTCAGCCAAAAAAATACCAGCTTGGCTTGTAAAGGAATCCAGTATAATGAAACACATTGAAAATGAGAAAACCAAATCCTCATTTTGATTCACAAGGCAGATGTGCATACACTTGAGCTAACGAAATTGATCTTAGAATATTTTAATAAAAATAAACACAGGTAGCTCTGATATCTGAACACAGGTAGCTGTAATATCTGTTAATGCCAGGCCATTTCATGAGATTATGCTCACACTGCACCAACAGATCATGCTACACCAGCTCTTCTGAGCAGAAACCGCAAGCCCCCTCCTCACACGTGCCTGTGCCCTGTCTGTCCCTTGCACTGGTTCTAGCTCCTTGAGGTCAAAGTACAGGGATGGAGCCTGTAAAAAGGCCTCAGACAACACTTTACCCCCATCTCCTACCGAAGCTGCGAAAGGGAACAGAAGAAGAGCTTAGGCTTGGCCTAATCATCAGTCAGTCTAATAGGAGATGCTGTTTTACCCTGTGGAACTTGCTTCTCCAGTTTTATACCAGTCAGTTGTTTTCCCTTTAGCAAACCTTGCTATTAATACATAGTGAAATTACACAAAGAAACAACACTGAAAATACACATGTTAGCTCTTTAAACATTGCATTTTATCTAGTAGAAAAGGGTCTGTGAGCTAGCACGTTCACCTCATTCATGGTACAATGCATACTGCCTCTCACAGGGAGGAGTGGAAATATTGTCTTCCAAGAGCACACTACTTTCTTCCTGACCCTACAAGGCAGCATCCATCTATTCTCTAGTAGAGTTTCTTCCGCACTGGCCTCTCAGACCTCCTTGTAACCGGCTCACACACTTCTCAATATCACTCCTTAAGAGAATAACCCACCTCCCTTTAAGCACCTGCTTGACTTATTTCAGGAAACATGTTCCTGACTCAGGCTAATCCTTCCTGGCTAGTCATCTTCCCTTTCCTTCCCAACTCACTATTATCCTTTAATTGTTGATTTTATCCCTTATATCCCAAGTCATTAGGACTCCTTCCCCACTCCTGTGCAGGACTGGTTCAGCAGGAATCCCTACAAACAGATAACACCTGGTCAGCCCCACGTCAGTTTAGGGGAAACTTCATTTCAAGTACAAACTGAAGGCGGTATTTTTGGCTTACTGAAGACAAGGTTTTACTCTTCTTTTAATAAGGTACAAAATTAAAGAATTCATGGCTGCTTATGTAACCTAACTATTATTCATGGGTTTTACACCCTTGCCCTGTTTTAACCTTAGACACATAACTTGTTTGGGGATGAAACTCAAAAACTGAAAAGTAGCTGCATTTGCATTTGCTTTCATCTTGCTTCTGGAACTCAAACAAAAATGCCAGCTGATGAATGGCCATTTGTAACACAGATGTTAATGCAACACTAAATGAGACAAAAATCACCAATGCAGTTTGCAAGGCTCCCTGTGATGTACAGTCATCAGGCAACACTGAGACCAGCACTACCCTAAGCTGGCTTTGACTATGCAACCAATACATGTTTCGTTATTAATTTCAATGTTCTTATTGCACACAGTTGGGTAAATTGAATGTCTCAACAGTCACATTCCCCCAAATGGCACAAAAAATATAAATGGTCTTTAAAGCAAATACTAGCAACATACAAAGGAAACATTCTAGATGCTTTCACAGGTAATTCTGCAACCCACACTTGCAAGGTGAAGTACCTGTTACTGCAGAACATACGAAGAAGCTGTCTAGCATATTAAAAAGAACAGTTTAAGCCATCATTTGGCTTGATTCTCAACACATTCCAGGAACCCCATAAACAAAGACAACATGTGCAATGTTAACTTTCTCTTTTATGCTGACAGCTTTTTTCTCCTGTATAATGACCTTCCTGCACAGTGTGTGTTACCATAAAAAGAAACAGAGCCCAGTAAAATTAGAGGAACTGCTTAATATCAAAACGTTTTATCTGAGGAAGACACCACTGCCAGGGTAAATATAAAAAGCACAAGAATTAAAAAGTATTTGTTTTGCTGTCTCTTCTTTAAGTTTAGGTTGTTCAAACAAACTTGGCCAGAGTTTTCAGTTACCCTGCATTAGACAGCCCTTCCAAAGACTGAAATGGTACTCCAGAGAATGTGAACTTGGCTCAAATTTCAGACAATTTTCATCTTCTTCTTTCAACAAAGAGAAAACTATTTGAACACTTTGTCTGTAGCCAAGAATTTTGATATGAAAGCCAGACCAGTAAACAAGTCACCAAAATGGGCCACCACTACACAGACTGTAGTGCATGCTTTTTTATTAAACAAAAAAAAAGAAAAAGAAAAAGAAAAACCAACACACACACTTCTTTGGCCCAAAGAACACTTTTCTACTTTACATGCAGAATACCAATGTGAAATTTTAGTTAGGGATTATCTCTCTCATCTAAGTACAAAAGAAAAGCCACTTGCATTTTTGATAGACAGAGTCTAAGTTCACTATTTTTGTTTGTGCAAAGAAAAGTAAAAAGATAAAACAAGAACCTCACAGCTAGTCAGTTTGGTAAAATACAGCAACAAACTGAATTACTATTTTACAGTTTTATTTGAACTACTACAGACAGCCAACAGCCATTATTCATAGCATTCATCTTTCTACCAGCATTCCCAGAAAGAAAATCGAACCATTAAAAATATCATTGTTTTGTACCAAATGCACACTAGCTCCCACCATGGCAACTACCCCACAAAACTCAGGGAAGGCTAATCACAGTTCCATAGGATTATTACCTTTTATATCAGGGAGGCATTCAAAAGCATTATAACTGCTACGGCTGCCTGGCAGCTAAGGCAGATATCGTCCTCACCCAGAAGAGTTTTAATTTTAGTAAATTTGGTGAAACCACACTTCTGAAAATCTGACATGCCAGGAGAAAGCTGACACCAGTTCCAGTATGGAGCTTCTTGCTCTGCAGAGTGGTACATATGCAAATATGAGCACTGAGCAATAGCTCAGTGATGCCAGGGAGACTTCTCTGAGCATGCCAGTAAAGTCTCCCTAAGCTGGCCAGAAACCCAAGGGAAGGAAATGAGAGTGATTATATACAGCTGAGCAAGCACAGTACAGAGACTCCTAAATCAGTGATATGGTGTTCACTGCTGGTGTTCTGTGGTAAAAATGTTTACCATCTGTGTTACTCTCTCTTTGTTATGGACACTAATGGAGCCTTCAAACATAAAAGCATGGGGGTGGGGAACAAAAACACGATTGAGCCAAAGTACTTTAAAATCACTTTGAGCTGTATATTACATAAGGAAATCTTGACACTAAATGAAAAAATGGACCAAAACCGAAACAGAGCAGTTTCAGGATGCGCTCTGGAGGGCTGCACAGAGTTGGGTGCACTCAACACTGGAGGTCTACTTCTGAGCTATCAGGCACAGACAAATCCTTTAGGTACTGAGAAGCGGCTCTCCTTTGGACACGAGAGCGAGGTATACTACAACCCTTTTCCAACAGCTGCCAGGCCTTTAAGCCCCATCCTTATGAAGAGTATGCCTGTGGCAGTGAGTTTCCTAGGAAGCAGCTGCGTTGTACAAAGCTTTCCTGCAGGGGAACTTCTCCACTGCTCACCTCCCGCTGCAGAGCAGTCACAAAGGCCTGGAGAGTATGATAGTCTGTGCTGAAACAAAAACTAAAACATGCCATTCAACCTACAGCCTGTGCATAAAACCTAGCATCTGTCTTGCTGGAGCTGAACATCTCACACTATGTCATAAATGAAAATAGGTGGAAATCACAGCCTCCAGTCTGACTTCTGTCTCAGACATTTTTACTCTATTCATCAACGTTTATGTAAGGGAAAGGAGTTCCAAAGACCTTCTGGTACTACTTCTGGTACTACTATGACCTCATGTAGTTGCCTCACTAAGTCTTCCCACAGTTCCTTCCTCCCTCACTACCCAGAACAATGCTGCAGGGCATCTAAGACAACAGGAGTTCACTCTGCGTCCTGCAAACCCAATGAACAGAGCTGATGCTCAGGTTGGCCCAGATTCCCCTACTTCCATTCAACACAGCTAACTACTGGGGAATCTGTTCCCCACCCCACACACCCAAATTCTTTGGCAACCAGTGCCAGTTTCAACAGAGTGGTCAGTAATCTGAGGCTAACTGCTCAATTCAGGGCATGCACACAGCACAGGCTCAAGACTGCAAGGCCATCTGTCAGCAAGAATAATGTTTTTCCACATGAGATGTTTCAGATAAGACTTTACATCCTTCATGTTACCGAAGCCAGTTCCAATGTAATTCTAGCAATGGACCACAAGAAGAGCCAGGAAGAAAAAATCAGAAGTGGAACAGCAGTTTGTTTTATCTACAGCTGGAGGGGCCTCCCATCACTCTCACAATGCTGAAAGTGGTTTTGGAACCAATTTGTGCCACCTGCAACATGACCAAAATTGAAACTCCACACTGGTTTCAAAATGCTTTCAGAGTTGGCACAGTGTTGGAGGAGCTTCCACAGAGCACACACACACCTGAAGAGAACACAGCTGAATCAGTCTCTGGCCCCAAGTTCACCACTGTCAATTCAGTGATGTGCTTGTGAGAATTTCTTCCTAAATTCCAGAGAACTCAGTGGCTTTTGGTTCCTTCTGCCTCTCAATAACTGCTCTAGGATTAGAGTTAAAAGAAAAGGGAGAAGAGTAAAAGGCATTGTTTGCCACAAGCAGAGCTGCTTTTGGAGCACAGCAAATAACAATGTAGGGAAACCTGCATGGAAATGAGCCAGCAATCATAATCCTAGTAATAAAGAAAAACTCTAACTAAATGAGGAAAGAACAAGCCACTGACCCTTCAGATCACAGAGAGAAATTAATTAGATGGCTTTGATGCTATTTTTCTACTTCTTACCTTCTCAGTGAATCCTCATGTTAGTGAGGTATGCACCTAAGATTCTCTAAGACATGCACCTTTTTTTCCTTTGAAAATTTATTTACCATCCAAAGGAAAAGTGGTGAACTTACACACATCCACAGAAAACATGCACTTACTTTTTAATATTTAACAGTGACATGGTTATAAAGCATTTACTGGGAAGAAAAAAAAAAAGAAAAAAAAAAAGATACAGATTCCCTTTGCTTGACACTTTGTTTCTGATATCCTGTTTCCTGCATACCCTACAGATGTTCCTATTAAAATCTTTATTCCTTCAGGGTGCTAATGGTAGACTGTTTGAGAGTTCAATTCATCTCCGGTGATAATCTCTTCTTAACCTCCTCTACAGCTTCCATCATCCCCTTCCAGCTGGATTTTGACAGGTCAAGAGGCATCAACCTGCCAGAGCTCTCTTGATCGTCAAAATCTTACAGTACTACCAGTGCATTCTGCTACACGTTTATGTTTCCATCACAAGTGTCCAGCCTTTTTCAGACTGGAAATGGAGCTTCTGACCTCTCTTCAACTGGACACTTCTAAGTGCAGTCACTCAAGCTCTTGTAAAGAATGATTATTCCCTTTTACACACAGCATTACCATGAACCTGGAATTGCTTGTCCTGATTTTCTCTACCTATATTACTTCTCTGTCACTGCCCTGTAATGCCTTTTGGGACATCCAAGAATTTGTACAATCACTGAGTGCACTGTCAAGATGTGGAGTTATGGAGTCCCTTAGAGACATTCAAAAGCCAGCTGGATGCTACCCTTACCAACCTGCTGTAGATGACCCTGCTTCGAACAGGGGGGCCCTTCCAATCTCAAATATTCTTTGACTCTGTGAGATACCTCTCTGGCCTCTCCAAGAGCACAAGTACATTTGTACAGTTAATTCACATGTAACATTGCATTTCTATTTGGCTATTTAAGATAAATTAGGAAACTGTAAAGTTCTGTGTTCCAATCTTGCCTGTAGCACGGTAAAAAAAATTTAAGAGTGGAGAAAATCACTGCCTCTTTTGCATCTTGAGATGCTTCTCAACTTCTCGAAAGTATCTTTTGCTTTACAGGAAACATTAGTACAGTTCATGCCTCATTAAAGCCACCACTTGATGTCATAAACCAGGATATTTCCATCTTCACATATTCGTTTTCTAAGTCAGTGTGTCAAAAAACCAGCTGTGAGACAGATGTCTTTCAGGATGTAGCTGTGATCTCCTTGATGCTGTGTCCAGATCTGGCTTTGGTACAGTGACCACACTGGATTGTTCTGCTTGCTGAGTATTTGTTAAAAGTTAACAGTGGGCTTGGAACTTACAAGACTAAGAGAGGGCTTCCCTGGGGCTCATTTATAACAAAAAGATTATATATATATGCAGGGAGAAAAAAAAAAAAATCCTCACTAAAAAACAAGGAACGCCCAAAGACTTGTAATAGAACACTAACATAAGTATGTTAAAACTGAAACATCTTTGTTTTATCTCATACAAAGACTGACATCAAAGAAAGCAGTAAGTGAGAGTTGGTTCTGAGGGCATTTCAGGAGAAATTAATCTGAAGTAGGGAGGAGAAGGAGGTAACAGTGGAAACACAGATCACCACGTGTTTCCTACTCGCCAGGTTTTCTGGTTACGATGGAATACTCCTGTGTCCCACTCAGCTCTGCTGTGCCATATATGCTGAAGCTCTTTGGCACTGGGGCAGTTTGTTTTCACTGTTCTTACAATAGTACGGGCCTTTCCTTTTCATCTGCATTACCCTGACCTCCCTTTTCTTCCTCCCTCCCCCCAATCAAACAATTATCATCAGATGCAGGAAGAAGCTTGTTGTGGTTCTGCTGTTCATAACACAATTTGCTATGCTAATACTTCCTGTGCACCCTGCCAACATGGCATCTCTCCAAGACATAAGACTGGTGTTTTGGAGATGGTCACACAAGCATGATACTTCCTACTACAACTGCTCTGCCCTTCACCTTTCTTCGCCTTACTATGGGCAAGGTCTATAAATATCAAATGGCATGAACGAAATGAAGATGTAGACTGCCTATTTGTACATGTATGTGTGTCTGCAGCAGTATGGTTTGCTGTCCTTCAGAAAAGCAGAGATGCATGAGATTTTTGTTAAAACACTATTAAAGTAATTTTCAACATACTTGACAGAGAAGAGAATTTCTGTGAAACTTCCTTTTAATAAAAACTGAACTGAACTGTCTGTTCCTTGGTAAATTTGGTTCCCCTGTTACTTGCATATAAACTGAAATGACCACTGGGAAAAATTCGGAGAGCTTCAAAATATCTATTGAAAGTTAATACTCTATTTTACAAGCAATGACTAAACTGTACCATATACTATAAGACACACAATAGGGGCAAAGGAAAGACTTTTGTTTTACAAGAAGCAAGAGTCTCTGGTGTTCCATCTATAGATATGCTAACTCCAGTAGATATACAACTTGCTGATGCATAGCAATTTTTCTCCAGTTTATTCTTACCCTCACACTTCTCCTGAATGCTGCTTACACAACAACATGAGAGTTAATGTCAGATTAATAGTAATACCTGTCTTCTCAACCCATATATCTCTAACAAAAAAACAAGTACTCCTAAAAATCTTGACAGAGAAGCAATCTGAGAACAGATGGAGAAGACAAATACGGAAAAATCAGAGAAAGGATGACTAGAAAGAACAAATGAAATATCATGGAGAAGAAGATTTGGCATGGTATACAATAAAGTAATATAAGCCTTTGTGATGAAGACAGGAGGACTGAACTTCCTGTCCTGCCTGTATAAGGCAATAAAACCTGTCAAAAGAGACAACACAGAACAGCAGAAGCAGGTAATTTTATGGACAGCATGCTTGAATGTGTATTCTGGATTCCATGACAGGCATCCGGAAAGAGGAACTAAAACCAGATTTTGTTAAGATAAGAGACAAAAGGCAAGAGTTTCAGTTGTGGGAACAAAAAAGTATGGAACGCAAGGCAAAGACAACTCAGTGCATCATGATGGCACTTAAAGCCCTATACTGGCTTTCTACCTGCTTCATTTGACCTCTAACATGGTCTCAAAGTTGGCCTTTTCCATCAGTAATGGTCCTATCAGTAGAAATATTTTAGCTCACAGACCGCCAAAATGCAACAGAACAGAAAAGTCAAAAAATCACTTATTACATTGGTTTGTGAATTTGATTACATATCCTACTGTTTACTCATCCTTTGTCATGTATTCTGTTGCTTTATGGGAAAACAAAATTAGCTAAGGCAATTTACAGGAATCTCTTTATTTGAACTCAGGATGCAACCCACAGTAATTACAAGCAGTGTGTGGCAATATTTTCACTATTTAGGACAGGAAGTGAAAAATACCAACACACATCTAAAATTGCATTAGGGATTTATGTAGACAGAAGGTAATTACACAAAGTGGACTTTGGCCAAGACTCCCAGAACATGAAGCAATCTCGGAACCTTGTGGAAATTACCATGGGATCTTTAGTGATAAGTGGGCTAAATCTTTGTTTAAATTGTCCTAAAAAAAGACGCCTTCTCTAAGAGCATGCTGTCCCTTTGCTACATGGATTGACAGCATCAGCATACTCCAAAATTAGATGGCATGTCCAACACTACAGCACACAAGTAGAAAAACAAAAACAAACAAACAACATCAACAACAACAAAAAAAAACAGAAGCACAGGCATTTAGAAAACAGAGCAGGAGTAGACATCTCAAGTGTTTCACATGCACAGAATCATTTGCTTCTCCCTCTAATTTATTTCAGATTAATAAGAGATCCTTTATTTTAGGTCAGTACTATGACAATGGAAGTATGCCAACGTAACCTTCATTTTCTTAATTAGCATTTAACAAGACATTTGTCCTCCTCTAGAAATATTTCCTTCCATAAGGAAGAATAACCTTGAACAGAAGATGAAACTAAGCCAAGGAGAGGAGAAAAATGAAACCAAAGCTCCAGTATACCTATATATCTTTAAAATATATTTGTTTGCATACCCTTAAAGTTTAAATAAAATAGATCT
>VXAL01017669.1:9833-92929 GCA_013399475.1 Chauna torquata | reverse complement strand
TGCTCTGTTTGATATGGAACAAGACATAAATAAGTGTATGTGCACATATATAGATAAACAAAAAAGCAAAAAATATTAGGAGCACTCTTCATCTCTAGAAAACATGCAAGTCTACAGGTATTCTTTTAAGTTTCATCTTACCATATCATACCTCCCCAAAAATGGTTTCACAGGACTTGTAGAAGAACTAATCATAAGTAGAATGAAAGCATTATCATAAGCAATCTTAATCTATTTTTGTCTAAAACCTATAGTGCATGGAGATGTCAGGACTAAATTCTTAAGAGAAAATTTCATTCCTGGACTTTCCACTGTTACTGTCACTACTGGGAAATCTGTTGGCAGCAATCAGGACAATTTACTTTAGAGGATACTTCAATTTTATTTTATTTTCAGGGGTACAGGGAACTTGAAAAAATTCAATG
Source organism: Chauna torquata (assembly GCA_013399475.1). Classification (NCBI taxonomy): domain Eukaryota; kingdom Metazoa; phylum Chordata; class Aves; order Anseriformes; family Anhimidae; genus Chauna; species Chauna torquata. The sequence continues at coordinate 92,504 of VXAL01017669.1, read as the reverse complement.
ACAGCATTTCAATCATGCAAATCACAGAACTGGAAGCTGCTTCAATTACATATATGTTTATAAGCACCCATCAGCTAACACCTAACTCAGGATAACAGCAGATGAGAAGTCTATTTTACTGAGTAATTTCTGTCAAATGGTGTAAAATCTGATTAGGATTTTAAATGTATTTCTCCCCAGAAAACAAAATCTGAGAGCATATTTGGTTAAAGTGAGAAAAGGACAGAGCACTTTGCATCACTAAGCAGTCTTTTTATAAGACAGTTACTGACATTCCTTTGGGGTGTGAGGGTACATGGTACAGTGAAGCAACAGAGATCAGAAAGTTGAGGTGCTGAGGAAGAGTGGTTTTGATCCTGACGTGGATTAAACCTGAGTATCTTGCAATAAGCTTACATGTCTACATTCAGTCACTTTTAAAGCCCTTGTAAATGAAACAGAGGCACACTTGAATCAATTGAAATGTGGGGTGCAGATCCTGTGCACCATGCCTTGGAAGTTATCTTTAAAAATTTGCCTAAATTGAGCTGTTAAGCTCAGAAAATTTATGAATCATGCTAGCCTTCACAAAAACAAGCTTAAATGTGTTGCCAGTGTCATTTACCTATTTTCTGTTTACATGATATTCTTCCGCCAACATAACTCTTGACAATAGTTATGTGTACTTACCACTGTGCCTAGAAACTGAATGCTTGTATGTCCAGAGGCATTCCGAGAAAGCCGCTGAAAACAAAAATATAAAAACTGATTAGAAGCTCCTCAAAAATTTGAAACAATTCTATTTTCTTTGTGTCACATCACTGTAAAGTAATCAAAGCTGAGTACACAAAATTATACATAAAACAGATAAAACAACCATTTCCTTCAAGAGTTTCAGTACCATAAGTCTAATTCATACTTAACTCAGATTTTGTTTTTGTTTTAGTCAACTCAATAAAATTTACTTTGAAGAACAATGAAAACAAATATGACCAAGTACAATGCAGAACAACCTCATGCTTGCAGAAGGATGAATGTTATGAATAAAGAGGCTTTTGCCATCTCTAAGTGTCTGATTCTGTATTCCTGTTGCTCACATGTAGTATTAATTTCATTTTCTCCTAATGAGAGACTTTTTAATCTCTTTTTAAAATTCAAACCTCCAAGGATGCTACTTTGAAAAGGGGAAAAAAAAAATGACCTTATGAAACGCCTGGTTACCTACTGTGGTTCAGGAGTTGATTGAAGTTATTAAACAGTCTTCAAATATTACATCGTCAGTAAGCCACAAGACAATGCGAAAGAAAATATGTTATTGATTCAACACAATGATACCCAGAATCTAAACATGTCAAACATAAAAAGAATTCTTTCTTCTTGTGAATCGTCTCTTCCTTCAATGCAGAAAGTTTTTTCTCCCTTTTTCTTACTGCAATTAAATCACTGCACATATATCCCCAAAATCAGGGCCCTAGTCATGGAATACAGACCTAATACTTAACAGCAACATCCATACATACAAATACAGATCGAGAAGGTGGGTATAAAATGCAAACAAAGAGCTGCACTGAGATCTTCAGCATTTCAAAGACCATGAATTCTAGCAACAGGGCTGCAAATCTCATTGAGGGATCCTCTAGTCTGGTACCCCAGGCAGAACCAAACATACCTAAGTAACTCCCAAATGATGTATGTCTAAACCCTCCCTTAAAATCTTTCAGTTGCAGAGATTTCACAGTCTGCCCATGCAATTTATCAGCTTTCAGCATCCTTATCGTTAGAAAGTTTTTTCCTAATAGCTGACTAAAATATCCCATGCTGCAGCTGAAGCACATTATTCCTCCTCTTCTTCAGCACAGACAAGAAACACAGATTATTCCGTTTCCTTTCCTTTTACAGCTACCTTTCAGGTACATGAAGAGCCATTATCATGACTCCCTTTAGTCTTGACTTCTCTTGACTAAGCGAAAAAATGCTCCACAACAACAGCTAGATATCCCTCTGAACAAGTTTAATAGCAATAAATTAAATCTTGCCCCCTTTTTAATAATGGTGCATGTTCCTCAGCTACACTTTATGAAGTAATAATTACTACGGCCCAAACATGGTTACTTTTTGACTTAACAGGTCACACACTGACACTGCAATCTGTACAATCATATGAAAACAAAAGATGATGTGCCAAAGCCTGACATATTTCAACAATAATGATTAATGGAATGGAAAATATGGGAAATAAAATTTCATACAAAACCTGACGTTTACTTTTATAAAGGAAACAGGAATATACACTTTTCCCACAGTCTAGGATAAACACAATCAGGTTTTGGAAACCACAAAGAAGAACAAAGTACCGGCTGCCTACAATGAACGAACTGTATGCCAAAACAAACAAGTCCCAACCACTTGATAAGCTGTCAGAAAATGGCAAGCCGAAAAAAATTAAAGGATTTAATTTCTTTTTTTCCTGGAATGCCCTCCACCCTCGTTAGAGTTCTGTCACTTATTGTGCTACCCTTTTGTCCACTTTCAAGGGTCATTAGAGACCTTTTCATGTCCTAATAAAAATTCCGTTTTTTCGCTAATCTCCCCATCACACTGAAAAACACAACTTAAAAAACAAAACGAAACAAAACAAAAATGAAATGAAAAACAGAGCCTTTTTGTCACTCTTTTTAAAGGCTTTCAAAGTAAAGCCAGGTATCTTGACAACTTGACTTATTTTTCACTACTAAGAACCAAATCATTAGAGTATTTTCTCACAACTAAACAAGCTAGCAAGTCCTTTCAAAACCAATTTAGCAACCTGTGGACTATATATTTAAAACCATATTATATATATAAAGAAGGCACCTTCTAAAGCTATAGTCGCAAGACAAGACAAAGATATAAAGAGCTTTTTTCCAGGTGTGACGCTGCTGAAGTGCACTGGTATCATAGCATAGTGAATCCTCACTGCTGTTTACTGTGTCCAAAATAGACACGGTACACAGTCTATAGCATCAAGAGCTGGTGTAAGCACTAAAATCCATCTCTTGAATTAACAGCCAGTATGGAAAAAAATAACATGGAAGGGGAGGAAAACAGTTAACAAACACAGAGGAAAAAAATAAATTTTCCTTCTGGCTATCTTTAAAAAAAAACAAGAAAGAAAGGTAGAGAAATTCTCCAATTCATAAAACATATGTTACACCCAGACCAAAAAGAGAACTGCCAGGCTTTTGAGAAACACTTTACAAAAGAAGTCAGCACATTATCATAATTAATGTTTCAAATTACAGTTGTAAATAAATTTCAGCTGTTAGATGTGATTAGATTTTTTGAAGCATATTGAAAGGAGTTATTTCTGTTCTACTGGTGGGCTTGTGTTTCTGGGATTTGTAAATGTAATTGATGTTTTCAAGAAAATGAAAGGACATGGTTAACAATTATTCTTTTATTTTCCACCTCTTTAGAAAAAGGACCAGTCTCCAGTTACTCTTGTTAAGTTAGATATTTACATATTGTATACTTCATAATGGATGGTTTCATATTGCATGTGATAGCAGGAAAGTAATCAAATAGAGGTAACAAAAGAGAATAGCTAATTATATGCATTGCCATTGTTTTCCTAATAAATTGCAAATTATTTACTAAGAGGTTTACACCAAAAGCACAGGAAGTCTACCACTTGAATAAAGACAAAAGAACGCTGTATGTTCACCTGTGAATATAGTAAAATTACATTGTCGGTACGAATTACATGATCTTAGACATAACTGATGCTCTTCTTGTGCATTCAACTGATAGAGCTTCAGACTACCTTAATTAGCATAATACGAGTTAAAAGTATAATGCTTTTTCCTTTTGAGAAAGTAACTAGCTAAACCTAATCTGAAAAAAAAAAAGAAATCACAACTTCAAAAAATCCATCTGTAGTCTCAAAGCTGTCAAATGGTTGTGAGTGTTACATAAATATTATATGTATTTTTACAGACAGGTTACAGTATGTTATACTGCATATGCTATGTATATACAAACAAAATGCTTATGTATGCATGTAAAAATAGACAAGGGTACACAATCATACAAAATGTGTTCGATTTTTCTGTTCCATCTTAAGTGTATGCTATACCACAGTCACTTCGCAAACAATCATTTTAATCTGTAAATCCCAGTAAATTACCAGAGGTTAGTGCAATATGACTTTAAATTCTTCTGCTTTGCCATAGAAAATTATTTCCACTTAGCTGAGTATCAATGATCTATTCATTGTAAGATGCAGTAGGGTTACAATCAGCTTTGCATTAAGCCTGCAGCGGATGAGCACTTTCAGATAAAAATGATAATAACCTTTACATGAAGAAGGATAAAGCAGATCAGCCAAATATAAAATATATACTATTGAATGAGATTCTAAACCGACATAGACATTATTAAACAATAACAAGATCTCAGAGTATTTTTCACAAATCTTCTGGTATCTTGGGCTCTCCGACCTACTTGATGGGAGCGGCTGCAGGGAAGAAATGGTATCAAAACAAAGAAACTGAAACAGACCAAAATCAATTTTTTGCTTTGCTTACAAATAAAAAAGCAATGTGTCAAGTCAAAATGAATATTCATTGGCAAAGGAAATAATGTATTAAAGTTTCCCAAACTCCTTTATCTTCAACTACTGTATACTACCTTTATTTGTTGAAAGTAAAGTTGGAAACTATTTGTTACAGAAAATGTAAAGACTGTCACTTGGCCAACCTTTTTTGCAATTTTTTCAAGTGGTGGTAAGATGACATTAACAGTCAGACAATATGTACCAGACTATACAGAACAAAACCAAAAAATCCCAACTGCAGAAAACACACTGATAAGTATCTAGAATAATTCCAGAAGACTGTAGATAAAATTTTGAGTTAAACACTGTGTTTTCCCAGCATGGTTCTGTTTTTCAGAATGTGGAAGTTCTTGCAGCCCCTATTGTTTCACATCATCTGCTTGCTACCAGAAATTCTGAATGTCTTATGCCATGAATTTTAAGTGGAGAATGCTCTTCATATTTTGGCCACTACCTGTAAATTCCTGAAAATTCAGCCTAGCAAAATACAGGCCAGAATCATCCCCAGACAGGTTCAATGGAAAAAAAAACATATAAATTCCCACAATAGGGAAGTCAGGAGAAAAAAACAGTATTTTACCTTGTAAAGTCATAGCAGGTTCAGCTGCTAGTAACTCATCTAAGAGATTTTGTGTACTTGAGGGTTCATGGCAATCTTAAATGCTTCACAATTCACCTATGTCAATCCCACCTTTGGGGTCCCATGGCCGGGACAGAGAGGAGGAAAAAGATGCAGAAGTAGCTGTGAAATCATGAAGTCATCATTTTGTCAAAATGTGAAGGTATCGGTTTAGTTTTATCTATCTGCTTTTCTGTCTTCCCCTAGAACCTCTGCAGAAAACAGAACTTCATTGCAGCACTCCGTTTCCACAGTGTAAAATCTCAGTCCACAGGGAAGTTCCACAAAGCTTCAGAAGAGCAAAACCTCACCCCAGAAATCACGCAGCAGCAGTGACCCACTCCTGCAGCCTCCTTGCGCGGTTCCCCATCTCTTCACGTAGATCAGGCATGGACACTGGTCTGCATATCTACAGGCAGACTAGTAATGTGACCAAGCTTTCTGGTACATTGGAGACTGTCTGCATTGCACTATATGTCCAGACTTGTGCACACTTGCAAGCCTTTCCGCTGAAGGGATCATCCTACTTTTGTCACAATTTAGTGTTCTCCACTGGTGGTGCCATCATTTCCTCCCCTTACTGCATTAAACTGCAGATGGAAACTTGGCAAGATTTTGCGTGCTGCTTTACCCCTAGCCATTATCAGCTTAAGATCACACTTTAAAGTAAATGAAGCCTCAGTTAGCTGTTCTTCCTCAGGGCACGTCCACATTTTCCAGCTTCTTACAAGGACAGCAGTCACCCAGTAGGGAATGAGATGATCAAGTCCTGCTGTGTATGAAGCATTTTGACATGGGAAAGATTTCTAAGACTGGCTTAAATACTACTATGACTAAGTATTCTTTCCCTTTAAAAGGAATCCTTCCAGTATGCTAAGATATTGGCCTCCCCCAGCATCTGTTGCAAGCTACCCGAATCCTTTTCCAAGGACTAAACGGAAACTACTCCCAAACAGTACAAATACAGATGTCAAACACAGCGTGAATGGCTTACGAGGCATCAATCCACACAGAGGAACGGCACCTGCACCTTTATAAGCGTCTGAAGCACCATATTACAACCTTTAAAAGAAGAACTGCTCCCTTAATGCCTGAGATTTAATTACAGTAGGTGGCTTAGGAGCTTCTCTCCTCCCATAAACAGAAAAATGGAAACACAGATCCTTCCCAATGTTTCTCCAGATGATATCTGATGTTAATGTCACTTGTTACATCTTTTTACCATGCTTTTGACATTGAAATGTTTAATATTAACGCCACTGCAGTATTGTTCATAGAATCATAGAATGTTCCAAGTTGGAAGGGACCCAGAAGGATCATCGAGTCCAACTCCTGCCTCCACACAAGTCTACCCAAAAATTCAGATCATGTGACTGAGAGCACGGTCTAAACGCTTCTTAAACTCTTGTTACCATATATTCACAGAGCACCTTCCAGCAATGTCCATGTGCTCCCTTTATCCTCTCACAAAGGTGTCATAAAGCAGTGGATAATAGGCTTAAAAAAATTAAATATAAAAAAACACACAAGAAAGACTGTTTACTTGGTGTTGCTATAGAATGAATCTAAAAGACGTTTACTCCAGCCCAACATTTCCTCCAGCTATTTACATTCACAGCACTGTGAAGAGTTTAGGTCTTCCTGTGAACTTTTGAATTTCTGCTGTTATTACATTAAATCATAAAATGAGTAAAACTTTTAGCAATGTTAACCTCACTTTGACAAGCTGTGACGTGTTCTGCTCTCACAGGGAGCCACTGTGCATGCAGGTAATATGCTGCCATGTGATCCTAGATCTGATAATGGCTCTGAGATAGATTCTTTGCAGGATCTATACTCCTTTCTTGCTCTTCGATGTCGCTTTTCCCCTTTGCTCTCTGAACATATTACTGTGTTCAAGAGAACAATTCATTGTCTTTCAAGGTTTAGGTTTAAAATTATGATGTCTGTCAACAACTGAATACAATACTCTGGTCTTTGGACACATACAGAATCCTTATAGCTATTCATCCTGAATATTATCATCAAAATTTAAAGCTCCTTTGGAAAAAAGTATGGCACAAGATACTGTGACAACTAAGGTTATTTGGTTAACCCCTTGAGTAGCACAGGATATTACTAATCTCATTAGATTAAAGAAAGGGAGAAGTATGTTGTTTGCAGATACAGCTTTATTGCAGGAGACCTCTCTCTGACAAGTGGACAATTAATTCCAGTGGGATTGATTGAGCATAGCAGTTGAACACTCATTTCCTTCCTGGATGAAAAAAAATAATTTTCATGAAAGAATTGGTTAGGGTGGCAGTAGGTGCTTTTTGCTCCAGCTTCTCAATTAAAAAAATAAAAAATAGAAGGCAGCAATAATCGTAATCTTATGATCTTTTATTTCCTTGAATTTTCCTCTTCCCTTTACGCATTCTCCATTCAAACCATTGACAAGCATTGAGTCAGCCCTGAATTAAACTGATTTCACACAAATTGTAGACCACTCATGAGAGTTGGGTACTTGCTATTTAAAGCAGACATTAATACAAGTACTCTGGTATGACAGTAAAGGATATCTGATCTTTTTAAATGCTCCATGACTCAGCAGTTAGCCACATTGCTGTCATATAGGCTATATGTATGTTTAGGGTTCATTTTAAAAAGCAGTAATTTCAACAATTTTGGCAAACACCAGTGTCAATCAAGCCATAATAGTAATATTTGTTTTAATATGCATTATTGGCAGTTGCAGCAAGAAGCACCATAACAGCTAGCCCTTACACATCTTCCCTTTCCCTACAACTCTTGGAAATAAAGGATGAAGTAGTACAATTACTAACTTTCTTGCACAGAATCTTTCACGAACCCAGCAAGATTCATTATCTAGTAATTATCTAAATCAGATCATTCAGGTCTTTTCAAGTACACCTGTGAGGTGTGCACTGAATCATCATGCATGCTGGTGAAGTTTCAGAATTCCTTCTAACTATGACTTCTCTCTGCTCCTATCTCTGGTCCTTTGGGAAGGATCCACCTCCATCAACAAGAACAGCTATGTTGCTTGCCAAGGGTGACACCAGGACATCAGTATCTGTGTTCTATAATGCTGCACAGCTTCAAAGTTTCCTGGCAAAACCGCCTTACCAAAAGTTTATCCTTTTTTCCCTGCCCACAAGTTTCCCATCTCCTCCCCAGCTGTTACCATCCAGAGGTGATAATTTGGGGATTTTAATAGATAAATCAATAGGAACTTCAGCTCCATGCTTGGGTTTGGTCAAAAAAGCCAAAGGAAACATTCAAAATGAATAACGAGAATGGATAACACATCTGTGAACACCATTAAGTTATGGTAGAAGTCCAAGTTTTGCCCATGCTTTTAATACAGAGCACGGTTCTGGTCCCCACAGCTCCGAAAGGATGCAACAGAAACAGACAATGATCAGAGAGCAACACAATTGTAAAGGCAGGCTTCTCTACAAGGAATAACTGCAGCACTGAGAAGAGGCAACTGAGGGAGGATATGGGCAGTGTGGACACAGTGGGTAGGGATCAACTGCTTATGGTCTCTTCCAATACAGGAGCTAGGGAGGAATTCAAATGAAGCTAAAGGACATTGTAGCAATTAATTGGCAAAGATAAGGCTGTAACAAGCAACTTGCCGTAATCTATCATTCTTTTTGTGCAACTTCAGGGAAAGAAATAAAAACAGTAATGGTGCCCTGACAGACAGATATTAATATCTTTTAAAAAAAGAAAAAAAATAAAAGCGTGAAACGCAGCAAGGCATACTCACTGTACGCCACAGGCTTTTGTATTTGTCTTTTACCTGGGATTATTTGAGAGCTTGTTTGTACTTGTCTAAAATGCTAAGAGAGTGTCAAGTGAGGCAACAAAATTCAGTTTCTCTGTATCACATCCACTGATCATTTTTGGAGTTTCAAGTCTGAGCTCTGTTTTCTCAGACGCAAACAGGAAAACACAGGTGGCCTGGGTTTCTGTACTGGTAAATGAAAATGGCTGGTCCCCAAGCCAAATGGCAATGACTGTCTCAGTCCCACTGCTTAGGTCTGTACATGGCATAAATCAAAGGACATTTTGTCTAGGTCAGCCATTATTGGACAGGCTGAAACAAAGGCAGGCAGTGAGCTAGCAAATGATCAATACGAATCCAGTGCTGGGGCTCACACTCTGGCTTTTCTTTACCCGACAGTATAGCTTAGAAAGCCTGTGGCTTTGTAAGAATCCAAGTCTCTGCCTCTGTTTGCAAATCATTCTTTGTGTTCCTCTTCTAGAGACAACCTAGCAAAAATAATTCTCAATTCATGGGTAAAAGGAAACAGCAGAGTGTGTGCAGTAATTGCACAGCGCTAAAGAATGGACTGTCAAGCAGTCTTCATGTACACTGTTCACTGAAGCTTTCCAAAATAATTTTCAGTGTTTAAGAAAATGAGTCTGCTGAAGTAATGATTGGACCGATCAGAAATATATATAATATATCATTATCACAGATTACATCTGAGATCTCAAAACAGTAAAAAAAAAATTATAAAGGTTTTTTTTTTTTTTAAATTACATATGTTTGAAAAAGTCTCCACCGGGTTGAAGGAAATGAATACTTGGGCACAGGCTTTGTTCTCCTGTCAGACATTTCCCAGAGTGTCAGACATTTCCCAGGAACAAAGGCTTCATAACCTACAGCATTTTCATTTTTTCTATTATAAACCAAAATAATAATCAAAAGAAACATTGTGTCAGAGAAGCACTTAAACTTGTCATATCCTAGGATGTAGAATATTCTCCTCCTGCTGCAATTGTTGATGCAATAAATAAATTAAATGAAAAAATAATAAGCGGTGCCAACACTGAATTTGCCATAATACTGTAAGTAGAGAAAACTCCACTGATAAAGCTTCATCGATTTCATTCATGAAAACACTTGAAGACTGAGACTGATGATTTCAACTTTACAGGATCATGTTCTTGCTTAGTAAGTCCATTACTCTCTTAATTACACGTTGCTGTGACTGATAAAGACCTTCTTACCACAGAGTTCGAGATGCCCAACAGAGTCACAGAACAGTTAGCCTGGAAGAGACCTTTAGAAATCAGGTAGTCAAATCCCCTTTTCAAAGTAAGGCTAATATTAAAGTAATATCGAGCTGCTCAGGACCTTGTCCAACTGAGTTCTACGCCCCCGAAATTCAGTTCACCAGAGATCAAACTTCTAAAAACCAGAAAATATGAAGAGAAGACATCACCACTGCCATCTATAAAGCTGCCTGCTGAAGCTGCCAAGAGCCACCAAGAGTTTTCCACACTCCAGGCAGAATGCCTAGGCTCCCTTTAAAGGGTGGAAGGCTTCATTAGGGAAAGCTGGCAAAGCCGTGAAACCAGTGTGAGCCGATGATATGCCAGTGGAGTGGCAGGGTGTGTATGATACAATGAAGAGGGACAAGTGTTAGCAAGAGACAGTGACAAAGAATTTATTTTGGCACAGAATCCTTTTGCTATAGGGAACTGTCTGCAAGTAGATGGTATGTAAGGATGGGTTGAGTGTTTGATGATGGGATCAATAAAAGTAGAGTAGTAAACTGAATCCTCTCCAAAGGAACTGTAAAACAGCACTAAGGAGTTGTAAAATTTAGCTGTGTGGTGTTGCCATAGAGCAGGCTCAGAACTTGAATGGTCGGTGGGGTGTTTTTTGAAAACTTGCCCAAATACAAGTAGTGCCAAAGCAAAGAGGGTTTGAGGACCTCCTACTCGCGTTCTGTCCTGGGCAACCTGATCTCCCTGTGCGGAGTCCCAGCAGAAGGCACCTACTTGCAACCTGATTGTAGTATACTGTCAAATAGAGGACTTGCAGCTACGTTAAAGTCCATCTCCTGACTTCTTGGATTCATTGTTTTATCTGGAGGTCCCCTTAGATTCTGGTTCATGTGAGGGAATAAAACGAGCTGTTCAGCTCTAAGGAAAAGATAGCTTATTCTCTTCTCTCCTTCCACCCACTCCCCAAGGAGAGAGAACACGTCATACATGATTTCCCCCACAGACACAGGGCTCACTGAAATACAGCTTACTTTTACAAGGGAGCAGAGGTAGAGGGATAAAATAGTCTTTTCTGTCCCCAAATATGCCTGCTGTCTTACCTTCAGGCGTTGTTACTTTCCAGGACACCATTCTGAACCACCGCTCTCCCTTTCTGTTTCTACCCGAGTTCTTACAGTTCTTCTTCACTACTCAATGTCCTCTTTTCCACTCTCTCTTCAAAGAAATCATTAAGTTCCTCATTTGTTTATCTTTACACTAACTGTTGCCTGAAAGGCTATATTTCAAATTATGCTTTATATAAAAATATATTCTAGATATGTACTTTAAATAATAACCAGTCCCTTCAAATCTGAATCCTCAGGAAGACATGCTGTAACCATATGCCTATAGATACCTCCCTGATTTTCAGCAAAGGTAGATTCCAAATTTACAATATCTCAATGTGATGCAGACTCCAGACCCACTAATATCCTTGGAAAAATGTATGGGAAAACATTTTGGCAAAGTATTTCTGGACACAAACAATTAATTTGCTTGATGTACAAAATCTTACACTTCACAATGCATTTAATTCAGCCTCCCCAAATGAGAGTCAAAGTCAAAAGAGTTCTAGTCAAAAATGGAGAAAATAATGAGAAACAGGGATGAGCTGAGGAATTACTAAAAACAACAAGAACAAAAATCAATGATGGAATCCGCATACTTCAAGAAATGTCATGAGGTCTGTCCCCCACCCTCATCCCTGGAGATTGTATCTGAGAAATCTCTTGCTCATATGATCCCAAGTTTTCACCATTTCATTGCATTCTACAGCATCCTACGGTCTCACAGTAATCCAAATCAGCACACAGGTTTTAGAGCCTTTATCCTGCAGGAAAATGAACCCCAAGGTTTTGGTCCCTCTATCATCTGGGGACCTGGCCAGGCACTCCGCAGCGCCCATCTGCGTACAACAGATGGGATTCCTTGCAAAGGAAACAAAAGCATGAGGGAAGGGACTGCCACACATCCTAGTTGTGCCCTGATATGCCCTAGACAGGCTGCGACCAGGGCATATACCTCTCCTAAGGCTCTCAGATGTATTCCCACATTTCCTAGTCTATAAATAGCCTTAGAAAACTTGGGTTTTAAACTCATATGTCTTCTTAAACTTAACTGTGGCAGAGTTAGTGCTCTGCTTTGCTGTAATACACATTGAGCCCCAGCAGAATAGCGCAAATACAGGAGCATTCTTAATTACTTATTTTTAAATGTGTGACAGATACGCAACAATTTGAATGTCTAGACTATAATTTACATAAATACATTTTAAACCAAAACATTTTAAAATTATTTATTTCCTGCTTCTATGCTTAAGTGCTTTGCTGGATTGGGGCCAGGATCGAGCCGAAGGTGCATAAATCAATCCTTCAAAGAAATATAATGTTCATAAAGACTGTATTTGGTTAAGCAAATTTAGAAGAATGAAACCAACTATGAAGAGAAATTAGATTGGCTGAAAATTAATAAAGCACAGCTGGAATTATTTGATTCATCCATATTTGTTGCTTAAATGGCTCTAGGGCTAAGTCTTGCTGAAAGAAGATACTTCAAGACTCTGGGGTCAATTGCTTTTGGAGACAAACTGACCTACAGGAATACACTTGTCTAATTTGGTTCTTGCAGTGGGGCAAGTCTAGAGAAATATATAACCAAAAAACCAATTTAGATTCCAGTGAGCAGATATCAGAGGTCAAGCTTAAGGTTTCTATAATTTTACATACAAACACTAAAAGATTAATAACTTTTCAAGCTACTGAGTTTCTTGCTAAAAGCAATGGCTTACAGATAGCATCTGAGAAAGAAACAACATATGTGCTTATTTCACATTCCGTTCAATAAATACCATACAGTCAGTTCATTGCTTGTCATGGCGAGACCTGCAGAATTTCATGCAATTTGGTCATATGCAGGGTGTGCAAGTAACGCTATTGCTGGCTTAGCTCCTAGAAGAAAGTATGTTCAGATCTCATGATCCTTACTTTTGAAACTGATTTTATGAGCCTGTTCAAATATTACACTTTTAGTTAACTGTTCTTAACTATTATTAGTTATACTCAGAGACCCATAACCTGCCATATAGATATTATGCAGCTTGCAACGGGGTCTTCTGAATATGGGTATCCATTCTAAATATGTTTTTCTCCTAAACAGATTTTGTATGTTCAAACATTGGTATTGTTTCCTATTCAAAATCAGGAATGTACTTTATAAAATAGCAGCAAAATGGATCAGTATGAAAATACAAAAATACACTGTAGGATACAAAATTATTTTAGATATATACAAGCCCTGAAGCTGGCAGTGACCTTCCAAGAAATCTACAAAACTTAAATCTGGAAGTTACTTGGGCATATAGTGAAAATTTCACTCTCAGTGAACACTGCCCTTGAAAGATACAACATTTTTTATCTTAAACTTACGGTCTTTCATATTTAGTCATGGTAAAAAAAACTTTTCCATTTGGGTAATTCATAAGGGGTGAAGAAGAAAACATAAATGCACATATTTCACTGTATATTCTCAGAAATCTGACAACTGTATCACTGATAAATGTATACAAAATAGATACTGTTGTATGTGGAAAAATACTTTAATGACTCCAAAAGTTTTTATACATATTTTTTCCTTTCACTATTTCCAAGATAAATAGAATTTATAAATAAATGATTTTTCAACAAATATATAAATATTTGACTGGCATTACCCTCACAAAACTTACAAGGCAGTTAAAGGCACACCCTTTCATTTGGAGTTGTTTTCAAACACATTAGTGGTCAGAAGGAAAGAAAGTATGACTACATTAATCTTTATAGTCCTGTTTTCTTAGAACCATACAGGTTTGGGATGTTTTCTATATTTTTCTTAAATCACAGAACCAATAATATTTCATAAAAGCATATCATAAAAGCATGTCACATGGGAGATGTATTGTCCTGTGACTTTCAATCTGCAAAGGCCCAAGAGTGGAAAAACCACGTGACCCAAACATGAGGAGGAGAATAATTTTACTGCCAGACCCCACCTTTATGTAAACAGTAATCCATTCTTTATTTCTTGAGCGATTAAGAAACTATCATCTCCTCACAACCATAAAGTAAAGAGATCCTAAGAACTGGGGTAAATTTCCAAAATAAGCAACTTCTCTTTAAATGAAAGACGTTTGAAACTCTAGGTGAGTAATTCTAAGACAAGTTCACTCTGCTGAAGGTCTGAACGCACTCAAAGTTGAACAATTACATTATTCACATAGTGTAACAATTTTTACGATATGGAAAGTTTAGACCCCATGTATCAATGTTATTTGGGCACTTAAAGGCTTCTGGTTAGCTCAGTTCTACAAACAAAGCATTGGTGAATTTACCTGTATAGTCCTCTGAGTGCCATCAATGGTGACAGACAACAAGGGTGAAGCCAGGTTCCACTCGCTGGTCACGTTTAGTTTCATCCCATCAACTTCCACCTGTTGTGATACCAAACAAGGCTGTTACTATGAAGACAGACAGAAAACTGATCTCAAGTTCATTACTGCATACAAAGCAGCAACCATTTTAAAACAGATGGCTCCCAAACAACCTGTCATGTTTACTGCTTCTGCCATAAAAGACAGGGTCCAACAACAGAGTCTTCTAGCTTTCTCTGGGGAGAGGTGAAGGACCTGTGAACAGCTGCCTCTGACTAGCAAGGTTTCAAGTGATTTCCAGCAAGTAACAAACAGCCATCCAACTTTTAAACCTATCTGGACATGCTACATTTACTGCAATTAGACAAGTAATGCATATAAATTCCAGTGACACCTTGCAACCCACACAACAGGGCTTGCATATAATATTCTCTCCAAGGACCAAGGAAGAACTTTTCCTATGCTTCTAGTGAAAGGTTCTGCATTGTTATCTTAATTAATATGAGGCAGTAATTAATTCTTTGGTGTTTTGCCTAAAGTCCAGAAAAACTCTGCAAATTCTGTCTTGTTTTCTCTCAACATACAGCTGATCAGATGAACACATTTTCTGACTTGAATGCCAATATAGTTATCCAGATAAAAATTCCCAAAAAATACCAAAATCATCCTGATCTTTATACAAGAGTATTTGTGTGAAGATTCCTGAGTTCTGAAGGAAGTATAGGCACACTTGTGTATCACAGAGAAGGTTTAGTGACACTTCTGTTATTCTTCCACCGTATAATACACGTATCACTCATTCAACATTATAAAAGACTCAGAGGAAGAGCTGGATTATGAAAAAAATTATTGCCACATACAGAATAATATAATTACTGATTAATATTTGTGGTGTTTTGAATACTCATCATGATATCAAAGGTTCGTAAATAAGTTTTCATTTAGAAGTTTCACTATTAACAGAAGAAAAAATATGGTTGGCTGACTTCCCTCCTCTCCCAAAATCTCCAAAATATTTTCAATCAGTAAATTACAGATGATATTGATAATGACACACATATTGCATACATTCTCAGCAAACTAGAAGGAAATTACTGCATCTGGAATAAAAGCTGAGCCCATATTTTGTGAAATAAAACTTATAAAACCTGTTCTTTTAGATCTCATACTAATCATTATTTCATCTTATAATGAGAACAAGCAACTGTAATCTCAGTGTGACTTAAAAGCAATCCATAGCAGACAAGTGCAGAGGAGCAATGTGTAATTTGATAATTTTTTTCAATTAAGGAAAAAAATCTCTGGCTTAAAAACCCTCTAATTTTATAGACTTTAGTATGGAACACAAAACCTGTCTTTTAGTGATACAATCTACTCAACTTCTAGAGGCTTTAGCTAAAAATAAAGTTACATGTATAGAACATGAAGAAAAACAAGTCATTTATAATGGTTCAGCAATAGGCTGGATTAGTTGGCATGCTTCAGGTACTTTACACTACTCCAGTGATGCAAAACAGCCATAAACTTGTCTTGAGTTAAACCAGACCTGCAGCTGTTTTGCATTGCCAGAGCATTGAAAAGCAGATGGAACATACCATACCAGTGAATCCAGCTCACTGGATCCAGCAAACCTGAATCAGCAAATACTGCCTTTATCGGGAACAGTAGAAACATCTGAAAAAGGCTGGAGAAAGGCAGATCTGGTGCTCTGTCTCAACTCTCTTTGATTAGCAATTGTTAAGACAATTATTAAAAAAGCTCTTTGTTATAGTGACAGTAACAGAAAAAGACCATCTGCATTGGAACCTGGGCCTGAAAACATCATTTGCCATGTTTCTCCAGGAGAGGAGGAGAGATGCTATAAAAGCATACCAGACTATTGGCCACCAAAAAAGTTCAGCTGTACACCATGTTTTTTGCACTGCAGCATTTACACATGGCCTCATAGAAAAACTATAGCTGATACCTATATCTTGTCCCAGTGGCAAGATATAACTCAATATCTCCACACCAAACTCAAGTTAATCATTAGCTCTTATGTCAGAAGAGCTTGTCTTGTACAGAAGAACAAAAGAAAAATAATCCAAATGTGTCACCAGTAAATGACTTGCTTAAAATCCCTCACAAAGGTCTATATAAGTCTAGCCATCATTGATTCCAGATTAAATTAGTATCAAAGAATTTCTGGTGGAAACCTCCCTGAAAGAAAAGATGTTAGCAGGTCTAAACAAACTGCGGCACTCTAGCAAAACTACGGTTGCTTACATGGAATAGGAAAACGAGCAGACAACATATTGCCTCTACTATATTTTCTCCAATCAAGAAAAAATAAAGGGCCAGAAAAAAAAAAAAGTGTTATTTGAATTAATGCGTGTCCCAGTAAACTGCAGCAGTCTTCTAACAGAATGGAGCTACATGCTCTTAGACACTGCTTTCACCTGGGGCTCACCATGGTACACGCAACTGGGGAAGATGATGTGAAGTCAAGAAGATCACAGGGAAGTTGGCTATCTCTGCTCCAATGGGTAGGATGACAAAGCTAGGTGGTCATGCCATCAGAGAAAAAGAAAAAGGTCTGAAGATAAGAGATTTATCACTTAGTAAGCATGTTCCTTTCAAAACAAACAAGGGCCGGGGGGGACACAACAAAACACAAATGGGTGTTGAAATCAAACCAGTACTGTACTTAATAGAGTGGTTGACGAAGGTAGGGGAATAAGTAAGACATTCAAAGAACTTGTCAGAAGTTTGCATTTGCCTTCACTTCTCCTCTAGCAATGGATATGACAACAGAACCTGACAAATACCACAATACAACCAGGGGCTTTTTGCTTTAGTCCTTGGGAGGGTGGGGGACGGGACAATACAACCAATGAAGAGTTACACTGACTATTTCCTGTTTATTGTGTTTCTGTGCTCATGACACAGCCAGCAAGGAATCATCACTCAATTGATATTAAAACTTGAACTGTATGGAGGAGGTTGCAGTCAAATCACTCATGCAGTGGGCCACATTCTGCTTTACACCACAACTGGACGATCTTGATTTACCCTCAACTACTCAGTTCAAAGTGCGTGTACGTGCGCACGTGTGCCGTCTCTGTGTGAGGGAATTATTCTATGGCAACTGCGGTTGTTTGAACCTTTGGTAACACTGCATCAATGTGGCGTGGCGGTGGTAGATTTTTTTTTTTTTTAATAGGATTGTTTGTCACTGTGTAAAGTCATAAAAGATAAAAGCAGCCATGGACCTCCCTTACAATTATTTCCAATTCAAAAGCTATTGTAAATGAGGTCTCAGAAAGAAGAATGACAAGTCCAAGACACAACGCTAGAAAAAGGTCAACAGCTTACTCTACTGTCACAACTCACAGACTTTCACTGGCATGCACCTGAACTACACAAGTAGCAGCCCCTTCACCTCTTGTGGACTGAGTTCCTGATGTTCAGCATGATAGGTACCAGCTAACCAATAGTGCAAAGAGCTGCAAAGCATAATCTGCATTCAGTTTCCTTTAGAGAACATCATTTGGCATTCTATATGCATGTCAGGCAATTAAAGGAGGCAGCACAAGCCTGTGTGTTATAGCCCTGTTAATTTACTAATGCAGAGTCTCGGATACATCTGGCACATGTCACTTCCTTTCTCCTGGAAATGAAGGTGGTTTTCCAGGAGACTGGAGGGCAGCTTGAGCAGTTGTTTCCCACCCGATGTTTCAAAGCATTATGCCTGCGGATCTTCATGCCAGCCCTGAGTCTAACTTAAATTTGATGACCTGATTGCATGGTTCTAACTTTGCCTCCCAGCACAGTGTTTAACTCAACTTTAACTTGATGCTTTTTGGTTTAGCTCCTGGCCTAGAGAGTCCTGTCTGGTTATGCCGACTGGGTGTATTGGGCTCACATGGCAACATTTTGGTAGTGGCATGGCTGCAGGGGTGGCCTCTGTGAGCAGAGCCCAGAAGCTGCCTCATGTCAGAGAAGAGCCAGCTCCAGCCGGCTCCAAAAGGGACCCGCCGCTGGCCAGAGCTGAGCCAGTGAGCGACGCTGGTTGTGCTTCTGGGAGAGCAGATTTAAGAAAGGGAAAAAAATGCTGTGCAACAGCAGCTGGGAGAGAGAGGAGTGAGGAACAGCCCTGCAGACACCCAGGTCAGTGAAGAAGGAGGACAGGAGGTGCTCCAGGCGCCGGAGCAGAAGCTCCCCTGCGGCCCGTGGTGAGGCCCATGGTGGAGCAGGCTGTCCCCCTGCAGCCCCTGGGGTACCACATGGAGCAGATCTCCACGCTGCAGCCCGTGGAGGAGCTCATGGAGGAGCAGGTGGATGTGGCCTGAAGGAGGCTGCAGCCCATGGAGAACCTATTCTTCCTTCTTGCATACACTTTTTCTCCCATTGTTTGGACTGTATTTGCCAGTGACCCCAGGTCCGACTACCTCTAAAGCATTCGACTTTCTTCAGGTTCACAACCTAGAAGAGGTGACAGAGCGTACCCTTCACAAGTTTGCAGATGGCACAAAATTGGGGCAGTCAACACTGTAGGGCAGTACTGTCCTCCAGGGAGTCCACAGAGGTCAGAGGAATGGGCTAATGGGAGCTTTGTGAAATTTAGGACAGATTGTTAAGTTCACTACTTGGGAAGGAAGAATCCCCTGAAATGATACTAGCTGGGAACTGACTGGCTGGGGAGCAGCTCTGTGGAAAAGGACCTGGAGATCTGGGCAAGTATGTGAGCTGGACATGAATGAGCCAGCAGCATGTCCTGGAGGTAAAGATGGCTAGCAGTGTCCAGGGCTATGTTAACAGAAGCACAGGCCTGTTGATAGAGGGAAATGATTATCCTCCTCTACTCAAAATTCATCAGATCACATATAGATACTGTGTCCACAAAAAAAAGATATTGACTGTTAAATTACATAAAGTTCCCATTAGCCCATTCCTCTTGCTTGTTTAGGTCCCACTGGGTGGCAGCATTACCCTTGACTGTATTGAGCAGTTCCCCCAGTTTTATGTCATCTCTAGCCTTTATGACCATGCACTTCCATTGCCTCCTCCAGGTCATTGATAAAATTGTTGTACAGGACTGGTCCCAAGATAGACCCTGTCAGTGCTCCACTTTTTACTGACCTCTGAGAGCAGAGTACAACTCATTACCATGACCCACTGAGCCTGACCACTCAATGGTCTTTCCACCCACCTGGTTGTGCAAGATAGTGTCAAAAGACTTGCTAAAGTTAAGGTAAATGACATTTGCTGCTCTCCCCTAGTCCACAAATCCAGTCCATTTATCATTCTATGATAAATATGCCTTCTAGGCAGTCAGGTTGATCAGCTCTTGGTAAATTCACGCTTACTGTTCCCTATCACATTCTTCTTTATGTGCCCAGAAATGTGCTCCAAGAGGACTCGCTTTATGATCTTCCCAGAGACTGAAGTGAGGCTGACCAAGCTGTAGTTCCCTGGGTTTTGCTTTTGGCCTTTTCTGAAGACTGGTGCAACATTTGCTTTTCTCCAGTCATGAGGTATCTCCCACAATCTTCATGACCTTTCAAAGACAGAGAATGTAGTCTTGCTGTCACATCAGTCAGCTCTCTCAGCACCCTTGGATGCAGTCTGTCTGGTTGCATTGGTTTTCCATGGCTTAAACTCTCTCAATACCTGACTTGATCTGCATCTACCACTGGTTGTTCTCCTCCTCCCTGAACCCTTTCAATAATCATAGAGGCTTAGGAGATCTTGCTGATGAAGAATGAAGCCAAGAAGTCAACAAGTATTTCAGGCTTATCTGTGCTGTTACTAAATCACTTGCTGCATTCAGCAAAGGGGTCACATTTCCCCTTTTAGGCTTTTTATTACTAATGCAGAGGTAGAAGCTCTTCCGGTTGCTCCTGACATTTCTGTTGAGTGTCAAAGTAAACTTTGGCTTTCCTAACACCATCCCTACATGCTAGGACAATTTTTTTTTATGAATTCCTCCTTTGTATTCTGTCTCTGGTTCCACCTCTCAAATGCTGCCTCTTTGCCGTGATTTCTGTTCTTAGCCAAGCTGGTCTCGTGATAAATCTGCTTATTTTATTGACTATTCTTGCACTTGGAGAATTCTGTCCTTAAAGACTTGACAGCTTTTCTGAGCTCTTTTGCTCTACAAAGCCTACCTCCCTGCTAAATGAAGAATAAACTAAACCTGAAGGGCAGGGTCTGCACTCAACTAATATTAGTCCTCACTCCCTTCAGGATCCTGAATTCCACTATTTATTTCATGGTTGCCACAGCCAAGACTGTCATTGTTTATCATGTCTCCAACCAGTTCTTTCTTGACAGTAAATTGCAGATCCACTTGTATTTTAGCACGAGTTCACCCAGCCAGTACCTGTATAAACCTGTTATCCCAAACACCCTTCAGAAACCTTCCTCCTTATATCCTACCATGTTGCCCTTCCAGAAGACGTTAGGGAAGGTAACTGTGTGATACAGAGATTTCCTCCAGCTGTTTAAAGAAATCTTAATCTACTTCTTCACCCAAATGAGGTGGACCATAACACACTCCCATCATGCTATTAAAAAAAAAAAAAAAAGAGAGAGAATTAAGTCAATAGTCTTCATCTGCCCAAGTGATTTCACAGTCTGGATAACTGGCTCTCAGTTTCTCTGTAGGCACAGAATGATTTGCTCTCCCAAAGCCCATGGCAAATTTATGAACATGGATCATCTTCTCCACACTGGTGAAGGATCCTTCTGCCCCCAAGCACTCACAGTTGTATCCCTGCTTCGAAAGCTCTGCTCAGTCTCATTTGCACACAATGTACTTGCTAGTGCTGGTCCTTGTGCTAGCTGTGGTGCACACATACACCATCTCAACCCTCACCTGAACACAACACTGCCTCCAAAAAAGCAATTTTACGTGCACAGGTCATATAGGCTCTTTCAGGGAAGTCCACATTGGCAGCACTTTGATTCTTTTTTCAGTGAGATGATCTTGAAAGCTGAAAGTGCCATAAAAAGGGAGGCTTCTTCCTTTTGTTTGCATAGATAACTATTTCTTATGCTTTCTTCTGAAAATGCCACACGAAGAAACTTGGTTGATGTATGCTTCCCTTAGCACGCTAAGATGTCTTAAAAGTTTTGCTTATCACAAATAGCAATAGTCTAAAAATCTGCAAGATTAGCTGCCAAAGAAAGTGCACAAAAGAGCAAATAGGATAGAGAGACCCTGTGGCAAACAGTGGAGTGTATCAACAAACTCTGAAAAATGTCATAGATAGTTCCTTTAAGACTGGAAATAGTGGCTTTCAAACAAAAGCTGAATTCACTGATGCTTGTATAACAGCAGTATATTTGATTCAAATTAACTAGCTTTTTTAGCTTGTATTTCAGCTTGTAGTTGTTGACAAAATATATTCACATCATATTAACAGGGACTGACCTTTTTTCTTCTTTTCTTCAAGTGACTGACTATAAGGTTAGCTTTTTGGACTTTTCAAATGGTTGTCCAGATGCTTTTAAAAGGAAGTTAAAATACGTGAGTTTCAACCTCATTAAAAAGGTCTTTTTTTTTAAACAAACTTTTCTTTTGTTCATATCAGCACTTACTTTTAAAAAAGACCCCAAGAGAGAGTTCCAGTCTATAGATCACTTGTCCTGAAGAAAGCTCTGTTAACTATTTATAGATCATGTCCTTTTGTACCAAACTAGATCAAGCAATTTATTCAGTGCATGACTGCAGGACAGAAATTCATTTGCTCTAAGTGTCATCAAGGCAGCCTTTTACCTGCTATGAACAAGACCAGAAATCTGAATTGCTGGGCTTTTATTTCACATGCACATTTTGACATTGTGTGGGGTGCCATCATTTCTTTCATATTTTCAAAGTATTAAGCACATTCATAGAATGGGCAGTTCATAATCACAAGAACAGGAAATAGCCCGTAACCACTACAATAAAGCAAACACGTGCATGACTTCTAATCATCTCTCTTTCATTTAAAGCAGCACATATAGACGCAAATTACCATTATTACCATTACCACTTGTATGTCTCACTTTAGAAATGGGAGCATGCCAGCCTAGAGACTAAGGAGAGGAGCACACAACAGGTATCAGCTTCTCGGCTTAACAACAACAGAATCAAAACAAAACAAAATGAGAGAGAAAGTGATGGCCTTCGTCATCTGTAATCAGCAAGAGTTTTCTTCTATCATTCACCAGGGAAGTAACCCTCTCTGCAAAACCTTGTAGAGAGGCTGTACACAAAAACACTCCACTGCGGCAAATGCTCTTCTTTACCACTTCAGTTTTCTTTGTGGAGTCGTTACTAAGATGATGGCTTGTATTTATAACCTGCCCAAGCCCGCTAAAGTTAAGAAAAAATACAAAACAGAAAACCAGTTAAAAATACAGCAAGAAAAGAAATCAGCTGTTAGGAAATCATTGAAGTTTGACGGCAACAGCTTCAGGTACAAAAAGCACAGCTGGTTTGGGCAATATGTGCATTTGTTGTTATAGGACCAATGCAGAAGAGAAGAAGAAAGACCATGACTTGCTTTCCTTTTCCAGTTGCTCTATCATGACAAACTCTCTGGTTCTGCCTAGCTAAAAATGCTCCAACATGGGTACAAGTATTGCTCCAAAATGGCTGGAAAATGGTGCAGGTGGTTCGAACAGTACTGCTACTTTTCTGTGCATATAGGGCACTTTCAAAGTTGCACTGCAATCCAGCTTTCCTTGTCTGATTAGGATAATGTGTTGGGGATATTCTCCTTATCTGTCTTGAAAAGATCTAGCATAGAGATCCATGGCAGAATCTGGATTATTAAGAGCATTATGCTAAGAGTGAAAAATATATTGGTAAAATAAACATTGATAAGGTAAATGTTGCTGTTTTAGGAGATTTTGACTTGTGATTCACACCTACGTACTGAAGCCACTAAGCGAGCCTGATTCTTAAAAGACTTTCAGTTGCAGTTTCCATTCTTTCACTTCAGAGGCATGCAGGTATACCACTCGACAATGTAAATGCTATAAAAGGGTAGAATGATGTTATCATGCCATAACACCACTATGAAACATGACAGACTAAAACTCATACCACCATTTCAGACAAAGAACACATTTTGGAATAATTCTTTTTTTGAAGCATTCATCATATATATAGTTAGTGAAAGTTATGTAATAAGGATATACAAGCTAAGAGCAGATTTATTTATTTTTTAAATAGAGAAACCATATTTCAAGAAGCTAGATCTGTGGATCTTAAGCACAGAGTCAAAAATTCATGAATTCCTACCTTGACTGCCAATGTGCTGTTGATTACTTATATATAACTGTCCAGTCTCTAATTCTTGTTTTCTTAACTGGGAGAGAGGGGTGGTGTTATAGTTTAGGCTGGGACAGAGTTAAATTTTCTTTGTAGAGGTTCATACTATGCTGTGTTTTGGATTTTTGATGAAGATAGTGGTGATGTTTTCAGTTGCTGCAGAGCAGTGCTTACAGAGAGCCAAGGACTTTTCAGTTTCTCATGCTGCCCTGCCAGCGAGGAGGCTGGGCGGGGACAGGACCAGGACAGCTGACCCAAACTGACCAAAGGGATGTCCCACATCATGTGGTGTCATGCTGAACAATAACACTGGGGCGGCTGGCCGGGGCACAGGGGGAGCCGCTACTAGGGAACAGGCTGGGCATCAGTCAGTGGGCGGTGAGCAATTGCATTGTCTATTGCATTGTGTACACTTGCTTTGTATATTCTTTTANCAAGCTTTTACTTTTTTTTTTTTTCTTCCGATTCTCTCCCCCCATCCCACTGGACAGGATGGGGGGGCGATGAGCAAACATCTGTGTGGTGTTTAGCTGCCTGCCGGGTTAAACCACAACAGGTGAGAATTAATATTGGCTACTGAGAAATTCCCAGTACCACTACCCAGGTATCTATTTGGGAAGATATCATCACAGAATATAAATTAGGAAGATTATTAAAAAAAAATTTTAAAGGAGACAGGCAGACCTGAACACACATCCCCAGCATAAAAAATTATTTATTAATTCCTACCGATCTCCTTTCTATCTCCTTTCTAAACTGAGAATTATGCATCAGGTGGACTTCCATGCCTGGCTTAAGCAAAGCATACCACAACAATCTGAAGAGCGTTTGAAATCATGAGGACCATGTCCATCAGCTGAGCAGGAATGTTTTATTTCACTCATCATTCACAACTTGATATAGTGATCCAACAAAATCAGCAGGCTCCAAAATAGCTAATGAGAAAGAAAAGCATTGCTTTATTGTATTTGGAAGTTGTATTGCACCTCAGCCTAGTTACAAAGGGTGGATGACCACAGTGGATACAGTTTGCCACTCGTTTCATTTACTTTTCCCATTATATTACCATAGCAGCAAGGCTATCTTCTCTCCAAATTAAAAACAGAATAAGCAACAGTAAAAAAGTGTCTTTGATTTGACATTGTGTAGTGACAAGAAGAAAGTACAGTGGGCAACTGGGTAAGGATTTCATCCAGCAGTTCCAACCTGCTGCTCTCAGCTGTCACAACAGGATACAGGTCAGCAGTAGTCCTTAGGATATCCCCAGCCCAAGGTTATTCACCACTTAAACTAAAAGCTTTACATGCAAAATATCTGCTGGTGCATATCTTCCCCAAACTGCACCTAGATGTTTCAGGGCAGTAAGCGTATTATGGAATAAAACTGATTGTTTCTAAAGCCAAACCTATTTTTATATCGTCTGCGATCCAATGCATGCCCTTTAATCAAACAGCCAAAGGGAACACCTCTGTATGCTGCCTTAATCCACTGGATTAATGAACAAGTATGTTAACAGATAAACTAGTTACAAGGTTTCCCACTTACAAGAAAACAAGTGGTCATATGAAAGATTTTCTTACAGCCTGAAGACAGAAAAGCAACTTTAGTTTTTGAGATAAAAATAAGCACTGCAGAAGAGTAAGCTAGATGCAATAAAAAATATCTGAAAACCTACTTTGTTTGGTTTGTTTCCAAGTTTAATAATTTTAAAATCAAAGCAAGTGTTTTAACTGATGACTTTCGCGAAGCTGGTCAAAAGTAATACCATCATCAGATGCTTACCAAATCCCTTCCACCAATCCCTGCTCCCCAAATACACACTTGAATCATCTCTCTTGAGCATATTTGGCCATTTCCAAGACAGCAATACATGTTTTTATCAAACACACCAGCCATCTTGCAGGGAAAATAAAGAACTGTAAGGAATTATCAGAAGTAATAGTAGCCATATCTCTTTGAAAGACACTCCTCTAACTTTTAAAATAAGCCCAGAGAAGGAAATAAGAATATCATGGCTCCAGAGGTGTCAGCAATAAATAGAAAAGGGAGGAACACATGCCAGTGCACAAGGGATAAGGAAGAAAAACTGAAGCAGCAGGGAGAAGATATCAGAAGAGTCATAAGCCAATTACACAAAAGAAGAAATACTAAAAACTTGTGACACATTTCCATAAGCAGAACAAATCGTGTAGCGATGTAAAAAAGATGTTTACATCTAATGCTATTTACCTTACCAGTTAATGGGATTGCATTGTTTATGTTAACAAATTGATAACCATGAATTCATTCAAAAGGCAGAAAAGTGCTGTGGTGAATAGACACCTCTCAGAATTCTCTACTTCCTCATGGTTTCAGCTGCTCACATTTAAATAGGTGATAGTGGCTTGCTACTGACTTTCACCAAATTCACTGTGCTAATAGAATAGTTAAATAAAGTGTTTTCTTCAAAAATGCCATATACATTACATTCCAGTTCTATTTTATGTTCTGGGTTGAACAATCCTAATTACATTTTTAGCACATAAAAGTTGATATGGAAACTGTTCCACAAATTGTTTGGAACACAGTTTTCCGATCTACGTAAATGTAGGGGAAAAAATAAAGTGCACACCCTGAAATAATTTGGCATTAGAGACAGATTACTGACATCCTTTAGCATTAACCAAAGATAATTTCCTCAACAGAGAAACCTCATGAAGTGATTACAATATTGTAACTACAAAATTGCAGTCAGCACCTGCTAAACAACCTCTTTATTTTAATCACCTATAAATATTCAGACTTTTGGCAAATCAAAAATACCTACTTTATAACAGTTGTCAACAAGGATCAAATAAGTTTTGCACTGTCGTAAATAAAACATGCAATAGTCGCTCCTTAAGCCATGTATTTACTCCAACAATGACTAATTCTGGAGATATCAATTTAGAGTAAAATGCACAGAGAATATGAAATAATGTGATGTATGTCTCAGGCAGCAAAGAACAGGGCATCCTGACACCACTGTTTATTTGCCTTTGCCTGTTTAAGTACCACATGAAATGCAGATTTCTTTTTTGAAGGTTTTGTCACAAAATGTTTGTTTTTCAGCATCTTATCATGGAACTTTCTATAAATACATCTTGGGACCTTTCCTGAACTCTACTAATATTTCTTTTATGTGAGAAATTACTATTCTAATTTTTCTACAATATTTTTCTAAAAATTTAAAAGACAAAACAATCTAATAGCCATCATTTAATATTCTCCAATGTAGTTACAAAACATCAGTGAAATTCCAAAGATGGGAAAATGTGGGAAGTTGAACTGTGGATCATTATGCTTCAAAGCCCTTGCAATCCCCAGAGACACTAACATTTTCCTACTTTTCCCTAGCACTTTAAACAGAGGACCTATTCCTGACCCCAATAAGCCTGGCCAGACTCCAAGTAATATGTGCTGAAAAATCATGCTACATGACAGGCAGGGACCCTCATACACTCACTATATAAGGATTCTACTATCCCAGTCATTTAAAACAGCCCTGACACCACAGTACAGGGATGCTCCAGACAGGGATCAAAGAACAGGAAAATCTCCAAGAGAAGTTTCCCTCTTTTCTTAAGAGACGGGAGAGGAGAAAAGCTCAATGCAAGCAATGTAGTGCTCTTGAACTCATTCTGCTCCCATTTTCATTGCAAACTCTCTGCCAGGGGCATCCTTGCTCTCAAAACAATAAGCCAATCCAAACCATTTGACCAGATACTACAAAGACAAGAGTTTGCTCTGTACAAGCCTGTATTCAGAACATAGAAGAAAATAACTGTACAAGGTGTTTTTTGGAGAAACAGGGCTTTCAGCAGTCTGCACCTAAAATCCAAAGAATTGATGCAGCTTCCATGGGAAATATAGGAGATGGTCAATGAAACAAATAAAAACCAAAACAAAAATGGTAAGACTGCCCCAATATTTTTAAAGTGTTTAAGAAAGGTTCTATGCAAGTATATCAACAGGAAATGTAATACAGTACCAGTGCAAAATCATGGAAAATGAAGTAGAAAGTGTTTAAAAAGCTGAAGAAGATTTAAAAAAAAAAATTCAAAAGCAGATTAAAAAAAAGGAGAAAAAACAGTGAAGTTAAAAGAAAACACTAGCAAACAAAAATGAGTTTGGGATTCAAGAAAAAGCCAAAATAGCTAGCGTAACCCTAGGTCAAAAAAGTAAAGGACAATATCATGGGTTAGGGAAACTACAGTCCCTGTCAAAATGAGGGTCCTACCTAGAAAGACATATTATCAAAGCTAAATTCATGCATTAAAAATCAAAAAAAAAAAGTGGAAGAGTTAGGACTGCAAAAAAAAAAAAAAAAAAACTTGTACAATTGTGTATATATAATTCAAGCCCTCATTATTCAAAAGAAGGTTACAAATGAGGACAGCAGAGAAAGAGCAACAAGGATGGAAGGGGGGCCTGAATATACTGTTACACAAAATAGTAAAAAGTTGAAAGGGTCAACGTTCAAGTCACTAGCAACAGGCATACCTAATACTACACAACCACAGTTGCTTTCCATTTAAAATGACCTCCTAGACACCATCATGTCCAACGCTTTGACTTTCAGATAGACTTTGGCAAACAGAGGAGCAGCAGGAATAACAATAATGATTAGAACATCTCCAAAAGGTGTAATCATCATGGCTCTTGATTGGTATGAGCAATGGGAGAGAATTAAGGAGAAAAATTAGGATGAGTCAGGAAGAAACTCCTAACCCAATGAACAAGAAACTTCCCTTGTGAACCAACGCCTCCTCCACCTCACTGGTCAGGGCTTCCTGTATAAGCTGTGGGATAAATGCCCAAGAAAGAAGTTTCCCTCTGTGAGGAACTGGGATGATCCTAAGAGCTGAGAAACAGGATTTGGGCTCCTCTACTCTCTGCACAAGGTGGAATGTAGCAAAGGGCTGCCAGCAAACAATATAATACCCCAGTCCTAATTCTTCCCAAACAGCTCCTTATAATGTAGCTGTGTCAGCCTTATGCACATTTTTGGAAGACAGGCTTTCCTTAACCCTAAGACATTAACAAGAACATATAGTGTGGTTTAAAATAGAGATAATTTTCCCCTAACAATAATTTCTGTTTATCCAGTGTTTATAGGAACTTGCATAGTCAGTTGCAGAACTTATTATTGCATGTTATAAGCTTCACCAAGTAATGAGCTAACACTCCTTTAAGCAAGCTAGTTAACCTAGTGTTGCATATACAAGGGTCAGCAGACATGAATGGAAGATTTGGCTGGCTTCAAATATTTAAAATAAAATTGTTATCTGGAACTAAATGATGTTGAATGATGCTAGCACGGCGTTTTAACTTACGAAAGAATCCAATAAGCTTTTGTGAATGCCATTGTTAGAACAGTACGTGATACTCCAAGAGCTATTAGGAAGCTACTTCTTGGAAATGAATGATAGCACAAATCACAGACAAGCCTTAGTTTTCATACGGCCATTAAATACATGCCATTTTCAACTTGCTACTACTTGCACCTCCAGTAACAATTATTCTCAATTTCTTTTCATCTGTCCCATAAAAAATGATTGCTTCTGCTTTACTTAATCCTCCACTTACATCAACCCTATTGTTCGCTTCCTTCCCTTTCATCTTCTCCACATTAATTCCCCACATCGCTTTTGATCTAGCTTTTTGTTTCCTTTTTCCCCCTACAGATTCTTCCTGATGAAGAATTTACAGCCATAATGTTCATCTGACGTGCATGGTGATATTTTATTGATTCGCTACTCTATTAGTTTTGTATAATGAATAGCATTATACAAAACATGAGATGGGTTGCCTACGCCTATATATTGGATCTTAAAAATCAGTTTAACTGAACTTTAAAAATGCTCCATTTTGTTAGTAAATATTCATATTTAATTATAATTGGAGCAGCATATGCAAAGAGCAGCAAGAGAAAACAAATATTTCCTCCTCACAGTCCAAAGAATTCCTCTTTGCCATAGTGGCAAGCCAAGTTAATAGAATAATCGCAATTTTCACTGCTGTTAAATAAGAAATAGAAAATGTCTCCAGGAGCTGTTCTGTGTTGCTATAATAGATGCCCACAGAAACAAACTAACGTACATTATTCATGCCCCTGCAGAAAGGACAGTCCTTTTAGAATTGGAAAGACAGCAAAAAGTGGAGTGGCTGATTTTAGCCGATATAAACTATAAATTGTATTTTAAATATATGCTTTATTTAGTTTCTAAGAAAAAAATTGGTATTTAGTTTAGGCAATTCTTAAAACTAACGCTGAACAAGTGCAAGTTTTTTGTTGATAAATTAACAGCCATACCCCAGTATAGAAACCTCTCGGAAATTTATTTTACTCACCATACTATACTTTCCTTACTGTAATATCATATAACCTAAGCTAAATTTTGTTCTTACTCAGTTATGCCAAAACCAGTCACTGGATAAAATTTCTGAGCAGCCCCAGGGGTAGAAACCAGAGCCGAGGCTCCCTTTCCTACAGCCTCAGAGGCTCACGGCAGGCATGGAACTATGTTCCTCCTTGAGCCTCTGGTCTTCACTGCATCAGTAGAGCTTCAACTACAGAAGTGCTTTAATCAGCTCCCACCACACAACACGGGCAGAAGAGTGGCAGCTACGTCTTTTGCTGAACTCAAGGCTAGCAGCATTTGTCAGTCTACAGGTGGCACTGCTAGTGTGGGCTCTTCAATGAATGCAGGTGCAGAAACACACGATTTACCAGGTAGGAAAATGAGGCCAAATGCTTCAGCCCAGGCAAGGTACTGGAAACTCTAGGCATGCACAAGTACCAACACTCTACACAGCTTCCCTGGCAAAAAAATTAAGGACCTGAAGTCTTTCAGATACCTTAAAGGTTAATCCTAGGTTCTCATGATGGCACTCTGGAAATTAAAGATCAATATACCACCTGCATACAAGACCATGCTCATCTGTGGACCCAAGCTAGATTCTTTGGTATGCATGGTGAATAATTTGTCGTATTTATCATTACACAGTCATGTAAGATTAAGGCAAAACTGGACAAGCTTAGAGAACTATGTTCAATCATCCTTACTATTTGCTCACCCCTGACTTCTGGCTGGGGGCAGCCAAATGCTCTTTCTTTAAGGAAACCTGAAAATTACTTCCCTAGGAAAAAAGATCCAAAAGACAGGTTTTAGTTGTCCTCACTTTTCTTTTACCTGCTAGGGTTATTTTCATGGAATCAGAGCCTTTGCACTTGGCCTTATCCTTCACCTGTTGAGGTGCCTAATCTTAAATTACTAAGAGTGGAGGAAATGGCAACAGGAAAAAAAAAAAGTTAGTATCTGTAATAAGTAATCATTGGAGGGAGGAAATACGAGACATGAAACATGGCACTTTTGCTCCTACGGATTTTTTTTTTTTTTTCAAATATTTTTTCCTCAAAGAGTATGTCAAACACTACTATAATCTATTACTAACACAAGCAAGTGATCTGGACACTAGACAAGTGTAAAACAAAGAGATGGTCCCTCTCCTAATCCACAAATTGAGCTTTCTCCATGACATGAGCATGAATACTTAATGTCTGTCTGTACAAGTAAATGACTTGGTAGGAATACCATTTGGTGTGATAAGCACTGGCCACAGTACAGTTGTTGCCTAACCTCTGGCTTAGTGTTTTGAAGGCATCCTAACAGAAAACCTTTGAGGAAGGACTGGAAAAGGAGAAGAGAGCAGCTTTGTAATGGGTAAGTTGGAATGATGTCTCGTCTTTCTAGTCAATAGATGTTAGACATGGGCATATTGGAAACAGTCCAACAAAGGGCCACCAAGATGATCATGGGACTACAGCACTTCTCCTATGAGGAGAGACTGAGAGAGCTGGGACTGTTCAGCCTGGAGAAGAGGAGGCTCAGGGGGATCTCATCAATGTCTATCAATACCTGAGGGGAGGGTACAAAGAAGATGGAGCCAGGCTCTTTTCAGCGGTGCCCAGTGCCCGGACAAGAGGCAATGGGCACAAACTGGAACACAGGAGGCTCCCTCTGAACACCAGGAAGCACTTCTGTACTGGTCAGGTGACAAAGCGCTGGCACAGATTGCCCAGAGAGGTTGTGGAGTCTCCATCATTGGAGATCTTCAAAACCTGCCTGGGCATGGTCCTGGGAAACCTGCTCTGGGTGTCGCTGCTTGAGCAGAGGGTTGGACCAGATGGCCTCCAGAGGTCCCTTCCAACTTCAGTCACTGTGTGATTCTTTGAATGGAAAACTTTAGTATCCCTGATCTATTAATTTTTGTCAAGAAACAATAAATAAAGGTAAAAATCCTTCCATTGTAGACAACGGAAGTTGACAAAAAAGCCTATTTTTTCTGCTCTTAAGAAAACTCAGAACACAAAAAAAACCCTTTTCTGTCTTCTCATCTACGCCAATTTTCAAAGTAATCATACTCAACTACTGCCAGCTATGAAGACTGACACATATACACACCTCTGACAGTTCACAGGTAAAGTATCTAGGAAAGGTCAAAATATCTAGAACGATCAATGAGACCAGATGTCAAAGACTTAAACATAATGAAATGCTAAAATTCTATCACTGAATCTCTTATAACTGCACAATAAAAGACACAATAAAGCAAAACAGATGTATTTTCTGTATAAATTTTCTCATCAGTCTTGAAAAATTTTTGGCATGTTCCTGAATAACTATTTGACAAAAACAGAATTCAGACAAGCTCGTACTGTGACAACACATCCCAAGAGCTAGAACACTTATTGTTTGGGTTTACTGTCAACTCCTATTCTCTACAATGAATGATCTCTACTTTTTCCACAGAGGTAGTTTAAAACCCGAGATTTTTTAAAAAGTTAAGGAAGCCCTCCATTTTGCATCACAGCATCTATTGACTAGAAGAATAATGAAAGCTTGTTAACATACATATAAAATGTAATTACTTGCCTATGCAGTGATCTCCACTGTGGGGAGTTTCCTTGTTATAACCACAACAAAAGTGGTGTCTAATCATAGTAATGTCAAGTATGACTGGGGAAAATGAATATTCAGAATTATATGATTAATGAAAAGAAACTCTCAGAATCTCTGGCGTTTGACAAACTTTCTATCCAAGAAGCCACTAGCTGTGGCATTAAGTTTACAGGCCTCCTGTTTGTTAATAATTTCAACATTTGATCACATTGTCACTTTGCATATCTCTTTACAGGAACCTCAAATCTTTCTGTCCATGAAGTGGAGATTGTTCAGACAGAATTAGCTTTGATGCCATAAAGAGTGAGGCCCTGGGCATTGATATTTTCTGATATAAAGAATTTCAGCCACTTCACAATGGAAACTTTTGATACATTTTTCCTCTGCACAGCCAGATAATGTAAAACAAAGAGATATCTGTCTTTTCAAATTCTCTGATTCTTTTCAAGGTATCAAGCCATTGCACTACTTGCTTCTTAAAAAAATCACAATATAGATACTTTAGTACTGCATTTCATATCAAATGTGCCATTTTTTTCTTCTTCACACATTTTGTTTCCAGACAAAAGACGACAGAACTGTCTTATAAGTGATAAAACCTAAAGATACTTTTGCTAAAGACACATATTCTGTATCTCTACCCTTGCTGAAGGCATTAGTTCTGTTAATAAAGCTCAAAATTGCAAAATCCTCCTTACCATTATGTTATGTAGAAAGGAAACTTATGTCTTCAGAAGCAGAGAAATACTGAACAAAGCAGCTCATCTAGGCAGAAAATAGAGGTTTGAAGTACCTTATTTACATTCCATCTGTTACACCTAGTTGTGAATTAGGAAAATGTCAAGATGGAGCCATAGCAATAGGAACCCTGGTTTCACTGCTTTATCTGTTGCTGTGACTTTGACAAGTAAGGAAATGGGGACTATTTGGAATTAATCAATCCTTTTATATAATTCCAAAGTCTGTATGTCAAACCACACATCACTGAAAGCCCCATTTACTGATATTTCTTTCTTGAGGTACATCCTGCTTTATTATAACCCTACCTATGTTTTATTCAGTTTGCTCATCGTAGGACCTGCACATTCAAACACTGTAGAACTGAGACTTGCATCAACAGGTGTCAGCTGCGACTTAAGCTATAGTAGGTTAGTCCCACTTCAAGTTTAGGCAGCCAAACAACTATAGTAGTTTTAGGAGAAGATATTTGTGGGTCTTACAAGTTTTTGTCAGAATTAAAGCAATGAAAAGGACAGTAAATAAATAGTGCCTCTACTGTATAAAAGTAAATTTTTACTCAATTTCCCAAATCTCGTATTAGAAATAAAATAATGATTTCTTTCATTTTGACAGTAACTTTGACAGTTACAATACCACTTGAAGCGAAGGAGTCTGCCAGCCCTCTGCAGCCCTGCAAATAGAGATCTCTAGCTATCGTCAGGCTTCCAAAGGCTTATGATTTGCCTGAATGCAGCCACAACACAGTTCCAGTCCCCTTAATGCAGCTTCTCAGTGCAAAGTCCATTTGCCTGGGAGATCTGCATGCTTTTGGTGTGAATAGTTAATAGACAAAGAAGATTCTCCATAAGAAGGTACTATTTGTGCTTTGTTGAAATAACATGACTGTGCCAATTACACAGATGCTGCTGCTGTGTCATTGATCACATTAAGAACATACTTTTCCTAAAAAAAAAAAAAAAAACACATTTCTGAGACTCAGTAAAGACTGACTCAACTCAAACCAGGTAAAGCCCCCTTTCTGATCCAGTATGAACCATGCTCTCTGTGTAGGGTTGCCTGCTGGCAGGCTCCCTAACATCAAAAGCTAAGAGCTGTTGTTATAGATTTGATACGGTTTCAGCCCAAGATGACAAAGAGAATCTCGAATAAACTCATTAATAAGAAAGCCGGAAGAAGAAAAGGAGTTTTCAACTTACA
Source organism: Chauna torquata (assembly GCA_013399475.1). Taxonomy (NCBI): domain Eukaryota; kingdom Metazoa; phylum Chordata; class Aves; order Anseriformes; family Anhimidae; genus Chauna; species Chauna torquata. The sequence goes on along the minus strand of VXAL01017669.1, from coordinate 57,608 downwards.
CCTGTTCTGACAGAACCTATTTCTTCCTGTTCCCTGGACCCAAGCCAGCCCAGACAGGGATGTCAAGCGTGATGTGCTCCACACTCAATGGGGTCTTTGCATTTAGGCACGCAGGGAGATGTATGGATGCTGACATTGGGCAAACAGACACTGGCCACCAAAAGAGCTGTTTCAGTGACTGAGGATGGATCTCATCTTTGGCATGGAGACGGAAAATTCCTAAAAGCTATTTCAAATATTTCAATCAATTTTCTCGATTTTCTCTTCATTGTCACTTTGGAAACCTCAGCAATCTGAGGAGAACTGAAGAAAGATGGTGGCTCAGGCACCCTTTAACTAAGGCCTTGTATATACTTTTTTATATGGAATTGTCCATTTTTTACACAACTTTGCATGTTGAAGCACTTTGGAAAGAAATAGCTCATTTCTGTGGAGAGAAGCCTTGGCAGGCTTTTCGTACAAATGTGTCTGACCTGTGAAATAACAAGTGCCAGACAATCAGCAGTTCACAGGGAGAAGAGAAAGACTGGTATCTTTAGTATCCTTAGTATCCTTTCACCAATCAGCAATCAATGACCAACTAAAAGAACATTTAAGTACTTTCTCATGCAATTAAACCACAGATCCTCTATTTCCAGTAAAATGGACAACAAAACTAAGAAGCTGCATGTTCTGTGAGGTTTCAGTTACAGCACAAGAATTTTAGAGCTTTCCACGATGCTAGTAAGCTCTGTTTCATTGCATTAGAACTCTGATACCTACTGTGAATAGCACATGCCCGTAAAAGCCCCATTTTCTCTATCACACAACACAATGCAGAATATTTTAACAAAACCATGATATTATCCTTAAATTTACAAAAGCAAAACAAAAAAATAAATCCTGAATTGGGGTGTGTGTGTGTGTGTGTGTATATCACTAGTATTACCAAAAAAATGATTCTTTGAAAGACAGACATATTCCAACCACTATTATTAGTTCAACAAGTATTTCTTAGCTTTGGATGCATGCAATAAAAATGGAGATTATTATTACTATTTTAAATACAGATGCCTTACAATGGAACTAGGAGAAAAAAACATCCTAGTTTTCCACAGCAGGCTACACTATGGAGAAGGTTTCTATACAAGTTAAAGGACAGCATGCAACTCAAGGCAGAATTCCTACAGCACCGAAGCTCAAGGTTATCAAAACCCAAGAGACTGTTTACACAAAACATATTTCCTTAGAAAGGCCAAAAGGTGCAACCAAGGAAAGGAAGAAAGAACAGAATGCAAAAAATCACAGTTCTCCCTGACTGAGAGATGTTATGCTTTTTAAGTAATGTAGTAAAATATCACTAAATAGGATGCATAAATTTATAGAAATGTACACATTTACACACAAAATTTAAAGGTAAATACAAGTCCATATATCCATGTAAAAATCTTACAAGAAGCATCGATATACAACACTGGCAACAGCAGAACAATCCTTGCCTCCTTCCTTTCAAATCACATAATACCTTTATCCTGAGCAAAAATTTAAATGACTCAATGTTTAAAAGAAACCAGACAGTTCCATCATGCCCTAATGATCACCACATCATGCATCATGAAACCGTTCCTTAGAAGAGTCCTACTCTACATAAGCCACATCATTCCTTCAAATCAAATAGTGTAAGCCAAGATGTCTACCTGCATAGGTAAAAACTGTCTACAAAAATGTGCACTATAAACCCATATAGAAGCTATACGTAGAACTCTCCTTGTGTGTTTGCTTTTGTAGAAAATAATGAATACACTCTTCATACATAATAGTTATGTGAAAAGCATTGTAATGGAAAGGCTTTAACTCCATATTTATGACGTTCTTAAAACTGGGAATAGACATTTTTCCTTTGTTAATTCTTCCTTAAATTAACTGTTTTTAAAAGGATGTTTAATTCAGTTAAATGAATGTTTCTTTTTATCTTTTTGGTTTAAGCCAAACAAGTATTTAAATCCTTCAGTGGGAGAGGATAACAGACTTACGCAGGGTATTGGCATTATGTGAATCATTGAAAGTATAAAGGGCAATGTGGAAGAAAATACCAAGACACCTGTTGGGGAAGATGACAAATAGCATTAAAGGCTGGCAAACTCAGCTGGAGATAAAGGGTACCTTACAGGTGAAAAGCTCAGACATCTCTTTTCCTCCCAATGGTAATTAATCTTCTACATGCTTTGCACAGATTGGTTTTTAATGCCAATACTTAACAAAAGAAAAAAAAAAATTAACATACTAAGAAACACTCAGATACTATCCCAGTTAATGAAGCTGTATCTAAATTTTAATGTTCCCAAAGTTTCCCATACTTTTTATTTACGCTTCAGACATTTCTTAGGCATGAGACCAGATTGCAAAATTTGCATTGAGCTTTCTTCCAATACTGGCACCAATGACAGGCACCACCAACACAGGTTCAAATCTGAAGCAGTATGATCCAGTTCAAATGCAACGCAGGTCAGTGTTGACTTGATCAACAAAAAAAATCCAATAGTTCAATTAAAAAACCAACCAATTTGAAATTGATTAAAGCAATTCATGATTTAATATTTTAAAGAGCTCGTTAGGCATGAATAAGAGAGAAAATACAGCATACTTTATTAGACTTTGAAAAAATAATAGAACACGCCAGCCTATATTGTTTTTAATTTTGATCTACACAAGATGTGGAATATATGCTTTAAAATTCTAATTTTAAGTACTAAAATATGCTGGTAATTAGGAAAGCATAAAACAGAGATGAAGTATAATATAGAAGACTAAATGAGAATTTATACTCTGAAGTAATTTAATCTGTTAATCATTCCAGGTAACTGTACCAGAGGCAAACTTGCTAAAATGATAAACTAATGGACGTTATGAAAAAATTACATCTGAAGAATGAAAAAAACCAGCATGTATCCACAGAAAGAGCTAGTCAAATTCATTAAAGCAGATTAATAGTTCCAAATGACTCAAAAATGCCAAAGTTGTGTGTAACATCAAATGTCCTTCCTACTGCCATTTTCAAAACAATTTCCCACCTATTCTGGAAAACATTACTAATGATGAACTTTCTGGGGCACACCCTTAGCTATTGAAACAGCTTGCGTTGGGAATACAGGTTCAGGGGGGAGTTATTCAACACATTCAAAAGATCACACTCAGTAATGCTCCCAAAAGCATTTATTCTTAAGGCCATCTAGTACTTCAGTAGTCATTTCAAGCATATTTTTACAAAGCAAAACCACATATTGTGAATGGGATTTATGACAAATTACAATAAAACAAGTCATGGGTAATCGTATTCCGCAGGGTGAGCCGGAGCAACTTCAAATCACCTTTTGTTCAGTTTGGATTGCTGATGTATCCCACATAATGTGATTGGGATCCCCCAGGTGATTTAATCTCACCATGGACTTTAGCTAGGTGAACTGATAGATGGATTGATCTTAACTGACAATGACCATCCCTTAGGCCCTTTTCCCTCCATACCTACTAACTCACCTACTCGCCCACCGCAGAAAGTTTTCCTTTGCCAAGGCCACAAAGGATCCTTCAGCTGTGTAAGGGAGAGGGTCTATTTCTCTGTTTTATCTTAGAAGTTGCTGCTGTCTTGTTCAAGGGCATCACATTCTGGTTGGTTTTGTTCTTGGTCTGTCTGTCTAACTGTTAAAGAAGAGAGGCCCAGGCTCTCAGTTTCTTAGGACTGAGATACGGTATCTCTATCCTTTTCTTCATTAACTGCTGTTATCTTTCAACAAAAAAAAACTGGCCTTCATTCTTGCTTATTGTCTGTTATGCTGATTGGCCATCAGCGTAGCTTTTCTCTGAGAGTTTAGATTACAAAACTAACATAAAAGAGCCTATATTACTCAAAAGTATGTTCGTTACAAATTAACAATATGCAAAGCCCACCACCATCAAAATAAAGACGCCAGTTTAACCATACACATTTTTCATTAAACTATTTCCCTCCTCCCTTATCCGCTATGAGAAGATATCAAATTAAAATGGGATAAGCTGTGCATACAAGCTAGTCTGCTAGTGTGAAACAGCTGGGCTGCTCCAACAGTGACAAAGAGGTCACTCTGTGAAAATACACAGTGATTACGGCAATAAAGGAAACAGCTGATAGAGGTTATATGGTGGAAACAAGAGGGCAGCCACAATAGAAAGACAAGGCTGGAATGAAGACAGAAGGAGCATGGGAGGAGCAGGGGAAGAGCCTGCCAAAAGGCATGGGTCTGGGACACAGCTATGGCATGAGGGGGAAGGGAAGAGCCTTAGTGCCAAAGTTGTCTGACACCTCACATCATCACACTGTGTTTTCAGTTTCTTACAACTCAGATGAACTCTGACTATTTGGGCTGAACAGTCATTTAGAACTGATTTCAGAAAGGGGAAATTTCAGAGAAACTTGCAGCCATTTCTGATGTGGAACACGAATACACTTTCGGTCACATAACTAAATTCTATTGACTTTTCTATGAAAGGCTGCAGCATCTCCTTTATGATTTGGAACAGACTTGAAAATCTGCCTGGGAAGTGAAATTGTTGGAATGCACCTTTACTATCCTCATGAAAACTGCACAACTTTGGACAAGTTCTGTGCATTTCAAAAAACAAATCCTATCCATTTGTAGATTACCACACTTCACAACTGTATTTCTAAAGGAAATGTCATGTGTTTAGCACATACCAGTGTAGGGCTGAACACGGCTACCCTGGAAATCGTATTTTTGAATTGCAGAATACCAGCTTAATTGTAAAATTCAAAATAAGACTGTCACCTCTATGGTTTCAGTCCTGCAGTTACTCTTGCCAGGTCTGAGCATCAGAGGAAGAAGAAACAGTACAAACAATCCACAAGCAACAAAAACTTTGCACTGAGTGCCCAGTGACTAGAGAAAGCAGACTGGAACAAAGATTGGCAGTGTCATTAAAGGAAGCACGGAAAAGATGGAGAGAAAAATTAGGAGCAAGCAGTAAGGTAGGGGGGATTCACCGAGCAGGAATGCTAAGAACGGAGAAAGGAAATCAAGTGGTAACAGAAATACAAGAAACCAAATCCAAAGAATGGAAGAGATGGAAGCATGGACTGATTGTGCAAGGAAGAAGTTAGAAATACAGGATGAAGGAAAAGAGACCAATCTAAAGAGTGCGAGAGTGATCTCAGAAAAAGAACTAGCTTGACAAATAGTAAGGGAGAGGAAAGGAGACAAGCAAAAACAATACTGAGGCCCTGGGAAAGAAAAATGGAAATGAGGACTTTTGTAGATAAAAGCCTGGAGGCCAGGGGAGCAGGGCACAGCTACATGGGATAAGGTCCTGTAGAAGAGAACCACGACTGACTGCTAAGTGATGTGGAAGTCCAGAGGAGAGACTCAGACTGGCCAGGCAATGAGCACAGACCAGGTGAGGAGACTGACGGATGGCAACTGGGACCAGCCAGAAGAACAAAATCAAAACGGAGACACGCTGGGAAAAGGCAGGACTGGTAAAAAGACACATTAGTGGGAGCAAGCAAGAAGAAGCAAACACACAGAAGGAACACCTTTGAGCACTTGACCACTACCCTTTTGAAATGGAGACTGGAATAAAACTCAAATTCTTGACCTTTACCATTCATTTCTATTTCTGTGCTGTGCAGAAAATGGCAGTCTTGCCAGCCACCACACTCTCAGCTCACTGCAGAGGTCCACGCAATGACCTTCACAGATCCAGCGCAGATAACAAAGCCTCTGAGTATCAGCATTACATTGCAAAGCAAATTGGAGAAGAAAAAAAAAAAAAACAAAAAAACTATTACACAAGAACATAGGGAGCTACCTCTGTCTCGCACACATACATGCAGTCACTAAATTCAGACACGACTTTATGTAAACATGAATATCAAGAACGAAAAATTTGAGATACAAAGCACCACCTGGCTTCATCTTTTTTGCATACATATTTTAAACAGATTCAAATGATGTGGACACGTTACTGAACAATACTGATTAATGAAACTATTCTCCAGATTGTTCAAGTAGCCTTACCACACACTACTCAAGTCTTAGTCCACAGACAGAAGTATTGTTTTCTTTGTCATACTTTTCATCCCTCCCTTAGCACATGGTATTTCAACTCTTTCATGTTAAAGAAATACCAGTTTATTTTCACCATATTCCCATCATCTCACACCATCTAGCAGAGGTGAGACATCAACAGATTACAGGTTAAAAAGATCCTATTAAATATGTGATGTGCACGTGAGACCTGATACTTCAGAGTACTTCATGTTATAAACTTTAAACTTTCTGATACCACTGATTTTCCCAGTGGCTGTAAGAATTCAGCGTTTCTGTGACTCATTCTAGTGCGAAGCTTGAGGCCCAGAGAATGAAGAGCATACAAAATTGACTGCAATTAGAAAGTACGGTTTCAAAGATTTGGCTAGCATCTCTGAAAAACTTTGACAGAGGCAGGGATAGAAGTCAGCACACAACCTCCTTAGCCACAAGATTTACCTCCCTCTCTCCTTACACTCCCCTCATTCATTGCCTCTCTACATTTCCACAACAAATGAAACAAAGGTCTATAGACAACAGTTCCCATCCCTACACAGACTATGGAAAATGTAAGAGCTGGCCTATGTAATATACTGAACAGTGAAGGGATTCTGCATTCAGTCACACACCTGACATCGGGCATTCCTTAAATCTAAGTGATTTTGGAACTGCAACAACAATCTTTGAAATAAGGACTGGTGCGTATAATATTACCTAAACTAACACATAATTCTAGGATTATAGAGCTATAGGTCCATTTCAGTTTTCAGTTAGTTTCACTTCATTGTATGTCCTTGAGATCTGTACATTTTCTCTGGAAAATGAAATAATCAGTGGATTGTGACTGCTAAAATCAGTTTCCTTTTTATTCTCCATATGAGCCACAGACAGCAATGCAGTTCATTTTCAGTATTTCAAAATTACTTTTCTCCTCCTGCACTGAGAACCGCTTTGTTCTGTTTCTTAAGCTGTTCAATAATTCAGTATCTTTAGTCTGATCTCTGAAGTAAAGGGGGTTAAAATACACTGTCTATTTGCAAGTCCCTCTAAAATCCCCCCTCACACGCGCACAACTTTTGAACCCACTGACTGGTCAGTATTAACAAAACACACTAAAATCCCTTTAAGTTATACGAAAACAGAAGCTGCACAGAGAACCAAATGAGTGCCTCCATTCAGCTCTTGAACAGACAAGGAAAATTTGGTTGTCATCCAGCAGCTGGGCTGACCAATCTGTATGTGAGTGACTGCAAAATAGACCCAGACCTGCTTTCTGGCAGGACAAACATGGAACATAAGCAGAGAATTTTAGAAAGCAGAGTGATGCTGCATGAGACCAGTGAAGGAAATGACTGGGTGAGGCCAGTAGCAGGAAGAGGTATTGCAGTGAGAGCTTCCAAACAAACATGCAATTTTGCAGTAGTTAACAATGTAGGCAGTTAGCGGGGACCCAAGACACAATCCTGCAGACCAGCCAGGTCCACTAATGCCACATTGCTCACAGCCTACCTCATCATCCAAGACATTATGCAGCTACTTGAGCATCCAGTGCTGCTGCATCTTGAGTTTTTTCAAGCATCTAAGAGACACTCTCCTCTCATATCAATGTGTCCTAGGTGCCACCATCTAAGGCAGTTGGGCAGCCTGCCCTTTCTTTGACAAGGAAGAGAAGACAGTGAATGGCCATAACCAGAGGGAAAAACAGCCCAGCTACATTGCTGGGGAGCAGAATAATACAGCCAGCAGAATCAGTCTGTTTCTGCAAACTGATTCTCCTCAGTCTAAAGGACACCATGACCGCAGAGCAGCCAGTGGGGAACAGACACAGGTGGAGCATCTGTCGTCTTGCCTTCCTTCCACTCATTTTCCTTCAGCATCAACCACAGCAGTATCTGAGTGTCATTCACTGAATATTCTACACTGATCAATCAGACACTTATCACTACTGCTTTCATGATACTGTTTGTTGTAGAGGTGTCCTGACGTGGTACAAGGCAGTGTCACGTGGAGATGCGTATGCCAGTTCTAAACAAGTTAATTCGGCTAGGAGCAGTACAGCTGCGTTAATGCAGCACTGCCCAAACTACATTAGCCAACACAGATTTCTTTGTACCATGCTAAATTGTGTCAAATAAACATATCCTAAAATGGGGAACAGTACAATGTCTCTTGATTGATGAGTCTGATCATTTGTACCTCTAATCTTCGTTTTCATCGCCCGCAACCCTGATTCCCTGGTTTTATTAGAACATTCTGTTTGCATTCAAATCTTCCTTACAATGAGCTTAATCACCAGACATACAGCTGTCCCACTAGTCTCACATAGCAAGACGTATTCCACAGATCTCCGACTTCTACCAATAGCCAACAATGATCCTGAATGAACTCTCCTGAACAAAGCTATGTTTTCTTAATAATAACAGTTGTATAAACATAAGGTCTTCTCAGTTAAAGGGAAATCAACATCAAAAAGCAGTAAAACATGGAACCCTAAACCCTTCTTTCTTTGAAGAAACACGTTTGAAGCGAGGTGTTTCTAGTTATGGGTGAATGAAATGAGAATTCAGCTGCAACAAACGGACATCCAGTCCATATGAAAGACTAATTAGATCCATCTGAGAAGCTGTGTCTAAAACTGCTTAACATATTTCAAAGGAAAGCTCTTCTAGTCTATCTTTTGAGAAGACTACATCAAAACATTTAGTCACAGCTGACGCACATCTATCCACTACAGCAGCATTATTTTTCATAAGCCACAAAAGCTACATTAAAGTAATGTTAATAATTTGGCTTACTTAAAAATTAAATTAAAGGACTAAAAAAGCAGCAGAGAAATTTAGAGCTAAGAAAGCAACTCAAAGCAGCATCGACCCTATAGTTCCCCCTTATGCCAAAGCATCAAGAGATCCCAAAGTAGAGAGTCATACTGAATATTAAATGTGCTGATATTTGCTAAGAGAAGAGAATTAAAGATGAAACACCATTCAGGAGCTGCAGAGTTAACTATGGCTTTTGTGGTAAAAAGACAGGCTCTTAACATTACATTAGCATGCTTTTAAATGTAACCATTGCTACTGCTGAACCAGCAGGAGGAGCTCACAACATTTTTTGATCTATTCATTCTACAAAATTTGGGGAGTGGGTTGGGAAGTTGGAGGGGGTTTTTTGAGGGTGAGGAAGCATTGGTTGGGCTTTTTCATTCCAGTTTTGCTGGATGTGAAACCAATGGTAAAGAAAAGAATCCAAAGGATGCTCATGTCAGCATTGCTTTTAGAAACTAGAAAATAATGATATGAATATTTTGGTGCAGGATCTGAAGTGTGCATGGCACACAAATGAATTGAGGACATTACTGGTGCTCTGAGGAGTTTTCAATCTTACACCAAAAGACCACAGCAGGACTTGAAGGGTGGCTGTTATAACAGAAAAGAGACTTTCTGAAGAAAGAAAATCGTATGGTATTGCTCTGTATTGTTAGAGATATTTAATTTATATTTTAGTTTATTGTTCACTGGAATTCCTGGAATTGTTGGATCATGACCCATAGCAGAGCATAGTGTCCATTTTCATATCACAGGAACTCATGATATGAAGCCACCTCTGTGGGTAAAACTCAAGACACAGCCAGTCTTCATTACATAATTTAGAAGTAACCACTGTAAAAACCTAGCTCCTTCTCTGCCTTCTAAGACCTATCCTTTAAGATAATGAAAAGAAGCCTGATCCTGAGAGAAGGAAAACAAATATCCAAACTGACCATGCTTGCTTTTAAAGTATTTTGCTTTCTAACATTTCATACTTTTTTTTTGCATTTTCTTTTTAAGCATTCCTTGTAGCCTACATACCAGTGCCAGGCCATATGTTACTGTGAGTTTTACAGAAGAACTATGAATCACCAGAAACCTGGGTATACCACAGAACTACTATAACCCAGCTATTACACTGCCCTGACACAGACAGGAGAGCATATTATTAAAACTACAAAATTAGTTCATTGCTTTTCATGTTATTTTTAGTTCTCAACACTGTGGATATTTTCTCTATATGCTTATGAAGTACCATATGAATAAACTAGTATGAGATATAAAACCCACTCCAATCTCTCTTTACAAAGCAAATATGCACATATTGTTACCAGTCCCTTACACATACTTACTGTTAAACTGGCATGTTCTTTGAAAAAAAAAATGCAATCCAGATACACCGTGTTTCTCCTTCTGTTTAGTATACAAGCACTCCTAATACAAGTATATACAAATATTACACAAGTATACTTAATATTTACCGAAGAATTGTTACCTCTAGCTTACCGAACGCTGTTCACAATTCATGAACAACGTGTCCCAGAACCTATATGCTCTGAGAGACTCAATTCAGCTGAGTGGAAACGCATACCAGAAACACTGAGTTCACAACAAGATACCAAGGCCAAGGCTACTTTCATTTAAAAAACACAATGTCAGCAGCCACAGTAATGTACCAATTAAAGCATTTGCCCACAGAGTCAGAATACGAGGATCAGGGCTCTCCCTAGATTGAAGGGTTCAAGCCCGCAGCTTCTCCGCCAGGAGAAACTGTCCCCGCACATCGGGACAGGATGTGCAATCTCTACCCTTCCTGCAGAAATCTGCCACTGTGCAAAGAAAGGAGTGTAGGATCCATAAAGCCACAGAGTCAGTCAACCACAGTGAACAAATTAAATAAGCGTATGATTGAGAGGACAGCAACTCCAAAACATGGGTATCACCACACTATTTTAAAGGAGATCTACAAATGAAACAAAGTTAACTATATAGTGTAAGCATCAAGTAGGTAGAAGAAAGCATCTAATTGATGTCAAGAGATATGCTCCGCTATGTATTCTCATTATCCACGCTATTTATTAAATAGTCCATTAAATTAAATTAAATTCACCAATTTTATTTTAAATTTGAGTCCAAACAGTCTAACTGAACTACAATGAGCAACTTCTGGCACTCGAGAGACTATTTTGCATTATATTAAAAGCCACGCAAAACCAGCTGTGGCAGAACAGGACATCTATCATAAAATATTTTCAGTGCTCAGAAAGGTGCAAATATATACCTTAACTCCTGACTAAGCAACAACCTATAGAACTTAGTAATGAAGTGTTTTGTTCACACACCTGAATGTGTACTGCAATGGAGAATGTGTATGCTATTGCGCAAGTAAAATATAAACTTTGAAAAAGACAGTAAAAAGTTTTCTGCTTATAGCTTTAAGGATCATGGAACTGATCTGCTCCTTACACTTGTGCCTTTACATCTACACTTTCTCTGCATTCAAGCCAACATATGATGTCAGAATAACAGTATATTCTATTCCATGCATATAACAATATAACATATATGACATTCCATTACGTAATGATATATAATCAGAAGCAGAGAAACAGGAAAATCTTCTTTTACTTCTGTTGGGGATATATGTTAACTTATATCTTTTCCAGCTACCTCTCCTTACTGTTTTAATTCTTGCAGGTATTTGCTTTTCATCCCTATTGGCACAGCTCTCGTATTTCTTTTATATGACCAATTAGTTGTATGTTATTATGTGCCTGAGGCATACCAGAAATGTAAAATACTAGTAATAATTCTTCTGGTATTTTACTAATTCTCTTTAAAAGATCATTAATTTTATACTGATAGGGCTGGGAAACATTCTTCTGCATGGACTACTGGAAAGATGGAACTGAATATCCACTGAATGATGCTCCTGCTCCATTCACATTTGTATTTAATGAATTAAATGTGGACTAAATTTGCCTACAGCAACTTTCTTTATCATTGCTCTGATTTTACATTATAGCATTCCTTTTTAGGTTTGATGCTTTGCATACTTCAGCTGCATCCAGCTTGACTTTTGGGTGATACTCCTTCTTAAGCATTTTTTTTTCTCTCCTAAGAGAATTTATAAAATAAAGACAATATCTCCTAAAGTAATTTTAAAATCAGCTTACCCCTCAATCATAAAATTTACAGCACGTGAATACAAGCGGAATTCTCCTAATTAAATGTTTGTTATACATGAATTTGAAGTGAAAGTTTAAACGTAACTAGGTATACATGAATTCACTGACTAAATTAAAGCATACAGATAACTACTTAACTACTCTATGCTAATGACACAAGATACATTCAAATAACAATGACAGTAATGCCTTAGATGTGTACTTTTATACTTTCATTTACATACTATACAATATGTTTTCTTTTGAAAATATTAAGAGGTACACAAGACAACTTCCCACCTACACAGATATCTAATAAATACTTTACTTCTTGTGAAAAAGATATGGAAAAAACACTCGTTACCCCTAAGAAAATATTTAAAGCATTCATTAATCAACTTTTCATTTGGCTGAATAAGTTTTACAAAATTTCCACGGAGATTCCATATCAGTATTACATTGCTCTTAAATTTGAATTTAGGAAGTGATCAAATATTTTTTTAAAATGGTAGCCCATTCTAGTCGTAATCTGAAAAAAGGAATTAAGCTTTCTCTAGTCCTCTTATTCAGTGTTTGACCTATACAGGTCCCTCTGGAAACATATCAAATTTCCATTGCTCAAAGTAACTTCTGAACTATTTCACCTTATGCTTTTTCTGAAAAAATAAACAACTTTCATTCACCACAAGTTCAGTGATAAGAAGCTACTTTATAAGTGAAAACATCTGGAAATTCTTTGTCAACTAAACAGACTGGAAGATGAATCCAAGTGGTCTGGGAAGGTATGCATCTACTACAGTAATGAAGAATCCTATCAGAAAGGGCTGTTTTTAAACATGAAAAAGAATGAAAGCAATTACTTGCAAAGAAATTGTGCAAATCGGCAATATTCTCAGGACAGAGGATTCCTCTTCTATAGCAAAGAATCAAAAAACAGAGTATGCCAAAAAGGTTTTCAAGAATGCAGTTTATTGCATAAAATACAGCTACAAATTCCTTGTTGAACTAAAATTATGTCCTCATCCTATGCATACAGCAATGAACTTCAAACAAAAAGAATCATGACTGTTGCCTAAAGTGTAATTACTTACTGCTGGTATTTGTCATTTGAACTTTTGGATTCATCCATGGCTTTTGTGAAAGCAGAGTTGTATCAAGATGACTCATTCCTTTTCTACCACCTCCTTCACCAGAAAGATACTAATTCAAACCATTCTTTAGTTGTCTAACTTGGGTTACATTCCTAACAGAGAAATACAACTGAAGAATATTGAAGGAAGTAAGGAAGGTGGGTTATAGCAGTGAAAAGATTGCACTAGTCAGGTAATTATTTATGTTTCTTTTTCCCCCCTTCAAATTCTATTTTAGCAGTAATCTCGATCTTTCGTCTTTTTAGTAGTAATCTTGATCTCCATTGATGAAAGGAAAAATTACAAGAAGAATACTGACCAAAGACTAGAATCTGTCCTCCAAAAACCTAGATAGATATATACGATAAGCAGTTAGTTAACAAGGATTCTTCTAGCAATTAATACATAGGAAAAGGAACACACAAAAAAAGAATAAATGACATTTACGTGAATTTAGTTGGAGAGTTCTTGGTACGTAAGAAAGCAGATCTCATAAAACTTGCTTAATTTTAATTCTTAAGTCAGGTCATTAGAATCTTTTAATTGCTAAATTGTTTGCTTTTATGTTGATAGGGTATGACCAGAAACAACGATCTGACACTGAAAATTCTAATACACTAATTTTATACGAACTTAAGTATTAGCATGTAAGTTGCTGGCTTCAGAATAATAACAGAGCTACTTCTATTTTAAAAGAAAAAATATCAAATTAGGATTCACAAAAGCTTTTAGTCTCTGCAGGAAACAAGAAAACTAATTTGTTGTTGTTTTCACTGCTTCAAGCAAACAGTATTGCTCACACTTGACCACTTATCTTTTAAGTCCTTCAGTTTTGGGAAGCAAGGCCTCTAAAGGGGCCTAAAGTCAGCCTACACCAAGGACCTCTGTTACAGATAAACTGGTTAAAAACAGATGGTTACAGAACTCAAAATCCTGAAAAATAAAGAGCAGCAAAGAGCAGTTAACACTGCACAATTCATTAAGATTCTCATGATAAAGGAAGAAAACCACAGATGACCCATAGACCGAGATGCTGACGAATGATCGGCTTGCAAACAGCAGGAACCATGAGAAGCCTGCTGCTCACACTCCCTGCACAGAGAGCAAAGCACTGCACACTGTGAGGTGGTGAGTTTTCAGCTGGTGAGAGTAGAAGAGTTAAGGAAAAAAGAAAGGAGTCACTGTTGGAAAGGTCCCAGTGGTAAACAAAGTAAATCATAATGCGAACACTGCTGCTGCAATGCACAGTTTGCAGCAGGAGTAAACTTCTAAAGGGGAATGTGAAGGTGGCCCTCCCACTGGGCTATCTAACTGCTCTACGGATTCAGCTATCTTTGTCACAAGCCACAAGGGGACACAGCCCACAAAGTCAGGAGCCCGTGTCACACCAACTTCATAGCAAAAAGTAAATACAGAAGTTCAAAAAGTGAGGCTTGCATTTTTTACAGCAAAGTTAATAAAGAAGGCTTTGAGTTTTCCCATTTTTTTCTGATGGTACGTTATACCTCCTAATCAGAAACAAGATTTCTCATTCCAGGTCTTTGATTTTTCTTAAGTCAATTGCCTTCCTTTCTGTTGTAAAGTTTTTTGAATAATATTTCAGAAGATTTTTGACTGTGCTGTATTTATTCTCGTCTGCACCACAATCCCACAAGAGCCCCAGCAAAAAAGAAAATTATTAATAAAGAATAGCATGTCCTCTGCTATTTGTCCACTAACAAGGAAAAATAAGTATAACTTTTAATACTTGATGCCTTAAGGTTTAAGTGAGATAGACTGTATGGTCATCATGAAATCCATCTACTGTGATTTATTTCACCAGCTAAGGAATTTTCCAGATACAAATAAATAAGGAATTATCTTTTCCCTAAGTAAACAGGCTTGGTTACAGTAGAATCAGAACACAAAAGCTTCTGTCTCCAGTCCCTTTGTCCCACCCTGTTGGCCACACAGCCTGTGCTACCTTGCACCCATACTCTTCCTCCCTGCTGCTTCTCCGCCCCTTCACCTGTGACTGCGGGGGGGTGCAGAGCTCCCCAGGAGTTCTCCTGTCTCCTAACCCAACAGTAAGAGGTAAAAGCAGCAGCTTTTACCACCTGCCCTGGTGGGATTCCTGCAGAATATTGCTTGCCCACTGCAATTTTCCTACTAGGAAAAAGTAGCAAAGAGGGATCCAAATGACTTTGAAAGATAAAGGAATTTACAAAAGTAAACAAGAAAAATAAGCATAACTATTCACTCTTGCCTAGTCCATTAATGCCAGACCTGTTGATTATACTGGAGGTGTTACTGTTTGAATAACAAACTGAAGGATCAGAAATCAGACTCCAAGTATGCCATGTTAAAATGGGCTTGCATGAGCTGTAATGCTCATGCTGCTGCAAGATGCTGGAAGTATTTAGCTGTACCATTTAAACTGACTGACAGATTTAAACTGACTGTGGTGCAGGTAGGAATGATTTACTGTATGTTACAATTGCTATATGTTAATAATTGTTAGCAGCAAAAGCATTACATTTTTATCATCCTTTCTCAGCGTTAGTATATCTTGGAGAGATACAGTGCAGTTTACAACTGCTACTCATGAATCTAGGACTGACTCATATATGAGCTTATATTTTCAGTTACCTTCAAAATCGACAAAAACAAAAGCACAGAAGAATGCTTAGACCTCCTCTGTCTGTAAACTTTCCTGTGTCTGAACTAAAGATGTGTACCTTTACTGAATTTAACCAAGTATAAGCTAAAGCCTAGATATTTAAATGAAACTGAAGTAAATCACTCAAAAATATGCCTGCGTGCAACTACCACAAGCAGCAGACACCTTGTATCTCCCTCATAGCCACAGACAGCTCCGGGCTGACTGCTGTTAGATAGCAATGTTGCAACAAAAAGGTGGAAAGGCTGGGGGCAATGACTGCTCCTGGGAAGGGTCATCTCTGTCACACAAACCAGTGCCAGCCCAGCTCTAAATTGGGCTGAAATCTGGCAGGGATGTTTTGCTGTCTGAGCAATGGGTTGTATCCAAGTTCACAGGATACCTGGGAGGGCCATGATATAAATTTCATTAATTCATTAAAAAGCTGTGTGCAGACATGGCCTTAGCTCCCAAAGCACAATTCCACGTGTGGGGCGAGTGTCACAGCCATAGTACAATGCTACATGCTATGCACTGAGTAAAAAGTTGCATTCAAGTCCTCCTGGAGTTCTTCCTAAGAGAAATCAACACTACAACTAAAATGACCTCCCCATCTTTCAGACTTCAAGTAGTATACTTGCAAGAGAGAATTTTAAAAGGTGCTGACTACAACTACTGATCTTGTCCATATCCTTTTTTTCTGTGCACCTCCGATCTATATGGACCAGAAAGCACTCCTGGTCTCTACTCACATCTTCTCTCACAGTCATCAGGAGTATGTTTGAAATAGAGTGCGACAGAGAGAGAGGTAGCATTAAAAAGGAAATCGGTTAGGCATCTTGCCCTAGTTAGGCCAACAAAAAGATTTTTTAAACAGGCAAGATTTTTATTTCCTCAATTCACGTAAGTGAAAATAACTACCTCAAAACATGACCAATTTCAATTGTCATGTCTTTTAAACAGAATTATTAGTAGAGAAAAGCAAAAGTGAATCACAGAGACAATACTGTCTTCATAAAATGAAATACTCATTTAAATGTCCCTTTTCAAGGAAATCCCATGATTCTGAATATGACATAGGCATGAACATCATGACAATAAAAATATCATGGAGCGGATGTTGCAGAACATTCTTCAGTGAAGACTGGCAAGAAGAGTAAACAGCTGTCAGAGGCAGACTAAAGACTTCTGAGGTTCCTCACAGTCTTGTATTTCAATGATTCTACGAAAAACTTGACTTGTTCAGACCCCTTTGAAAACTTTTGCCTGTGTCAACAGATATTATGCAAGTCAACTGTCTATTTCTAAAAATCTCAGTTTGATTATGGAATTGCCATTAACAGACTTAAGAAGTAGTTCTGTCTATAAATCTACTGTCTCAGTATAACTCACCTAGCTTGCATCATGACTTTAATCTACTGAAGAGCTGAACTACGGAACACAGCATTACCGTTGTTCTAGTGTCGTGGCCCATCTTTCTGCCTTTCATGTTGACAACATTAAGTGTCTAAATAACTATCTTTAAATATTTGTAAAAACAATAGTTAATACACATGCATCTGAAGTGATCTGGGCATATATTGAAATGCTAGCATTTTACAATGCGTACATGCAGTTTTACCACTGAGGTGGTGAATAATTCCTTTCCAGTATGATTATATATTCAACTTGCTCAGTTCTTTGATTTGTTTTTTTTAATCACTAACTTAAGCTAATGTAATATTTCTTTACATGGCAGTTATTTTCTTGCTCTTAAATATTTACAATGGAAGCGTAAGACCTCACTTCTAAACAAGACAGTAAACAGGGTTGTTAATTAGAAAAATAATTTAAGAAACAATTGGATACAAAAATGTTCCACAGACATGAGCAGAGAAAAATCTTTGTACACTAGCACTATTTAATTAACATAAAGAGTTTTGTTTTGTAATTCATAGTTACGCCTACTAAAGACAAAACAAACATCTATGTTTGGTCACTGAACAGAGAATTGTAGTAGGAGTCAAGGATAATATACATTGTCCCAATGCATCGAATTTCTTGGAAAACGAGCAGAACTTACAGAAAACGATGAGCCATCCTTTGAAACTGCAACAGGGTAAATTTCATTTCCTAGATGCACGGAGAGCTCCCAGCTACTTCTCTTTGATTTAGCAATAGGAATTCTAAAAAAGAAACAGACAGAAGAAGAATTTTTAACAGAGATTTCATGCTTCTCCCATTTTAACCAGAAGCGCTTTCCTCATAGGATGGTCATGAAGGATATAAAACATCATTAATCTATTGACACAGTTGGAGATCATACTTGAAAAAAAAATTGGATACATTTTTCTGTCAAATGGTGTACGAGGAGAATATACACTCTACTTTCTTTCTAGACTTGCCTTGACACACTGGGTATGCTGACAGAGTTATACGAGGCTCTTGAATACTGCTAGCACTTGCTGTAGAATTAGTTCAAACAGGATGAAAAGCAGATGAGAAAGTGAGTTGGCAGAAGAATAGCAATAGTGATAGCTGCACCATTCTTTCTAAGGGCAAAATATAACCACTATTCCCTTCATTTCGTTCTCAGTAAACCTTATTTAAAGTCCAATTAGACACAAAAGATTCAGTCAAACCAGTAATACACATAATTTTATAATTAATGTACATTTTACAGCATTTCATCCACAGAGTTCTTCAGGCAAACTGAAAAATAATGGCATTTCACAGTGCATACGCAGGATTATACCTATTCCTGCAGAGTCTGTGGCTGCAGCAGTTATCAGGTAATACAAGAACCATGAATCTCTTGAACTTCAGGTTAAAGAAGCTCACCTGACAACAAGGGAATCAGACTTGAAGCATCATTCTTGCTAATTCAGAGTGAAATAAGTAATTTTCAGCTATTTTATTTAAAATGCATATTTGTAACTTTGATTTGTTTCCTCATCCTAGCTCTCCAAGTCTCTTCAACTTTATTGTAACTACTTGTGTCCTAAGGTACACTGCAACCTTTTTTGATGAGTGATAGCCATGTATTAGCATCAGTAATCGCCATTGTAGCCTAATGAGAAGGTATGCAGGTGGAGTTTAAATTCCACTAAAACAAAGGCACATTATTTTGGTATAGCTTTTCTTCCACGCTGACTTTTACACATGTTGAGATTCTCTGTAAGAAATGTATAGAGACAATACGTTCATCACCTTTATATCTCCTCTTAAGGAATCATTTCTGCTATAATGCTCATGTAGACTATAGTGGTTATTATCCTATATCAGTACGGCCTTCAGTCTTAAAACTTGGAAACGCATTTTTCTGGATGGTGTCATGTGCAGTCTGCTGAGGATTCAGTTGCCCAGTGAACCACATCTTCCCCAAAGGAAGCACTCAGCATGTCTATGGAAGCAACAGGGAGAAGCTCCTGTGAGACCTCCACAGGGCACAGGACAAGAAGCTTTCTGCCTAAGCCAAGGATAACATACTGGCTTGCTAAGGATTTAGGCAATTCCTTTAAGAAGGTTATTTCTTTTAACCATCTGAAATCTAGGCAAATACAAGTTCAGGTACCTAATCAGGCAAGGATTTTCAAAAAAAATGTGCTTTGCAATGTGACTGCAAAGGGGAAAACCAAAACATTAAATGTATTAGCTAGACTGATAAATTTATCATTAGTTATTCTGGGTCCAAGCCACGTGGTGTCTACATCAGCTTTCACCAAACACCTTAGCTCACCTCTAACTAACACTACTCACAAATCTCATGAGCAGCAGATACTGAAAATAGCCTGTTCCCATACTAATGATGCCAAGCATTACCTTTCGCATTTAATATACAGAGACAAGTGTCAAAACAACAGACCTGAGGAAATGTCTATGGCTTATTGAGTGCAATGACATTTCTCAGCACCTCATCTTAAAATTCCTTTATGTCATCAAAACATTTACACTGGCTGATAGGAAACATTACAGACACTGGAGTTCCTGAAGAAGAGGAACTGAGGAATTTCCTTGACAGGTAGCAGGCGGAGAGATGTTTTCATTGCGCTTCCTGGCATCAGAGCACCAGTAAGGAGGAACGTAGCGGATTTTTGGCAGAACCTGGCTAAATTCTAGATGGTATTCTATTGCAATAACCAACAGGATTTAGACGTTTATAGCAACTTCTAATTTCTTGTATAAGAGGTAAGACTTCAAACACAGCTTAGCAGATCTGCTTCATTGGTGGCACGAGATTCCTTATAACCCTACTGGCACGGTCGTGGTTCATATTGCGTTTGACTGGAAGTGACCTCATGAATCTGGCTGCTGGCCATCAAAGGAAAGACAGTCTTGTTCTCCAGCAGGGATTATTTTTGTTCGGCCCTGTCTTGCTGAGCTTTGTCAAGTGTATCTCCAAACAGGATGCATGCCTCTTGAAAGGCATGACTATGATCACTGCTTTGCTGGGGTCTCAAACTGCCCCACAGTCATATAATTCCTCTCTCTGCAACACTGGTGGTCAGGAGGGCAAGGTCCAGAGCTGTATCTAATACCAAAGTACGCTGCAAGTTGTACGTCCCCCCTGGAACTGCTGGATCCTCTTGCACAGGGACATTTTTCAGCTTTGCTAATCAAATGCCTGTGGTTTTGTAACTGTAATCTACAGATATATTGACTAAGAGGGATACATACACTAGCTCATAAGAACTCTGCTTTTTTCTTCATTAAATCAAATTCCTTTCAAATAAATTATTTAGTAGTACTAGACTCCATTTTAATGGAATTGCGGGGTTTGTTGGTTTTGGTTTGTTGTTTTTGTTTGCTTTTGCATTGTTTGTTTTCTGTTGTTGCTGTTTTTCTTTTTGTTTTAATATTTGTAAGGATCAAAAAGTTCAAAAGCCAGGATCAAAGTCCAATCCAAGTTTCTTGGATGTTGACAGGTTGAAAGCTGATCAAGTCTGTGAACTACTTTAGAAATGCTGAAGTTTCTATCAGGCTAAGAAAGGTGGGTTTGGTGTTTTGTTTGTGTTTTTTTGTTGTTGGGTTTTGTTTTGTTTGTTTTTTAAATGTATGAGAAGTCCAACTGCAGGGGAAATACCCACTCAGTTCTTGGGCAAGGTTGCTTCCTTAGCTGAGAACTCTTCTAAGCCCTCCAAAGAGAAAACATCAGGATTTCTGAATATGTTTTCCACTAGCTGATAGAAAACTCCCAAATTGCTGGCTATTTTCAAAGATGTGTAACTTTCAAAATTCCATATACTGAGCTGAAATCTGAAATACTCTACTTACAGAAAAAATACTGGAAGACAAAATCATGTCATTTTTACCATCATAAAAATGTAAAGTATTTAAGGTGCTTTCACTCCAACCTCAGTTTCAGAATCACAGGGTTGAACATGCCCTCTCTTTCTTCTCCCAGTTCTAGCATATGAAACATCAAAGAAATTACTTTATGTGTGGAGATCATTGGCTGCAGGAAGAAGCACAAATTTAGCAGCAAGATGAGTGCTGGGTGAATAGGAAGTGGGGCCACAGAGAGCTGTGTGCTGTTTTCCCTCGCCAGTATTATACACAAGGAGAGGCAGAGAGTAAAGGGAGCACTGCGGCTGCACCAACAGGACGAGGGAGAGAGAAGGGCATAATGAACTCCCTCCATACAGTCTTCTCTGACCTGCCTTCCAAAGGGAAGCATCACGAACA
Source organism: Chauna torquata (assembly GCA_013399475.1). Classification (NCBI taxonomy): domain Eukaryota; kingdom Metazoa; phylum Chordata; class Aves; order Anseriformes; family Anhimidae; genus Chauna; species Chauna torquata. Next base: position 36,146 of record VXAL01017669.1, on the reverse strand, counting down.
ACAGGGACACGTACTAAGGGAAAGGTGGACAGCCTGGCTCTAAGTCATAAAGGTGTTACACTAACCAAGTTATAAAAACATGTAAATGGTGTAACAAGCAAAACAGCATTGTTATTTATTTTCAGTCTGTCACTATTTGTTCAACTGCAGATGATGTCATGGCCTCATAATTTATTTCATACACGGCACAGTGTATTACATCCCTTTTACCCTCAACTGCCATGACAGAAAAAGAGAGATACTTTATAATAATGCAGCAATTACAATTCCTGCTTTCTTTGCAAATTTTCAGTGAGGGAAGCAGACAACTGCTAAAAACTTTAGATCAACACACACTGTGCTAATGGAAAACAGACACTAGTTAAACTATTATCTATTCTAGTCAAAAACAAATAACGAAAGAAAACAGACATTCACAAAAGCAAGTCAAGTAATAACTCTGCCCCAGTCTGTCCATTTTGATTGTCATCAACCAATCGGATAGAAGGAACTCAATAAAACTACAATTTTCTGCAGTTTGTGGCAAATAAACTCCTCTCTCCTGATTACCGCTGATGATGTAATGAGCTATGATAAATGTCACTGGCTCCTAAAGGGTCAGGAAATTGCGTATGGATTTTTTTTTTTTTTTTTACTTCCAATTCAAAATGTGAGTTCTAATGCTGGGGAAAACTTACAAATTCTCTTTACTTCTGATATTTTTGCTGCATAATACTTTAGGTGAAGGCAGAGAAATCCCAAACTATCATAACAAACTCTCCAGTTATGAAAGATTGTAAGCATTTGAAGACCACATTATATGACACTCCATAAAGCTGCTTTTCAATTGTGCAATTACCTATTCAGCAGTTAAATAAAAGTGAAATATTGACTTAAAACAATGTTAATGGTCAAAGAATCATTAAGAAATCCTTCATCATAACTTTCACAGCAGGTGGCCTGTAAAATGATCAAGAATAATGTGCTGGATTCTGTAGCCACCAAGGTCAGTTTCTGCATACAAATCTTTGCAGGGGGAGAAAAAAAGACCTTCAGAAAGTGGGCCATTCATCTGAACCAAGTTCAGAGAATTTCCAGCACTGTGAAAAGATATGTTATGCAAGCACATAGATGTATTCAGTGGGGGTAGACTGAACCAGCTACATGGAGACTACAAAGGAGGCCTCCCATGGCTCATGAATAAGTCGAGGAAATGATCAGAAAAAAATGGAGAGATGTTTAGACAGATGGCCCACTTAAAATGCCTGGGACAGGGCATAAGCAATTTTAATGAAACTTTAGATCTACCATATAAATTGTTTCTTATTTTCTCCGTGCTCCCCCTCCAAAAAAAAATCTAAGAAAGGCAAATAGAAATTTAACAACTCGAACAGAAGTCTATCTTGTGATGTAAAATAGGAAAAAAGGAAGTAAATTGCATACTTTTGAGCATTATTGGTTTAATAAGTTCATATACAAAGAAATATCCTTCACAGAACCTTCAACTATCAGATGAATATAAAAGCAGGGAATGGATAGATTAAAAGAATTCTAAACAGAAGTGTACAGCCAAACAAAACAAAAATCTAAGCTTTACTATCTGAGTACTTTCAACACTTTCCAACATAAAAGTTCATCGTTGCACAGGGAAGATAAAAGCAGCACTTTCACAGGATTATTTTAAGAACTAAAAATTATGTGAAAGGAACCTAAGAATCTGGGAATATTTTATTCAGCAATTTGAAATATTTTCTGCATATATTCACACGCATATCTGCATATATTCAGATTGATGCATCTATACCTAAAAATGGTTTTCCCTTCTTTCTGCTTTATGTACGCATTATGTATACATATACTCCTTTCACCAAGAGTATGAAAATATACCATCATTAGAGTAAATTACATATTTGCATGTATCATATAAAATAATAACCTCTGCTAGCCTGTGTGCCAGCTATCAGACAAAGGCTGAATTACTCAATGGTTATGTCAAAATAGTTATGCCAAAACGGTTTTATATTACATTTTCTTACATACTAAATTTAGATCAATAACAAATATGCATATTTATAGCCATGTACTATATCTGAATAGTGACCACTGGAAAAAAAATAAAATTACACGGGAGATAAACTATAAAATAGAAAGTACTGTTCTAAAAGAATGTTATGGAGTGAACTGTGCTTTGATTCAAAGCAATGGACATCTGGATGCATCCTTTTCCCTTAACAGAAGCCTTTTTGGGGATTGACATAAAGGCCTGCAATCCAATGTCCACTGAAAACCTCCAGTGCCTTCATCAGTGAATCCCAGATCAAGGCTAAGTAATGAAATGCTTCAATGTAGATCCTATAAATCCAGGGTGAATTTAGCTACCCAGATCTAAGTGTGTGGATCAACCACTTTTGTCTTCATTTAACTGACAAGTAACCCTGCAGACAACCTGAGTTCACCATGGCTCACCCTCTTTCACTTTGAAAGTCTCTAAGCATGCAGGGCTTGGGTCCTGCAAACAGCATCACTCCAGCTCGCCTGCTGTACAACTAGTTTCCTGATCAGCCTAGCAGGCGTCCAGGAACTAGGGGCTCCTCTGCCAAAGTTGCCTCCATAGCCTTAAGGAGAAGAGGCGTGCTTTGAGCACGCAGGCTAACATCAACAAATTCTAAGCCTCTTGAGAAATCTTTTATGGCTCTTAGTTTTAAACCTATCGGGAAAAAGAAGTAGGAGTTATGCTACGCCCATCTTGCTATAATAAACTCATGCCTCCAGCACATGCACCCAGAGAATGAAAGATCTGGGTTATCAGTCTCAGGTTCGGATCTACCTCTCATCTCTCAAGAGAAAGAAGCCAGTGTCCAAGCAGGCACTGGGGGAACTCACCATCCAGCCCTGCTGATGGTGGGAAGGAATTAGAGAACCATAGACTCATCTAGGTTGGAAAAGACGTTCCAGATCATCAAGTCCAACTGTCAACCTGACCAGCTGAGTCCATTTTCCTTAGTACCATGTCCACACATCTCTTAAATGCCTCCAGGGATGGGAACTCTACCACTTCCCTGGGCAGCCTGTTCCAATGCTTGACCGCCGCCTCCATGAAGATTGAGACACAGAGTACACGGCTTTACAACCTGATGATACATCCTCTGGTAGGAAGAGTTTTGGTATTTGGTCCTACACCAGGAAATTTTTATACACTTTACATTTAATAAACTGGATGAAACACAAAGCAATCCAGGGAGCTGCAAGTACAACACGTGACCTCTCAATTTCAGGGGACGGTCAGACTGCCCTGTCCTTCAGCAGATGCAGCATACCTTGAAAATTACAAATAAATAAATGTAAAACATGATATGTGAAACTAATTTCCCCCTACGACATGTCAGAACCTACTTTAGCATTTGGTTGCTCTTGGAAAAAGCAAACATCATAAGCATTAATGCTGGGTAAGAGATGTTGCTCTTTATCTCATTGCCAGCATTTGTGAGATGAGAAGCAAGCAAGCTTCAAGTCATGTGTGTGAAGGAGAGAGCAAAGGGAGCACCATGACTGCACCAACAGGACAACGGTGAGAGAAGGGCATAATGAACTCCTTCTACATAGTCTTCTCTGACCTTCCAAAGGGACCTATCACGAGCAGTAGGGGCATGTACTACGAGAAAGGTGGATGGCCTGGCTCAAAGTCCTAAAGGTGTTAATCAAATCACATGCTCACAAGTACAGAGAAAAGGCATTTATTTTCCACATAATTTACAAGTCTGTGCTTCTGATCTGTTCTTTCAAGGTATCTTTCCAAAATCATCAAAACTACCAAAAAAAAGAACTACTTGGAAGCAGGTGTTTTTAATCAGATCAGTCAGCAATATTGACTTGTGCTGATAACTGTTACACAGAAAAGAAAAATCTAAAAATCCTTGTCATCAAAAAAATGTTTGGAGCAATTTCTCCTCCATTAAAGTATTTAATTTCACAACTGTGTTTCTGTCTAACAATTACTATTACACTCTTTCATTTTAATAAGGGTTAGGCCTTGCACACTGATAATAATAATACACTCCACAAGAGAAAGAAGAAAAATCTTTTTTCCTGTACGAATTTTCCGAACTTCCTTGAACAAGGAAATTTATGTCTCTTATTGTGCAGATATTTAGGAATAGTCTTACAATAATCATCTCACTTTCTTTTAATGCTCAAAGAGCTTCAGAACAAATTACTGTGATGCAGTAGAGAGGACCACAGCTCTCCTATTAGCTTCATCCAGTAGCAGTTATATCCTCCCACATGGTATGACAGTACTGGGATGTAGCTGTTTGGCAGCCTGCTTCCTGCACCTCCATTCAAACAATGGCTGTGCCCAGTAACAATGTGCTATTTTCACTTTGTGTTTTTAGAATATTACAGGTTCCCCGTGCACGTTAAAAACGGGCAGCAAGCAATTTCTAAAATACTAATATTAAAATGGAGGTTAAATAATTAAAAGATTATCTACTGATAAGTTTGACAAGGAAAGAGTCATTCAATTTTACATCTACACATCAGGCAATTTTCTATACTTTTTTTTTTTTTTTTTTTTTAAGGCCTCAGGCAAACTCTGTGTTAGGCTTCCTGTCATCATCCAATAGTGAAATCTGCCCGACTTGTAGCCTACTAATTTTGAACTAAATTGCTATCAACTGCTGTAAATCTGAATTCAAAACATATTTGCTACTTTAACCCATCATTCTTTTTCTCAGAATTTGAATTTCAGTTATTCATCTACCTTCTCACTTGAGTTCCAGAGAGTATGCAATCTCAGGAGTAATCAAGAAAACATATTACGGGTGTGAGAACATTAGTGTTTTAGGTCAGATCTGAAGCAGTTCTCGAAACAAATTATCCCAGTCATCTCCACTTACCATGCTTTGGTTTACACTGTAGAACAGTCTCTGGGCATAGGAACCAGATTCTTGCCCGACGCAAGCAAGACAGAAGTGCATTCAGCACAGTATAGCTACAAATCATAGAATGGCTGGAGTTGGAAGGGACCTTAACGATCAAGTTCCAACCTGTCTGCCATGGGCAGGGATGCCACCCACTAGACCAGGTTGCTCAAGGTCCCATCCAACCTGGCCTTGAACACCTCCAGGGATGGGGCATCCACAGCTTCTCTGTTCCAGTGCCTCACCACCCTCTGAGTAAAGAACTTCCTCCTAACATCCAATCTAAATCTCCCCTCTTTCAGTTTAAAACCATTCCCCCTTGTCCTATCACTATCTGCCCATGTAAAAAGTCCCTCTCCATCTTTTTTTATAAGCCCCCTTTAAGTACTGGAAAGCCACAATGAGGTCTCCCTGGAGCCTTCTCTTCTGTAGGCCGAACATCCCCAGCTCTCTCAGCCTTTCTTCACAGGAGAGGTGCTCCAGCCCTCTGATCATCTTCATGGCCCTCCTCTGGACCCGCTCCAACAGGTTCACATCTTTCTTGTGCTGGGTGTCCCAGACCTGGATGCAGGACTCCAGGTGGGGTCTCACGAGGGCAGAGCAGAGGGGGACAATCACCTCCCTCAACTTGCTGCCCACACTTCTGTTGATGCGGCCCAGGATGCAGTTTGTCTTCTGGGCTGCAAGAGCACACTGCTGGCTCATCTCGAGCTTGTTGTCCACCAGAACCCCCAAGTCCTTCTCTGCAGGGCTGTTCTCAATGAGTTCTTCTCCCAGTCTGTACTCATGTCTGGGACTGCCCCAACCCAGGTGCAGCACCTTGCACTTGGACTTGTTGAACCTCATGAGATTCATGTGGGACAACCTCCCAAGCCTGTCCAGGTCTCTTTGGATGGCATCCCTTCCTTCTGTTGTATCAAACAGGCATATAGTACATAGGACAAGACCAGAACTAATCTGAAGTCAAACATATAGTGAGAATATCTGCTCGTCAGCATGAACTAGAAATCCAGTTGTACTGATACACACTCTAATGATAGCTAGATAAAATATTGCTGTACTTAAGAATGAAGACTCTTTTATTCACATAAGGACCTTTTTATTCACATTTTTACCTTAATGACAATTTATGCAAACTCCTTCAAAACCATAAACCAGTATTTAGTTTAGATATCAGGCCATAGTTTAAAAAATAAATCAAAACTTGATACTTAGATTCAGGCTCAAAAACACTTATTTAGTTGCCTCCGTAAAAAAGATTTATGCTAAGAAGTGCTTAGCACCTCCCAGCTCCTCTCATTTGAGAGCAATGAGGATACTGCACAGTGCAGCACTTTTGAAAAACCATTCTGCTAGCTTGGAGGACAAAATATTTATGTTAGAATCAAATTTAAAACTTCCACTTTGAAAAAATCTTGGCCGACACTCCAGTGCTGTCTCTATCCTGTTAAAAAATATCATCTTTTACACATCACTGTTTCTCCAACATGAGTAATTTATGACGTTAATCCCAAAAACACACATTAACCTATCTTTCATATTCAGAGATGTACATCTGCACCTACCGACTGTCATATCCACCATTACAACCAGTAACATCTGACTGAAATGCAGTATTTCTTTAAAGAATAAATGGTACCTGACCCAATGCAGTGAAACCTGTCAGCACCTGCTCAGCTTACTAAATCAAGAAGATCATGAGTGAGAACTGACTATCACAGTCAAGGTAGAGGGAAGACATCAGAATGAGGCTATCTCTGAGGAAATTTGGCAAAAACACTGGGGGGGTAAGAACATCAGCCCACAGGGAATACAGTGTGCAAACTAATGAAAAATTATAAATTATATTAAGCTAACAAACAAAATCTGTCTTTGAACCAAACCGAAAGTACCTTCAGTAGAGCACCACCTCCAAATACCTTTTTGACGCTATTATCAAAAACTATGTATTGACTTCTACCTTTCTTGTATTTAGTGGTTTCATTTAGTTCTTTCACCTAAGACTTTCTACAGTCCCCTTTTGATCTGTCAGTCTACTAAAACCAGATTATATTGCCAGAAATATGGAACAGATTTCTCTCTGACACATTTTGTAGTACCTATGATTTGACTTAGATCATCACATATGCAATACCCTGAAGGTCATTATTTAAAAAAGAATGCTACTGATTTTTTATGCATCTTGGAAAACATAACACTTGCAGCAGGCTTCAGCATGGTTTCCAAGTATTGTTACAGCTCACCTATCACAGAGCTGACCACCTCCTGCAAACTTGGTTGCAGCAGAGCCAAAAGAGTGCATCTAACAGCTTAACCATCTCATGCCTGAGATTACTTCCCTAATACAGCTGTAGTGATCATATATGCTCTGTTGTGATTTTTTCTCTATGAGATTTAGTTCAGGAAACACTTGTGATACACACTGAGGATGGTACACAATCCCAGAAAAGGGTGGTCAGATTTTCCCTTACTGGCCATCCTATATGCCATAGTGTAAGAAACAGAAGCTGACCAAGAACTGTGATTAATTTGCAACAATATATTTTTCTAGAATCTGGCTGTCTTTTCAAAAAGATAGATCTTCAATGCATACACAAGAACTGGTGTTGGATGACAGCACAAACATCAGTGATGCATCTACGAAACCACAGACAAACCTGATCAGAGCATTTAGCCAGAGGTACTCAAGCCAGTTTCTGGCAGACAAGGTAACAGCCACTTCCTCTACCTGGCATGTGAAAAAAAAATGTATTGTGTTTCATAGATTCTAAAGCTTTGTTCTCTGTTTCTTCTGCACTAGATTTTTTTTTATTGAACAGATTAATGCCACTAATTCTGTTAGGTTAGAAAGAAAAAACAGAAGATGAAAAGTCCCTAAGAATTCATTAAAAATTAAATTATATTAGATAACATAAAACATGCATATCTTCAATGAGTACTAATTCTTCACATTTAGACAGTTATTGCACATAAACAGAGCTCCAATGACTCACATTACCATCAATAGATCTTCTACTGCACCTTTAGGTTACATCCTGAGTTCACAACCACTGAGCTTTAGCCACCTGATATTAACCATATTTTTACCTTTATAACCAACGAAAAGAGAAAAGTGCCTCTCCACAATGAGTTAGACCTCAGATAGGCTGAGCTACCATTAGGTGACACTCATCTGTATTTATTACACTACTTAGGCACTATGAATCTGGGCCACAGAAACCCAGGCTCTAATTATTTAACAAAATCATATGCATTCAGAAGATAAATCTCTCTTTCACTCCATATATTTTCATCCTTCTAATAGAACACCTGCTATTTTTCACATTATGGCCTCACAAGTAAAGAGAAGAAAGCCAACAAGAAAAATGGTGTGTAGGTTTCCTAATTAGCTAAAGCTATATGCAACAGATGTGAATGAAAGAATTTCAGAATAAATGATTAGTTAAATTAGGGTTATTGTTTGTAAAGGACAAAAATAAGATGCAGGAAAAAAATGCTAAAGTATTCGTAACAGCTAATGCCTTATGCTCAGTATTCATAAATAAAACTTTTGCCCACTAAATTTTCCACTGACTAAGGTCAAAGCAGAGAAGCCAGACTGTGCAGGTGGGATGGACCCAAATTGTGGCAGTAACACAACTGCACATAACGACTAACACAAAGTGGGTTTTCTACTTAAATTCCCTTCTGTTCATTTGTGGGGAATCATGACCAAGATATCATAGGAACATAAAACTAGCCATACTGGGAGGACTAAATATTCACCTAGTCTAGTATTCAGTGATCAACAGCAGATAGTTAAATAAGGTAAAAGAAGGACAAGAATCTAGTCACGCTTCTCCAATATACTTACACAGAAGTTCTCTCTCCTTCCTTGCCTTTTGCAAAGACAATTAGCACTAATCAAGGTAGTTCAGCAATTTGCAAATCAAAGAAATTTCCAAGATACAAAACACATTTTTCACATACTATATAGTGAGATATATATCTCACTTAACATATATATATATAAACATGGTACATATACAGTTTGTGCTGTATATGTATATTTTATATAGTATAGAAGACATTTTTTCTTTAAACATAGGTTCTTACAAATCCGGTTATTATTTGGTTAAAATGACTACATGTATTGTTTTAAAAGATAGTACTGTTCCATCTTTTTTTTTGTAAGCTGATCTGTAAATCTGCACATTTTTCTCAAAACATTCTTATTCTATAAACGACCATGAGTAAACAACTCATCTGTGTTCATACTGGTTCTTCTGACACAGAGAAAACAGATTTCAAATAGAAAATGTAAGGTAAAATTGTTGCGTAAACATGATGTGGTATACACTACCTAACTGGTTTTGATCCAGTGTATGTAACTACGCCCCCTGCGATCTCACGTAAATTTAGGTGGAAAACTACTGGTAATCAGTGAAGAAACTGGTAATCAGTAAAGAAACAAACCAATGCAAGGGAAGAACCAAAGTATTTTCAAAATGCACATTCAGAAGGAGTGACTGGCAGCTGAGAGTAGATATCTTAGGAAGACGTTCAGAAACAGTTCTCACAACTTCTTCTTCAGTTCCAACCCTTCCTTTGAGCTCTCCCGCTCCTGCTGATGGAATGTGTACACAATGACAGCCATGTTCCCTCTAAGCCCAAAGTCTCCATGCCCGTATCCAACATAATTTTTCTAAAACGCAAACTGCAGCCCCTTCTGGGCTCTCCTGTCTGAGACGAGCTGGCCCCGCCTCTGACGAGCTGTGTTCTACCGTTTACAGGCATGACAATTTCTCACAGCAGTCCAAGTTTTTTAAGGGTGGAACAGCAGAAAGGCGATCAGCTCTCACTACCCCTTGCTTCTGTGAAGGCACAAGTGAATGACTGAAAGCTGAAGAAGCTGAAGAGATGAGAGCTGTGGAATGGTGCAGCAGTGCCTGGTATAAGGAGACTTAGGCTTAAACGGCCGTAAGACTGAGAGGATTTTGGAAATCACTAAAACAGAGATTCACTCTATTCACTCAGAAGGATTCAGTTAAGATAGGTGTTAAGACTTGGGAAAAGGGAGGCTGTAGAAGAGCAGATGTGGTGTCCAAGATTAAAGAGTGGAAAAATCACAGCTAACAGAGGAATAAAGTGGACCTAATATTAGTAAACATCTTAAAATGATTGTGATTTGTCCAAGGATATGGGTAAAAGAAAAAAGGATTTGCTGCACTGGGGTGTGGGGGAAATGTAGGATTTAGGAAAGAAGTGCTGCCACTGGTTCAAGGCAATGAACATAAAAAAGTTGTTGGTTTATAGCACCTTCCTCACTGAAGAACAGTAAGGGTTGGGCGCAGCCAGATGAGGACCTGGCTTTAAATTTCAGTGTCTTGTAGAAAAATGGGCAGCAGGGCCTGGAGAAAGATCCCTACTGTGTGATTAAGGTGTATCAAACCACCATCCAGGGCAGAGTGAGGAGCCTCAGAAACACATACCACAACACCGGGGTAAAAGAAGCTTGAAGCCTAGGAAGGATAAAATTTAACAAATATGCCAGATTTGTAAAAAGGTTTTTTAAATCTGGGATTCAATAGCCAAATAAATAGTTTGTCATTGCAACACAAGTGTAGCAAGACTAATTTTCCTAAGCACCACAGAGAGACAGGATAAAGACCTGTCATCTCCTTTCTAAGTCAACGGGTAAACATCCCTGGTTTCAAAAGAACCAGGTTCTGCACTGCTCTTTCCTGCCCAGTCTTTCTCACACTGCAGGCTTTGAAGGCGCATGTTAAAGGAAAGCCACAGCCAAAACAAACTCCAAGCACCACATCTAATTACACAAAGAAGTAAACCACTAAAGAGTGGTCTGTGACACATATTGAAGAATCTCTTACAATCACAAAAGGAAAAGTCATTTGCGCAGTCTCAACACATCCAGGGAAAAATATCCAGGCCTTTGAATACTTAATATGAGCCAAGAGAAATCAGGATATTTTTCATTCAAAGCACCATCTAAGTATCTCAGTTGAAATATTATGACATACTCAAGTAGCTTTTCTTTTAAGAGTCACCACAACATCAGGTTATGAAGAGAAAAATAAACACTATCTAATGCAGAACAAAAAGGGCTACCTCAAATACAGATCAGCAGATGATTTTGAGTTGTGCAGGACTGGGGCATCAGATTCAACTCCAAGACAGCAAAGAACAGCACAATTAGCAATGTTACCTCTCAAATGCTTCTCCCATTACAATTATACAAACCTACATTACCACAGAGCAACTAATGGACCTGTGGTCCTACTTATGAAAATACAGATAAAGAACTGAAAAATGGTGTTGGGGTTGTTTGTTTTTGTTCTTGTTTGTTTGTTTTTGTTTGTTTGTTTTAAATTATGTCTTGGTAATGTATATATCAGGAAATGTCTTATCAAGAAAGTGAAGAAAGAGCTCTCAAGATTTCTGAGGGAAAGGTGGTGCTCATTTTTCTCCTGAAAATGTTTCTTCAACATTGTCATTTACACACACACACGCATGCACACGCTAAAACTATGCAAAAGTGACCTGACTCTAAAAGTTGAAAAGAAAGAAGCCTTAGCTCAATCTTATACATTTGCACTTTTCATCTTACCCTTAAACGAGACTGATTCAAGCATAACTGCATGGAAGGTCAGCTTCTATACCGGTGTATCAAATTTCAAGCCAACAGCTCTTTTATTTAAAATATGTTAGATAAAAAGGTAATATGCTCTCTGTAAGAGTTCCCTTGAGGTTAGAAGAACCAATAAATTAACTGTTACCATATGTTTGGCTCCTTTTGGCAAAATTCAGTAACAAAACACTGCCAAACTGCTTTTGGCAGGTAATAATATTTGGTAGCTTATAGTACAACTTGGGAAAAAAGGAAACTGGACAGAAAGCTTGCACATTAATAGAAGGAACTGCATTGTATAGTTATCTGTACACTGTTGAAAGAAAAAATCTAACAAAGTCAACTTTATGGGTCTGATCTCTAATAAACAGCTGTTTCTTCAAAAGAGAGCTGTATCAAATGCAAACTCAAACAGTTCAGCTAATACAGTAATGCAAATATTTTGCTTTAAAAAAAAAAAGCCAGATATGTATGATTTATTTTGCAAAAAGCTCTGTAAAATCAGTATTTCAAAATGTTAAAACATGTATTATTAGTGTTTTCATTACAGTGGGCTTACTTCATTACAAATGAGTTTGGCCTTATTTATAATGTTGTGATGTTTCACGTGTTAAAATTCAATACATTTTTTTTCACATCTTTTATACCTACATGATTGAGCATAGAATGTGACAGATAAAAAGCCTTTAACACTACACCTCTAATTATAATTAAAGATGTAGGATATAAAATTCTGGGCATTTTAAGAACATCTATTACAAATTTGTTTTAAATTCCAGCCAAACAGGCGAAGGCGAACCTAGCTGGTCCTATTCTTACATCAAGACAAGTAGAACTTGCTCTGTAAGGTCACAGTTAGATGACATCAATGCTTTTTAACATATGAAAATGTCTGTTTCATTTTATTTTTGTAATCATCTACAATAAAGTACTCCAAATTCATTATTATTCTTATTTCCAATAAAATGGATATACCCTGCTGTTCATGCCATAAACACGAGTTTTGTATTTCTTTTATCAATTGCATCATCCCATTAAATTCTAATTTTTATGCAATAAATCCCTTGCTATTCAGCTTACAGTTCTATATACATAACTAGCAAGCAGTTTTAAGCAGACTGACAGGTATAGGCCAGGCATTTCACTTCTTAAAGTCACGTTATTGCATGGTTAATCCTGTATTTGCATTAATTTGATTACAAGCACAGGTAAGAGTAATCCTAAAGTACAGGTCTAAAGATCATACTATAAGCTTCTGGAAGGTTTTTCCAGAAGAAAAATATTTTTGCCATTCTACACATGCTTGTCTCATTCATCCACTTGGGATTTATTAGTAATAATCTTCTCATTACTGTATTCATCTTCTGTTTTTATTTTTTATTTTAAATAAGGCAATTTCTGTGAAGACTTGACACTGAAATCAGAGACTTCATTACCCTGCAAAATATATTCACAGTTCAAAGTATTTAAGAGGGTTAAACAAAATGCAAACATTTAATGCAACATTAAGCATGTGAAATAAAAACTTGATTGCCTAAAGAAAGCATGCTATGCTGTTACCGTGGTGACAGGTTAAAAAAGGATTGTGAGCTGAATGGCTGTATGATATGAAATTAAAATGTTTCACATCGAACAATCCAAAATGAATTGGGAAAGGTTAGAGCAGAGGAGAGAGAAATCAATTCTCCAATGGCAATGGTGAATGGAAGTGAAGTCTGAATAGGATTTGCCAGTGGGGTGCAACAGCTGCCAAATATCCTGCAGCCAAAGAATTACAATAATACTGATGAAGTGTGCAAGAGCTTTTGGAATCATTGCAGGGAACAGAGAAATACTCCTACAATAATGAGGCCATTCTGTGTCCCATCCCACTTTTGCAGTTGAATCAAAGGAAAAAGAAACGGTTGAAAATTGTAATACTCAATAGCAAAGGTATAAATGAATTATCTATCCCTTCAATCAATATCTTATATTTAACTAAAGCCTTTGTGCAAGCATGCTAAAGAATGGACAAATCAAGACACATACATGTAAAAGTATGCAGACAATATTGAATGAAGGACTTTTTCTTCCCATATTATTTTGTTGATAACATTTCTACTGCAACAGCATCCAGAATAAGCTATACACTACACAAACAAACAGCAGGACACAGCCAGTGCTCCAAGGAATTCAACAAGGTATGGTCCTGATGCTCGTGCTTATCTTTTTTATGTTAATAATCCTAGGAAAGAAACACAAACAGAACTTCTCATATGAGAACAGTTACACATGTATTCACTGAGCTTAGAGTCCCCCAAAGTGAAGAAAACCTTTGCCCTTACATAAAAAGCTCCAACACAATTTCATTTCTGCCCTTAGAAACTCCAAATAAAATATACAGATGGAGAGAAAAAATTACGCTCAAAATAGCTGTAAAATGACCGGGGAGCATGTGGTGATTAGCACGCAACTTGTTAGTTCTATAGCTTAACGTATACACTTTTCATACAGACAAATATTAAGGAATGAGTCTAGGAGGTGTAAGCCTGCATGAAAGGAAAGAATTGTTGGGCTTATAAAATCGGAGTAAAGGAAAGACAGAAGCATCTTGTGGTAAAGAGAGGTTCTTGGAAAGAAGAAGCCATAAGGAAAGCAGGAATGAGAAAAGGGCCAGATTCACAATCAAAAAGGACCAGGCATATATCAGTGCAACAGAAAACATTCACGTGTATGCCATGTACATTCAAGTTTCAACATTAACTGAGTGGTAGCCACTGAAGATATGATGCCCCTACAGCAGCTGCTGTTTTCCCTGCAGACATGGTAAAAATAACAGACAATAAACACAGGGACTTAGCCAGGTCCCTTTACTTTGGTGAACAGCCTTCCCACCAGCAATCACTTCAGCAAGCTGCACGCCTGCTGCTTTGGGGATCTTCCCAAAAGATGTTCAGTGAGGTCCAAACTTCATAATGATTATCTTCCTAATGATTTCATAATGATTATCAACTCTAAAGATTAAGCAAGCATGAACTCCTGAGTGCCCTGAACACCTTTTTCCCTACAAATGACATAGGGATAATAGGCTATGAAAAGCTCCCATAAAAGACCATTCTGCTTCTGGAATATATATGTTCATGAATCGTACAGCATGATGGCTGTGCTTTCAAACTAGAATCTAAATACCTGATATTACTTACACTACCAATTCTAATGCCATTACTTTAATCCAAAGAAAAAAAAATGATACATACTTTCTGTAGGAATGGTCGTAAATGCTCCATTTACGCTGAATTCCATTCCATTCCAACTTTTATATTTTACATAAAAGTTCATTTCCATTGGCTAAAAACACCTGTTTCATATATTTGCATCTAACTGTTCGCCTTTAGTATATATAATCCTTTCTGTAATATGCAAATGAACAATGTAGAAGGGTAAATAATACCAGATTTTAAAGACAGACAGAATACTATATAGGGCAGCTGGTTTAGCAGTGATTGAGCAAGATTTCAAAAAAAAAAATTACTTTATTATTGAGAGGTCAAAAAAACAACATTAAGTAACACCTAAAGAGAGAAGAGAGGGATGTCACAGCCTGAAGATCCCATTACAAACAAGGATCTCACACACACAAAACAGATTCTCAGTACCTTACTAGTCTACAGGGAACAAAAAAATACACAGTGGAATAATGGTCTGAAGCTGTAGTAGTTACATAAGTACATTGAGGGCTTTCAAAGGCATAGTAGTAAATCACGAAAAGAATGCTTGACTTGTTGACCAGGGGACCAGCAAAGTAAGGATAAGACAGTGTTATTTTCATCAGCTAAGGATGACTGCATAACTCCAAAGCAACGGAATGAAGAAAAGCCACAAGTGGGCTGGACTTAGTCATCCTTACCAAATGAAAACAAAGCATTTTAGCTTTATATCACACAAGAGTGTATTTGTAGGGTAATGCAAAGTATAAATATTTAGCTGTTCTTGCAATAACTGTTCATGTTATTACTGTGGTTCTAGTGGGGAAAAAAAAATCACGTAGTGTAATTGATACAATTCAGTGGTGCCTGGGACTGTGCTGCAAGTAACAACTCTCTTTCCAAGTGGTCGGTTTGGATGACTCCAGTAAATTTTCCTGACATCATCTTCCTTCTTCTTAAAATTAATGTAACATAACCTTATTTTGTGCTGCTCCAGCAGTGCAGGACAGCCAGAAAGCTCTCCTATTCGGCAGCAGACCATTCTTCCATATGGGGAAACCCCAGGCTGGCAAAGAGCTGGCTCCATCCCAGGCTCCAGCAGGATAATAGGTGTAGTCTATGTGAATGCAACCATGAGAGGTACTGGGCTCCACTGCTCTCTGAACACCTCAGTAGCTGCCCTAATCATACAACGGCAAGGCAAAGCAGGTATCTGAACCATCTTTACTACGCGTAGCTGAGGACTTATGTCAGTATATCTGTACCAAATCAACCTAGACACAACACTACAACAGCTCATGAAATAAAAAGCTACACATACCCATTTCTGTTCTTGCAGATCACCAGTCATGTTACATCCAGTGCACCAGATTTTCAGAATTTTAAAACACAAAAATTCAACCTAGCTATTTCAGGAACCTGACAAGAGCTACCTAGTTGATGCTTTTTAATGAAAAGACAAATTAGCATTTTTGGATTAAAACAAAATTTTGCTTGGATTTTAACTATAGTTTCTCACTACACAAATATACTTACCCTTCCCGTGAAAGTATTCTTTTATGCTTGGAAAATATCTATTTTAGGTCTCAACATACTTTATAAATGTCGATAAATATTTATTTACAAGGCCTCAATAATGCAGTAAAGCATTAAGGCCATTTTGTCTTTTGGTAAACTGATACCCAATCCAATCGACTTCTCTGAGGTCCCACAAGAACAGTTAGGAGTTTAATTCAAGACTCCCCAGTCTCAGTTTTCTATACTAAACAGACAACAAAGAAAAACCTTCAGTTGTTTGCTAGCAATATAAAACATTTTCCAATGTGTTACCATCTTTTTGCATGTAGTATCAGGTAATATGGGCATGCAGCCTCACTGTTTTTTTCCAAGTCATAAATGATGAAAGAGTAAAACCCATAGAAAAATTAGGAAAATACACGTAGATGCCAACACAAGCAACACATAGGAAGTGCTGTAGGCAATTGGGTTTAGAAGTATAAACATCACATTAGTAGACCCATGAGACAGCATGATGTAGCCACACCTGGAGAGTCACTCTCCTATTCCCCTCCCAACCCACTAATGAAAACAAGTCTGAAGCCAAAATGTGAAGATTCAACTGTACAACATCATTTTTGGTCTCAAAGGCTAACTACATCAAACAGACATAAAATAAGCTGGATTCACTTCAGCCAAAATATGTTTCCACTTGAAACAAGATCAAGTTCTGTCTAGAAGACCTTGGGATTTTACTAGATGCTGTAAATCTGTTCAGCAGCTGTGGGTGGCACCAGCTTCACAATAAACTGGACTATGGAACAAGTAGGAAAAGTCCTTGGTAAAGTAACTGAAAGCTGAACAATGAAACAATCATCAATCATTCATAGCTGTTTCCTGTAGGAAACATGTGCCCCTATTATCTGGATATCACAGTGAAATATTCACATTAGTAGTACCTGGCTCACAAAATACCAAGCATTTTCATTAGCTAATTTTCTTCCAAAAACAAAACCAAACGCTCAACAATGTTTCCCAAGAAAACTGGTTAAATAACAGCCAGTTAAATTTAAAAAAAAAATCATATTGCATAACAAAAGTAAATGCCTGTATTTCTGTAACTATGAGCATGCACAGGTCTCCAGCAGCTGTTCTAGCTAACGGTTGGCAAATGAATCCTATAAGACCATTGGTGAGGCCAGGGGCACAGAGTAATGCAGACAGCGGAAACTCACCTGTGGGTGCTCCACCCAAATTGTAACACCATTCGCTCGGAGGCAGGAAAGGCAAACTAGTGCTCAGCTCGAGGCCTGCATTAACCTCAACACCAAACTACTCCAACAAAGAATCCCATTACAGAGGTCACATCTAATTGAAACCAGCAGAACAAAGTTGGGTGTTTGATCTTAATGAGGAAAAAGCTCACTGATCATCAGAGCGCATTCCAGCAAGAACCTTACAGTTGATGATTCAAGTCACCCAAAGTATTGCAAAATACACACTTTCCAGTCACATCCCTGCAAATATCATTGACTGTACAGCAGAACTCCCATCATGAGGCTGCTACTAGTCTGCGGAACAGAGCTAAGGCCCACCTCTGCATCCCTGTTATGAGCCATCCTCTGCTCACCTCTCCCCCCTTGCTACACAATCTCACTCTTTCAGCTCTTCCAGAATAATTTCACATCTTCAGTCCTTAGATCATTCTGACAGAACCAGGTTAAAGTAAACTATTATTAAATGGTTTCTAGGCTAATATGGGTCATTTTGGCAGAACCAGTGCGGTAAGCAACTACACACAAAATCACACCTGCGTACCTGGGGCAGGAGGTGGGAAGAGGCAGAGGCCAAGCAGAGGAGCAGGCTAGGATAATGATTCCTTAATCTGTCTCAGCTCCATTTCATATGACTACAGTCTCAGTAGCCCTGCTAGTGAAAGGTGGAGCTTCTGTGAAGACTGCCAAGCGTGGTTCTTTCTATCCATCTGACTAGAATAACAATCTCAAGCTTGGGCTGAATAAATCATGGGGAAAAAAGGGAACTCAAAATACCTCTGCAGTTGTGAAAAGAATGCACACTATACATATGGCTCCCAAAAGGGGGAAAAAAAAACCACAAACCAAAACCAAAAGATAATCATGTAAGTCAAGTTCAGCAGAAAACTGTCTATCTGGCAGCTGTGCCAAGTTTAGAAGAAATAATGCATGATTTCAAAATAGTACTTTTCAGTATAATTCCTCACACAGAAATTCCTCATGACTGTTTTCAGTGCAAGCAAAAGAAAAAAAAAAATGCCAAAGTGCAGAAACATTGAAGACGATCATCAACATGTTTGCATAGTTTTCCAAACTGTTAGGAGAACGTTATGGATCAATTCTGGCATGTGCAGTCCAATCCACTTACATCCTCCAACATGGATTTAAGATTCACACAGACTCCAAACATCCAGTTATGCCACAACGAACTGCATCCAAGATTACAACTGGCCTTTCTGACTTGCTGCCAGTAGGACAGGTTCCTACTGCGTACTCTTTATTTATTAAAATTTTTCAAACAGATTGCAGACACACCAATAAAGTTGTGCTTTCTATGGCCACAGTCCTGCTCCCTAAGAAGCACCCATGACATGGAACACCTTCAAAAACAAGTCAGATGCAGTTTGGGTAAGTTAAGGCATGCCATGAGGGATCCTTGATGGGGCTGCAGTAACTTGTATGCTCTGCAGTCCTCAGTCCCCTCTAGAGGGAGTCCACTAGCTGCTCTAACGAGTGCAGACTACTGTCCAGGAAACTGCACAATCCTTTGACCTCACTCTGCTTTTGTTTCTTTGACATCTACTCGGAAGGAGCAGCATGATTTGGGGGAAGGGGGACCATTACCAGGTTTGTTTTTCTTCAGAAGTTACTTACCAGTAAGTCTTTTTGCATTATGTTGTCCTTATTTGGCCTCAGACAGGCAGCTTTACTATCATTAGGACAAGTAGACCTAACAATATATGTGGACTGAAACAATGAGTTATTCAATAAAAATGACACTCAGCCCCCACTTTGAGAAAATTCTAAGGCTCAGCTTCTGAAGGATTCATTCCAGATCTGCATATGCTACAACAAACAGAAAAGACCATCCTGAGAAAGCTGAGCTGAACATAAGTATCTGTCATGGCAAAAGAAAGTGATATTCCCTGTATTAAAAAGATTTGTGTAGCTCCACCGTTTAAAATCTGAAAAATCAGTTCTTAATCTAGTCTTACCAAGCAAAAACTTCATGCGGTCAGACTCTGCTGCCTTATCTGCTCATGCTGAAAGAATACATATGAGGGAGTTAGGTTAGAAGGACTCCAAAAGCAAGCTACTTTTTCCTCAAAGCAGGAGAGTATTTTTGTTTCCCTGATATTGTCCAAAAAGAGAAGAATGGTTGTGCCTGATTGCTCAATGCAGTATTTTGTTTACATATTCGACATTTTGGTTTAAGTAGTTGTATATGTCTCTTCTATTAAGATACAGACACCTAGTAATGACAGAAAATTTTTGCATTAGAAATAAAACATTAAAAAATTCTTCAAAAATTGGACTCCTTTTGTCTTCCTGTTAGCAAGTAAGAACATTTTACAGACCAGAGAAAAAATCTCAAATCAGAGCATGGAATGCAACAGCAATTTGAGAATCACTATTTAAGTCAACAATTCCTATCCTTATTTTAAGTAGGAAGGAATCCGTTACTTGTCTACAGCAGTAACAGACTACTTAACTTCCTATGCTGGCCAGTAAAAACTACAGTCAAAGCTGCTCTTCATTTTCCCTCATTCATCTTTTAGCTGGGGAACAGTGGCCTTAGAGTATCTGTTGTTCTCCTTATGCCATTTGCTATGGAGGATAGAACTTATGAAAGGAAATAAAAAGGCGCTTAACTTTTCCCTATAGGTGCATAAGGCAAACAACGACCTAGCCCTACATATGCTATATATTACAAAGCTGTTATGCTTGCTCTAAGTCACCATATGGTACTATTTATCTTTGTGGGTACAAATAAAAATAAAGACTTCTTGAAACCACATTTCATTTATCCCTGACCACTGTAAAATCAGTAATAGAATACACTGTCAAACCACTGGTATGGAATGTGACTAATGTCTGTCCTGCATTCTGACTCTCTCTATCTGTATCTCTCATAGACATACACATGCAACTACACTAAAGAATTTAACTTAAGAAACAAAGTGGCATTCTGAAGTTAGGATTCGCTATATGCAATTGCTGGAAACACCAACTACCCAAAAAAGATGCACAAATTACATTGTTCTAATAGAAGGTCTCAAGGCATTGACAGAGGCTTCAGCTTACAATGATGGGCAAGAGGACAACAAAAGCTAGAAGCATCCTAGAGGAAGAAAAGCATACTGTTCCAAAAAGCCAAAGAAGTGAATTACTATTTTGACAGACACTACTGCAATGGCATGCCAATTAACAGTACTACATAGGCTACTAGCAGCTGCTATCCAAAAGAATGAAGAAGCAGGGAAACAACAGCAAGGTGCTGACTATTCCAGCACTTACAAGTCAGAAAGTGTTTTTTTAGAATTAGGCCCTAAACTATTAAGGTTCTTCATCAAGGTAGCAAATTACTCATGAATCCACAATATTTTAAAGCTCTGTAGCTGAATATTCATATTATCCCAGAGTGCTTAGATCACTTCAAATGGACACATGGGAAATTTGTGATGCTCAATTTGTGGTTACTTACTAATGTAGCAACATTTTGCATTAATGAAACTCCTGATGTGCATTAATTACTGTACTGGCTTGTAACACGTTTTTGTGCCTATTAGCTTGCTAATATGTAGAATAAAAATAATCATGTGTGACTTGTGTGAGTAGGGAAATGTAAGCCACAGTTCATTTGAATTTAGAAAAAACAGACTATATTAAGAAACCATGCAGTTTCTCACCAGTGTCTCTCTCGTGCATGAGAAGATGCCATTAACAAAATGCATCAGGCACATTTGAGTTCCTAGGAACAAACTTACCTTGGAGTCCCTAGAAATCGCTGTGATCTCAGTTGTTCAGCCACATACAAAGAAGCTGCTGTTGCCAGAAGTTCCCTTCTTTCAAGATCTGTCAACTTGTGCCCTAGTTTTCAAAAACCAGTTAAAAAAAATTAGATACCCCAGACCAACACAGACACAAAAAGTAACAACTACCAGTGAAGACACTGTTCAGCCCTTACAGATTAAACCTACATTTTTTCCCCTAAATTAAGATGAGGCTCAGCACAGCAGATGCTCTGAGTTTCAGAGTTTAAATTGCATGTTTTCATACAGATCAGCCCTATTGCTGACACTGGTAACAATTTGACAACTGAAAGAAAAAAAAACTGAACGATGCTGCAGCATCTTGTTTTCGTTACTGAAATGCCACTGGTTGACACACTGTGCCTCATGCTGGTAAGGAATCCATCTGTACATTGGAACTTCAAAATATACAGCATTCCTTCTCAGT
This sequence comes from Chauna torquata, assembly GCA_013399475.1. NCBI lineage: Eukaryota > Metazoa > Chordata > Aves > Anseriformes > Anhimidae > Chauna > Chauna torquata. The sequence continues at coordinate 14,443 of VXAL01017669.1, read as the reverse complement.
ACCTTACTTTACCAAGGCTATAGATCTTCCAAGCAAAAGGGATGATGATAACTCCAGAAACGTATGTGGGTGAAACTACTTGCCAGCCCTGCATCCTTTAGTGTCATTTGTGTCATCATTAGTTTGCAACTAACGGAGTCATACTTGGCACTTCATAAGCAGAAAACGGCTCAAAGCAGCCTGCAATTTAAAGTCAGGCAAGCTAATAAAGGTTTGGACAAAAAGGTACAAAGCAAGGTGATCGGAAGCGGGTTTTCTCCTACCCTGGTCTTGTTGCAGACAGTAAAAGCCAAGTAGAAATTCATTCATTCATTCAGCAGACTCAAAGACTAAGCACAGTGACAGAACTTTGCCCTCCCCACATTTAGGTCAGAAACTGCGCAATACAGATTTGGTATGAGAAGCTGGTAAATAGGTGGACAAGACTGCTGTCACCAGAGGTAAAGCAGTCAAAACTGACGTGAGAGGAAGCAAAGGGCAAGTAAAGTAACCAGTCCATAAGGCAGTGACAGGAAGTTAAAGTTGATGTGGAAGAGGACAAGAAGTACAAAGATGAATTGCCATAGAGAAAAAGCAGCAAACTATTCTTAGGAGAGAGATTTTGCACAGATGAAAGCACGGGTGTTTCAAAAGCCAGAGAGGAGGATAATGCAATAATTCACGTAAAAAAAAAAAAAGAAAGAAAGAAAGAAAGAAAGAAAGAAAGAAAGAAAAAGATGAAGGTAAGACTGAAAGATTCAGCTGAACTCATTTTCAACAGAGTCCTCAAAGTGCTTTATGCAGCTGCTGTCTGCCTCAGCAGACCCTCACGTGTAGATATCACAGCAAATGGTGCCATCTTTGACAAATACAGACTTCACATAAAAGGATGGGGAAAGAGGTGGGGAAGGGGTTCAGAAGGCTCTAGCTCCCTAAGCAGCTCTGCCCAGTGAGGCACATTTGCTTCCAGTCATGCAGCACAGACACAATTCCCGTCTCCACCTCTGCGCTCCCACCGCCTCAGCACTACTGTAGGTAATGTTAACTCACATTCCCTGGTGCTGGTTATTAGGGAGTGACAATTTCTATCAGTGGCATAAAATAAGGCTAACACAATCCTCAAGAAAACACAGAATGGAGACCTCTGAAAACAATCAGAACAGACTTTACAGTAACAAGTGTAAGAGCACAGTTTCAAAACAGGATGTCTTCTGCACAGGACTCATCATTTGGCTGGACACATTATGGAGAGGTGAAGATGCTGCTTAGAGTCCACCTCAGCAATGCAATCAAGCTAAGATGATGGAAACACCCTCATTACAGTTCCAGTTAACAGTACAAAGGAGCTGTCACAGGCCAAAAAATGTAAATTTAGAAATAATAAAAGTCAGCAAATCTGCATCTATTTATTTTTAATTTAGTCCCTATTAACATATTCTGGCTAAAGATTAATGCAATTTTCTTTGCTCAGTGTTTATTATTTTCTATCTGCCTTGAAATGGAAACTGTCTTCACTAACACACATGCAGAAATAAAAATCCTCAAAGGTTGAGGAACTGGTTTGAGAAACAAACTTGATCTTTCCTTTGCCAATTACTAGAAAAATTAATTGTAGAGTGAAAGTCAAAAAACGTTAAACTTCTAAGATATTTATGTGTGTGTGTGTGTGTGTGTATATATATATAATGTATATACACACACACATACTCATAAGCCTTATACAACTATACAATGCAACAAGCATCCACTCCACTCTCTGGCTCTGAGGTGTGCCAATTTTCCAATTTTCCAGTTGTTTACACACAGTGAAGAAGCTCTGAGCTCATATTTCCAAAAAGCTATATAGCTAAAATTGGTACTTTTTTTTTTGTTTGTTTTAAATATGTCTTAGCCTAACAAGAGCTCAGATATATCAGGTAAAGATTTATCAGGAAATCTCTCCTAAACCTTTGCTTTTCAGTCATCCTGCCTAACACCCATGAAAAGTCTGTGTGACCAAAACTGCATGTTCCCACCTGCTCCAACAAACACTGGTAGTATCAACTCATACACAAGAACAAGGTAAAATTAGAAAAATCCCAACGTGAGGGTTTTATTGCATTTCATCTCGGATGAAATCAATAACTGCTTTTGCACTTGTTGTGCTGCAAAGACTATTCTCTCCCTGTATCTTCAATAAAAATCAAACTCCAAACAGTGAACAAAGGTCAATAATTTGAAACAGGTTAACAACCGATCAAGAACTACATTCACCTCTTCATTATCACTGATGTGTAAAAAAAAAAATTATCCACTTTCTCTGTTTGTCACAATCTGCATTAGTTGTGGTATATATTTGGCAAGCAGATAGCCAGACATCACTGTGGTGTCCATGTGGGCAAGCTGCATTTATTTTTACTAAGTCTGGGAGACAGTGAAAACTGTTAACAAGAATGTACCAAAATTAGGTTTTGGTCTTTGGCAGTAAAGATACAATCCTACCACAGAATGTCCCTAACATAAATTCGGAGGCATACCTCAGAAGATTGATTAAAGGCTGCTTCCTAAGGATGGCAATTTACCATTATCATACAAGAAATTCTGTTGTCAGTACTACCTTAGTCTTCTGAACACCAGCCCCATTCCCCTTTGCCTTTTGCTCTTGCTATGTTGCTATGCTTAGCAGAATTTTAAACAGTTTCGAAGTTAAACTTTCTATTACATTACTATATTTGGAAATACATAGATGTTCCAGATAGTGACACCGTCATTTCACTTCCAGTATTATTTTACCTTACAAGCCAGCCCTCAGGACTTCAGCTGGATGTCTTGAAGTTAATATTCACCATCAGTAAAGATATAATAACACAGCCTTTCATGTTCACTATGTAGAAGATCGATCTGAAAAGCAACAATGCTACTTCTGAGGCATTTTTCCAAGTGCTGCCTTGATAGGAAGTGAAATGAGTAAGTAGTAAAGGCTCCCCAGCTTCCAAGTAAGTTCTATCATCGCCCTTTCCTACCCTCCTTACTGCATACTGCAGACTCCTGGGCTACGTGGAGATTTCATCTCCACCATAAAACGTGAATCAGCTCCCAAATCTCTCTGCTCAACCTGGGATATACTTCTGCATTCTCAGCATCACTGAGCTGAATTTTATAATGTGAACATAAAAGAAGATTAATAGCTATAAAACTAAGTCACAATTAAAGGAGTGGAAGTACTGTTGTTCATATTACTGAAAACTAGACCATATGCATCCATTACTACTAAACAGCAGAATCCTGATCAGAAAGAAGACAGGGAAACAGTATTTCTCTCTCATTTCCCTGATGTTATGATTGCTTAAATCAATATTATCCCAGTATCCCCCAAGCTGAGTCAAAAAGGTTCATGCAATTACTTTACATAACCAACTTCAAATTAAATTACATAAAAGGTCATTTTTCCCATAACAGTCTAATTTGCATTTTGTCCTAGAAATGTGTTTCCCACTATCAATTACAGAAGAAGAAAAAAAAAAAAAAGCCCTGGTTATGTGCCCAGGCCTGTTACTTAATAGTTGAAAAGTAACTGTTTTCTGATTGGGAAGAATAAAAACTAAAAGCAAAATGGTTAAGATAGAGAGTACAATGCATAATTCAGATCCACACCAATGTAGGCAATGCTTACATCATATTTAGGTTCTGTTTTGGTTTGAGGTTTTCCCAATGGATTTTGAAGTTGACTGTTAGATTTTCAAGTTACATATAACATGTATACCAAGTAGGCTGAGGCAGAAAACAAATCCGGATGTTACTAGAGGTTTTCACTTCTTCTTAAGTCCAGATGAGCTTCGTTCTACCCAACAGTGATCATTGAAAAATACAGACAATATTGTCTGCATATGCAGTCCCAAACCATTCAGAACAGAGAGGTACGTCTCAAACAGAGTCGGTGGTGATCATTTATAAGACAGATGCTATAACATACAGAAAGGAAACCTCTACTATTTTGAAGTACAAAGGTATTACTGACAAACCAATAAAAGTTCTTGACTTCACCTGGCACAGAGAAAAAAGTTAACTAAGCTATCTGTTAACACAAATTTTATAATCCAGTAGCTTCATAAAACAGAGACAAAGATTTGGTTCTAGTGTAGAGAACATGAATGGAATTAACAGCAACCATCCTCTCCCTTCTAACAGTAACACAGCCAAAGCAGCAGCATTCCCCCATCCAGCTAACAACAATTTAAATTATATATGAAGTCCCAATTCACCTAAAAGTGCTTTTATTCATAACAGAATCATGGAATCACTGAGGCTGGAAGGGATCTTGAGAGGTCTCTAGTCCACGCAGTGTCCATCTGTCTCCCCACCAAGCAATCTCAACATCAGATTCAGACCAGGTTGCTCAGAGGTTTGTGCAATCAAGTCTTGAAAATATCCAATGATGGAGATTCCACAGCCTCTCTGGGCAAGTCATCCCAATGCTTAATTATCCTTAGAATTAATTTTTGTTTCCTTATATTCAGGTGGAACCTGCCATGTTTCAATTTATGACCACTGTCTCTCACTCTACTGCTGAGTACTTCTCACTCACTGAAGAGCCTGGCTCCATCATCTCAGGAACCCCCTCAGAGATTCTAGAAGGCTGCCTTTAGGTTCAC
>VXAL01017668.1:60146-77925 GCA_013399475.1 Chauna torquata | reverse complement strand
TTGTAATTATTTTTAACATATTGTTATTTGAAGTGGGAAGGTACTGTATTAGTAGCCAAAGAAATCAATCTGGAGAAGAGCAACAGAACAAGACTGTCCTGCACAAATGTTTCCCTCGTTTCTTCAACTGCATAGTCCCCTCTCTAATATACAACACATTTATACCTTAAGGTCCAACTTATTTTTTTCTCCACTCTCCTACAGAGATAGCTCTCTTTATGCACTTACAAAAAAAAAGGCATTAAATTCTTCCTCATTTTCTACTGTCAATTGGAAAATTCCATTCAAGTAATGCGTATTACAGTACTGTTTTGATCTGCTAGATTATACCAACATATGTTGTTCCAGCATTTCCAAATTGCACCAATCTATCACTCTACAGAAAACCCACAGACTTAGAGCAGCAAGGTTTAGTAATATCACAGCTAACTGGCCTGCGTGATGGAAAATTCAACCTCTGATAGAACTTATTTAGTACTGCAGCAGTAGAAAAAAAATAATTACAATTTCTATATTAGAAAACCATAGAGAAAAACCTACAATATTCTTAGAAGCAATCACAATATTTTGTCATATAAATTAGCATGATGATAAAGTTGCAATGTATTACATACACATTTGGAAATGCAAGGATATCTCGACTGGGCTGAATTGCAGCACCAAATGACACAAATAAGGTGTTAATTTCAAAAATTTTTCTTGGAGTTTATCACAATTGCATTTTTTGCTCAGTTCTTGTTTTTGGATTCTTCATACGAATACAGTCTATAATGATATCTAACTTCTCACCACTTCAGCTTTCAGAGTAGTTTGCTCAGACAAATAGGTGCATCTCTCCTTCTACATATCCAACAGTTCTGTTAGGAAATGCAATTAGTAAAGTCCGTGAACAAAGACTGATAGGGCACATAGTATAGCAGCCAGAGACAGCAACTGAGTGCTTGCAAGTAGTTTAATAGCGCATGACTTTATTCCTCTAAAGAAGCTGGATGAAAAATCACTTTTACAGAAGGAGAACAACTCTGAATAAAACTGATAACACTGAATAAAAAGTCTCTTCACAGTCTCAACCCCTGCATCAGCATGTCATGTATTGCACTGAGAAGAAAAGAGCTCTTTCTGAAGTGTTTTGTCCAGGGGAAAACAAACAAACAAAAACACCACACCTGAAACTTGGTAACACACATTCAAGAATGGCAGTTATATGGACTATCAACCAATAGGTGGCACTATACACAAGCGCCAAGAAAATGCCATTGCTGCTCCCATGCCAGCTAGGCAGATCCACACATTTCAGCACCCCATTACACATCAAACAATACAAGAGATTTGCAGTCAATACAGATAGTTATTGCTTTCCAGCATAGTAGTCTTCCAGTTGCTTATTAACATATCAAACTTTTTAAAAGGGGTGATGTAATATTCCTATTTAAATCTGGTTCTTCTAAAGCAAGCTTCAACCAAGATGGATTCATCACGAAGCTATATATTTAACAGGTCGGATAAAAAAAAAATACTAAAACCTACCCATTCAGTGAATACCTCACAAAGGTAGTAGCAACACGGGGTGAAAATACTCAGAATGAATCAAGAGCTAGAAAAATATATGTATAAAGAGGGTAAATTAAGATTACAGCAACAGTACTTTGCTCTTTATACATTGCGCAATTATTTTGAGTTTCAGCTACCACAGGTTTTCCTACTTCACATTAAAGTAGAAAGACGAAAGTCTTAAGACAATATTCAGACTCAAACACATAAACCTCTCTGTTCCTGTTACATGAAGCTTTTACAAAATCTCCCTTTAGGATGACAAATACTACCCACCATATATACCATACAATTACATCAGTAAATTTCCACAGCCACTTGCAAAGCTAGGCAATTCTCAGAAGACAGCACAATCCATCTTTACAAATGAAGGACCGGAAAGTCTTATTGAAATACTTAGCCACCTTGCTTTCTCAAGAAAGTTACATTAATATGCTATACATAATGAAATGTTACTTAGCAGAACTCCCTTAGCCCTACAATCCTTTCTGGTACATATACGAAGAAAGTTCCCCATCCGGTCCCCTCCCAAACTGGTAAAACATTAAGAGATTTCCCTGTCAACGTACCTGCTTTTAAAAACTACAGGAGATCAGATAATCCACGTGTATAGTCCCAATTAATGGTTGGATTTGGAAAAAAAAGTATGAGGAAACCGCCCTGTGAAAACAAATGAGCAAAACATTACAGAAATATACAAAGCTAAGAACCAGAAGAAACCTTCATTCAGTATGTTTTGAATCACAGTCTGCTTTATATCACAGTCTAGCCAAAATTCATAAAAGCGTAGGCTTGTCTGGAGTTTGTAGACCCTTTTTATTTTTAAAGAGTAAGTTTTTTTTTTTAAAAAAGGTCAAGCCATTCTACATCTGCAAGATTTACACCCTGTCCATACCAATGACATTCCCAATCACTTGAGAATGGAATGCATTCAGCTTTGCATTCCTTAAGAAGCTTTCAGCATAAAACCCAGCTCCCTGGAAAAGCCAATGAAAGTAGTGACATGTAATTTCTTCTAGATTAAAAAAACAAACAGGCATAGCTTACCAAAGATTTGAGGAAAACTAGGGAGAAATGGAAAGCATGGTGATTTTGACCAAAATTATTGTTTTCAACTACGCCTATGTTATGTGAATACAGCAATTACAAAGACTGGTACTTGAATGCTGGGCTAGAAGATCCTTTGCACAGAATTTTTCAGACCAACTTCACTGCTCAGTCACCAACATTACTAGCAGAGAAGCAAGGAAGGAGTAGCTAGGGCTACTCAACTGTTCTGTACTCCAGATTTATCAGAAAAAGTTTGAATTCAAAGTACCTGCTAGCTTCACCCAGATGTCCCTCTACAGTGGCTCTTACTAAAATGTGCTGGAAGCAGCTGAGCTTTATCATTGGCTTGAAAGAATCATCTCTCCAGAGGAGAGAAATTGCCTGCTCTATTTAAACCATACCTTGCTAATTAGTTCCCACTGTTCTTGCCCTCTAAATATGCAATGCAGTCCCAAGAAAGATTATCTGCAGCACTGACAACAGGACCATTTACAGTAACTAATTGCTGTTCTCATTTCTATAGACCTCAAAGAAGCCCCACACACTGTACAGATACTCACCACACACCTGCGAGAACTCCTTCCTAAAGGAAAACATCAGCACACAGGAACTAACCACTTCTGAGATGCATTTATGCCCTACTGACAGTAACAGCGTATTTATGGTTACCATTAAAATTCCCAATCCTCCCCTAAATTGCTAATAATAGCCATTATGCATTTATGTTATATTTAACACCAAATACAAATTAAAACAGAAAGATCAAATGTTTTCCTAACCCTATAAATTCAGAGGAACTCAGCTGAGAACTGAAACACATTCTACACACAGGCCATTTTCACAACCAGCGAGAAGTCTTAAATTGCAGATAGTTTCACTTTCAAACAAAAACTTAGCTCCTTTACAAGTCAGCAGCAGCAGCAAAAACACTCTTTGTCAGAGCCACATGGCTGCCCCCAGGTGAACTCACCCCACCATTGTCACAGCAAACAAATGGATAGATCATCAAGCTTGCACACCACACCTTGAGAACTTCTCTGCTGAACTGCAGGGCAAATTCTCTGATTAGCAAGCACCTTTACTGCTAAAGGCTCCCAAATGCCTGGTGTAAATCATATAAATCAGGTTTCATTACTTTTTCTTAGAAGGGCGAGGACAAAACAAAACTAAAAGGCCTGGTGACCTGTCCAACGCCGCACATTCTACCAACTTGTTCCTAACTATTATAAACATCAGCTCACACGTCCAACATTTTCAATTATACATCAACACTTCCACATTCATCTCTAATGAATCCTAAGAAATAGGATCTAAAAATATTTTGCAATGGTGTATTTTAGGGGTGGGAGGGAAGAAGTGCAAAATATGAGAAAGAGTTTAGCAAGACAGCTGAGGAACAGCTGAATCATCACCAGAATGAGTTATGCTGACAGTCTTAAAAGTCCCAACAGACCTGTGTGCTACACAGCAATCCATCCCAGAAGCACTTTTCAGCTCAGGTTAATGCTTCGGCTCAGTTAAAATTAGCAGCTTTGAATTCTGCTTCTTTGCTCACCGATACCCACCTTCCACTCCTGCAAAGTCGTTATTTATTTTGCCTGTGCTCAGTTCCAATTTTTTGTCCCTCTGTCTACACAAGTGGAGACTGCTTCATGTAGTTTCTGAGTGCTGCAGGACATGGGTAGGTCTGTATCACTTGATCCTCACACAAGCCTCTCTGCAACTGTACAGGTACTACCAGCAGCTGCTTGGGCTAGTCACACCGATCAGCAATTCTACCATGGAAAGTAAGACACAGATTTTCTCCTGGTCAGGAGATTCTGCCAAAGCCCAGCTAATACTGTGTACTCCCACAAGCATAAGAAAGAATAACCGAACACCTTCCAATTAAGGTGTCACTGGAATACAAGAACATAAAACCATTTCTCAGACGTACAACTGAAATTCTTCTTGCCCCAGTGGGCTTACATTCCCAGCCAAGATTTAAGAACCGATAAAACCATGCAAGGTCCTTTACCGTGGAAAATAAATGGTACCTTTATTAAGCACAAAGACTCCAGTTTCATTCCATCTTTGTCCTTCTTTCCTTAAAAATTCTACTTCCTTACAATGCTTTACACTTGGGTATTTTTTAAGAGTATTTTTTAACACACAAAAAACTTAACAGCAGTGAAGCAATGTTTACAAGTTCAGAGCGGTCCACATGGGAGTTGGAAAGAGGTGGAAGTCTTCGACTTTGGTTCTATCGCTTAAATCACGAAGCTGCCCGAACCAGAGGTTAAATGAGTTTTTAAGCTAAAATGTAAGGCACAATAATCAAAAAGAAACATGGTTTAAAAACGTCGCTGAATTACAACAGCATAAGGAAATTGAACAGGCACCAGGACGCAGCATGCCAAAGGATGCCAGCAGCTGAATGGCAGATGATCAGCAAAGACGAAAACCAAACAGCAACTAATTTTGCATGTCCTGTAAATCAAGTTTTTATCAACAGAATTATCAAATCCTGCTGTTAACAGGTAAAACACAGAATTAATATATTTTCCTACTCGTCAGATATCTTATATTGCATATGAGAAACAATCCCTGAAAGACAACATTTTGATCTGTATTTAAAGCACAAAAAGACAGACAGGGAGATAGAAAAATATGAACCGTTGTGTACCGGCCTGAAGGAATTTCCACAGCATTAACAGAACTTCACTGGAAGGCTGCTCATTCAAGAGAATGAATGGGACATGGACCTAGAAGAATCTGAATCTAAAAATAAACGTAGGTTGTTAGCCTCGCCTCCCTCCCAGTTAAAAAAGAAAAGATTCAACTAAATTAATAAAAATTTCAGCCTAAACTTTTTGAGAATAAAGAGTACCTTCCACACCCAGGAAGTAGAACCCAAAGCTGTCCAGAAGCCCAGCTACACATTCATTGATATTTTTTGGTCTAAGACTACTGGTATTTCTGAATACAGACGAATTCCTGGTAATCATATCCTGAATTACTAGCGCTAAAGGAAGAGATGCCAAAAGCTGATGAAGCCATACAGAATGCACTGTTCCGTCAAGTCTGGAACTGGTCTCTCCAGGTATGAGTGAGACAGTTTTGCAAGGTCAACAGGAAAGTTTGGGCTGCCAATACCTCATCTATCTTGCAGCTAAGCACGGTTATACTTCCCAGTGCCATTATTTAATTCCTCTCTCATGAAAGACTCTGCTGTGCATTTCAAAAGCACAGATTCCCCCCCCAGCTGAAATAATTGTATCCTTCACTGAACTGTTAAAACACTAAATCCTGCAAGTTTGTACTGCTGCATCCAACACATTGCAAAAACGGACATAATTGGGTCACCTAATTTTTCCTTGTTTGGCACGCATAGGGAACGAAAGTTAGTTCTCATTCATTTTTAATATGATTCACAAGACAGAATAATAAATGAGGAAGATCCGTATATTACAGCCAAAGTTGCCAGCCCAGCAGCTGGGTTTAAAATTTGGGTTTAAAAACAGTCTCCCTTTCCCAAGCAGTAAACGAGGTTGGTCAGTAAACAAATGGAAAAGCTGCCCTGTTCTTCAGCACTTCATTCCTCACTCTGCCTGCAGAAGGGCTGGGCGAGGATCATAGGAATGCTTTCTGCTTTGCAAGGCCCAACATGCGGACTGGGCAGAGTAAAGCACGCCTGACATCCCCGCTCCGATCCTTATTTGCCTGCTTACCAAACCAATCTGTCTGGCAGCAGAAAAAGTATATGCGAGCCTGTCCCCTGTGCAAAAGGGAGAGTAAATATCACCGTCTTCCTGCAGAAAGCAACAGACTCAAGTTGCGCTCTCTAGCAAGACAGCAAGCAAGGGATGAGAGCAAAATGGACATATCTTGGACAGAAGATGTACGTACACCTGAAAACTGTCAGGCTACTTCACAAGTCTGTTGCCAAGGTAGAAGAGGATTAAGTATTTCTACCTTTTCCACTAACGGATGCTCTCCCACCTCCCCACATTGTTAGCTGTCCTGAAAAGTCTGTCATGAAAAGGAAAGAAAATCCCTCCCAAAAGCGAATGAAAGAACCATACTGGGTTTCCCTTCACCTACACACCCTGCACACAACTGTACAGTATGCAGTGAAAAAATATTACCTTTTCAGTTACCCACCCCCCCCNTCCTTTTCATGTACCCCCCCCCCCCCCCTTTTTTTTTTCCCTAACCAGATTTTGGGTATCAACTACCCTGTTTTCACTTTTAAAAAAACATGGGAGAAATCTGAACAGAAATTCAGTTTAACAGCTCTGTTTTATGAACAGATGGAAACAGCTTCTCAGGAAACTCAAGCTCACTAGCAAGAACTGTTTTGACTGAGTTCTTTCAGTAAAGGAGGATTCTAGCACACAGCAATTGAAAATTACAGATTTATAACTGCATTTCCCTCACTTCCACCTACACTCTCTGAATTCAAAACCTGGAAGGCTTTTTTTTTTTTCCGCTTGGCAACACCACAGAAGGGTTTATAATAAGNCCCCTTTTTTTTTAAATGAACCAAAGAACATTTCACATCCCAACAGAAAAAAAAGACTTGAAAAATTAATGTTTGTAAATTTTGCATAAATCAAACTACTTAAGCACCCACTTCATTTTAAAGGCATGCTTATTTAATGCAACAAAAAAGCAATGTGAGTTTTTGTTCCTTCCAATTATGTACGTCCCCCAACACCGCAGTTCTTCGCTAATGCTGGCATTCTTAACATCCCCATTTTACTGGTATAGGAAAAAAAGTGAAACCGAGCAGTTTGCACAGCTTAAACTGAGGGGAAAAAAGGCAGTATACTATCAGTAAATGTGAGTAATATTTTACACATTCAGTCTTAATAATTTAGGATACTTACAGCAGCCACCTGGCACTGGCAAGCTTTTTAAAATGTAGGTTACAGCTGACTACCTCTTTAATATATTGTATCATTTCCAGTTATAGCCAAAAGAAATCCAACAGGAGTTAGTTCATCTACAGAAACATTTTTTTTTCTTGAATCTTGCTGTTTCTGTCCAAGGCAGCTAAAAACCTCAATTAATGGAACAGGATTATAAAAGCTCGGATAAGAAGTTACGGTGAATAAAACCGACCACTGCAGGTTTCATTTGCACTACACAAATTGAGTTAACAGCAAGCATGAAGAGGTTCCTTTAACTCTACGATACCATTATCCAAGGTTAAGCTATTAGCCTCCACAGCTATACTATTGAGCACTTCAGTGGTTAAAATATGGTCATACTGGGAAGCTTGCAAGTGCAAGGGGATGCTGCACCTTTAAGCCTTGTTAATTTTCAAATGGCATTTTACAGAGAACAGCTTGAGCCCTAAAAACCTTCCAAGCTGGAGCCTAAAACCTGAAGTCAGGAACCAGTGTCTGCAAAATCCTGCTAAAAATTTTCCTCTAATTCAATCTGACTCATGACCTTCAGTCACAGGCAGCTGGAGGCTAGACTAATTCCCATCTCCAGAGGGATACGACAATGAAGAATTCATAACAGCTACCTATTTATAGGTGAACAGTAAGAACTGAAATATTTAATGTGTACTTTTCGTCTGATTGTTTTATGTTCAGCATTATCTTCTACGTGATCATAGAAGCTGAATCCCAGATCTCAGTCAATTTACAGCTGGAACTCCATTGGTAGGTTCACATCTCTTAAATGTTAGTATTAAATTTTAAACAAAACAGTACAGTCCTCCCTCTTCAAGAGGGATGGGAAACAGTCCAAATCACTGCCACTTAGACACGAAAATCTACAAAAACAAGCAGGTTTTTTTTTCCCCTTCTCTCTCCAGTGCTGGATCACCCTTCAGAGCTCCAGAAAGTACTTCAATAGTAGTAATGAAGCGCATTCAGAAAAGCTCCCCAGTTTAATAAAGCAGTTCTTACATCAATGCTCAAGCTACAATCCTACCTTTATAATCACCATTTTTATGAAAATAATGCTTGTCTCCTGACCTTCAGGCACACACAAACCAGATTAATATTTTTTGCCGTACCACAGCAGCAAGCTTTAAAACAGCAGACATCTATCATGCCCCATATAGTTAAAAGAGGCAGTACAGGTTTTTAGCGAGTTCACGTCAGTCAACTTGAAGCCTCTGAAATTAAATGTAGTAACATCAACAAAACCTTACAAAAGACTTCCATTTCACATACGTATTCACACTTCAAAAAGGAATTTGTGAAAAATTTTTAAAAGTTACTAAACTTAGCTACAGCAGTTTATACTCAAGTTTTATCCCAAGCCAAAGAAACAAAGAAACAACTAAAGAAATCTTACAATACTTTACTTTAGTCACGTTGATCTCCAACAGCTGAAATGAGGAGTGCTGCTCTAGTCCTGATCACTAGCATCTTTCAGAGGCTCATGCACCTCTTCCCTTATTTATAACAAAGCTACACATCTTCTAAACAGGAAATCAGGCCATAATGATAGACAGCCAATGATTTTAACTACCAGGTATCCCACACAAAAGAATTATGGCTGTAAAACAAGTGTTACGCATCCGTCATCAAGACAAAACAATGCTTTCTATGGATCTCTTTGTAAATATTCTAGCTTTTCAGAACTAGAAAACCAAGCTTCCAGCATGCAAACATACCGGACAGCTGGAGGTGCCTCCCTCGTTCTAAAGAAACTAACTTATTTGCATAGTTTGATTTTAACTTTAATCAAACTAGTGAAAAAAATGAGCACCATAAATAACAATTTTATCAATACCTTACAAGAATCAAATTATTTTCATCTCTCTCTCTCCCCCATTTTATATAGTTGGCAGGCTATACACATCATACAAATATATATCCATATAACATCTCCATCAATGCAGTATCCTATTTTGGGGCTATTAATTATGCACAACAATGACAGACTCTCGCAGCACATGTCTATCCCGTATTCATTTCAGGAACTGATCCAAGGGGCAATACACAAACATGCACAAAGATGATCAAGACCAACAATTGTGGTCACATCATCTTCTTGTAAACTCAGTCAGCTTTATGACCAAAGTCATGTTTTCAAAGAAGCTCTACAAGAAGTCATAACACTGTACTTGCAAACTTCTGAAGACTTACAGATCATTACCATTAAAACTGGGTTTTCCTGAAGACTGACATTAATATTACAGAAACCAAACTCAACAGGCTACAAAATAGCTTAATGCATGGGACATAGACACTCTACACTGTAAACACTGGTAAGGAATTAGTTGACTGTAGAAGCGAGAAATTGGTTCAGTCTTCCTAATGAACCTAAAATAAGCCTACTGTGCCTACATGGTACTCCTATGCACCAAAGTACAGCGTCAAAAGTGATACAAGTATGTATGAATGCCCAAGGTGTAGGATGTTTTTTCTGCATTCCTCAGTAATTCTCAAGTGGCTTTAAATGGAACATGAAACAGAAATACGCATGAACAATCACATATTCAGCATTACCAGGCAGCACTAACGGAAAAACACTCAGTATCTGCCACATCTCCAGCCAATTTTAATACTGTATTTGCATTCAGAGTTTTGAAATTAAACTGCTCTGTTAACCTCTAGCTAGTGCAAAAATTTGCTCTTTCAATCTATGTTAACAAAAAGGCAAGCGACACTGTTAACAAATCACAAACCCATACAGAGTAGTCTAAAACCAGAATATGCAAAATTCCAGTAAGTATCTGTAAGCAGTTAAATAACAATAACATTTAATTTCAATTTATAAGCGTGCAGTAACCGCCCCCACAAAACAGAAGTACCGTATTTGGAGTCAAGCTGCCTGTGGTCTAGTGACCAACTTCTCAGCAGCTTAAGCGCACTGCATTGTTATATTTAACCAGAAATGGCAGACAACATGAGTAATGCCTACTGCAAGGATTTCTCTCCAGTACTCCACTTGCTGAAGCACCATTATATTTATAGGCAGAGCTATGGTACTCATCAACACAGTATCTTTCTATAGATGCATAGCATATTAGGGATAGCTTTCAGTTCAAAACATGACTTATGTTGCCCTGTAATTTGTACTGACATCTGAACACCATTAATGCCAGAACATATGCATTTACACTGAAAAAAACTACAGTGGTTTTATAGCAGAGAGATTATGGCTAGCTAGATTTTTTTGTAAGCAATTAAAATGTGAGCTGTTATTAGGTTGGTGACTATTTAGCATTTTTATATTTTGCAATACTGTATCAAAGTACAGTGTTAAGACCAAGGACACTTTCAGATTAATAGCTATTGACTGCCAAAATTGCCTAACCATTGGATAAGAGCATGTAATATTGTTCTGGCCTCATACATCAATAAAATTTGCTGTAAAACCGTGACGAATAAACCCCTTATGACACCTACTTATCTTGCTCCTTCAGAGAAAACAAACAAACAATTCTTCTGCAACGCTTTCTGCATGGATGCTCTACATAATCAAAAAAGTCAAGAAGTACTTTCAGTTTCGAACATATACAATTTAGTTTTTTAAAGGATTCAAAGAGGTATTTCATTAATACCTCTTGCTGAAAGTCAAACTCAGAATTAATGGCTATTTGTCTAATACAAATATGTTCCTGGACCACCTTTTTTGCGCTGACCACAGCACAGAACGTTTGTCTCCTCGGTGATCCAGTAGTATCATTAATATCATTCATATTATTGGACGATATGGGCAAGAGACCCCTGCTCCTGGGACCTTCATAAAAGAATACTCATTGAGAACTCTTCTTGGTAGCATTTCACAAATTGGTCTAAATGGCTGTTCTAATCACATCTGCAAAAGTATGCCAGTTCGCCTCTTCTCTGAAGGATTTATTAAAAACAAAAAGCACAAGAAAATGATTTTTGCTACCCTTTTTAGATCAACAAAGATGGAGAGATCACAAAGAAAGATAAAAACATGCCAGTTTTAAGAGAGGACTTAACGTTCACAAACTTAAATTTCTAGTTAAAAACCAATTTCACTGCAGATGTTTTGCTATCTATGGTTTTTGGTAAAGAGGAATTACAAGGAAGGAACTCTTGCCTTCAAGAGACTTCCTATTTCTCAGGAACAGGGATGCAATATCCTTCCTCCCTGGCCACAATTTTGTACATCAAGCTAATTATATGAGCCCTGAACTGTGAAATAATCCTGTATGAGGTCATTGTTTGACAGCAGAAATCACTCTTTAGCACTATCCTACTAACATATGCGCGGGCTGGAGAGAAGTAAACTACTGCCTACCGGTTCTTTAAGGCTTCTGTGAAGTCCAAATCAGTGCTGGACCGGCCAATTTCAGAGTACCATAAAAACTGGAAGAATCACAGGCTAAGGCAAGACTGAGAATACTCATATGTTAAAGGCAACCAACGTGAGCTTCATGGAAAACTGTATACAGAACTGCCTGGCAAGTCTGATTTATTAAGGGATTAACACTAACGAAGTTAAATACTTAAAACTGATTGTTTCAAGATCTCTTAAATACGTAATATTCAGTGCACTTACAGGATGAATGGCACTCCCCCCACTGCATCATGCAGATACAGTAAAATACATTTTGATTAATCAAACTCAATATACATGAACAATAACAGAAGGTGGTAGCTCAGAGACCACTAACAGCAATACTCAAGACAAGGCAGATTCTTCTGCAAGTTAAAACCACGGTGAGATTTCACACCAGTTCAGAAAGCTTCCCTGAGGAATATACTGTATGCGACAGCCACCAATTTAAGGCAGAATGGGGAAAAGAGAATTACTGACGTTGAAGGCAGATTTCTGCCCTTTCCAGACTGCTACTGCAATTACAGTACATCTTTATTAATATCAACTAAAGGAAGGAGCTTATAGCAGTTATGTCAAAAACTGCAGCTACTAAGAACAATGAAATAGATGTATTAAAAACAGCGCCAAAACTGTATTTCTTCACACACATACACTGTTACACATATGGAGTTTTATTTAAGGTTTAAAATATCATTTTGAAAGAGCTAGTGAACTAAATCATGGCAGTAAAAAGTAAGAAAATTGTTGCGAAAAGTTTTACGTGATTTTTGAAAGATATATTTTGCAGTCTTCTGGAGCTGCTGGATAAATTTTCAGTGATTAAAGTTCTGTTTAAAAGAATTAACATTTCTGACCTCTAGAGTCGAGCAAACCCTTTCACAAATTCCATATAAACCAATTAGTATTATTTGGCATCTACATACATTCCTGGAAAAACAAAAAAACAGCTAAGCAGATGTGAATGCTCCTATTTTTCTCGATTTGGCATCAACTCTTAAACTTAATTATATTTTAAGTGTGTTATTGCTGATCACTTCTGCATAAACATTCAGTTACCATGCTTATCTTGAAGTCTGATATTGCCTCCCCGGACCACCTGAGCAAGCCACCAGGACACAATGAAATTATCAGCATTCCATACAAGGTCCAGCACAAAGTGAGGAAACTATTTAAATTAAATTAGCATGGTAACAGACATTGGAGATCATCAGAATTGCACTATCCCCTTCTCATTTCTACAAAAAGCCTCCACCAGTAATTTACTTGAAATTGTTTCAGTCTTTAGGCTGCCACTATACAGAAACTCTATAGCAAAAAATGTAGGTCACGTTTCCTTTAAGTGTACATGGGTGTGCGTACACGTATACTTCTTTAAAGCTCAATGAAATTAATTAAAAGCTTCTCACTGAGTTCAGTGTGCATTGAATCAAGACCTGGATGAGTTCACAGGCAAAACAATTACAATTAATTAAACATCACAACATTCTTGTGAATTAGTCAACTCATTTTTATAGAAGCATAAACTGAGTCAGAAAGTTTCAGAGCTTGCTCATGGTCATAAACACAGCTGATTACTTAAGTTGCTTCCATATTTGTTAGTTATCCTCATAACATATTGAGAAAATAGACTTTCTAAAAATCAAATAAATGCTTGGTCTACAAATCTGCAGGAAATAGAACATCTTGACTCAAATGTAATGGTGATACAAATCTATTGGCTGCACTTCTGTGCATCAACAGCTTTCTTAGTCAGTCACATGAATTCTACCAGTCCAAGAAGTAGAAATTTTTAGGGTTTCTTTTTTTTTTCCCCATGGCATTTTATCTACAGATGAGATTTTTAGGCTGGTTTGTTTCTTTGGTTTTTAATGCTAAAATAACATTAAAAAAACCACAATTATCAAAGAAAAACACACTTGCAGATTTGATATTCTGTAAAACCCTGAAAATACTTACTGAAAAACAAAAGTATGATTACACTTCTTTAATTCAAACTAACATTTAAACTATGTATAAGCACTGTAATGTTCTATCAAATCAACAATAGTGAGCAGAAAGAAGTAATTCCCTTTCCTCATTTTTAGGAATATTTGTTACCTAATGCTTCCCCAACACTGAAAAATAAATCCCAGAGTATAACACTATTCTCCTTATTCAATTATCAACTGAAGATTTTCAGTTATTTTTCTGATCTTTGGCTTATTCTCACCTATTAACACTCCATAGTTTTGCTCACTCTGGTCTGGGTTGTGCGTATGGGTGGTGGTTTTTTTTTTTTTCTTTGCCAACTGAAGTTCATGGACAGGCCATGGCTTTTTAAAAGGAAAAAGGAACTGGAAGACTCATCCAGTCTTACAGATAGAAGATCATCAAGAACAGTAATAGAATGCTTTTTTTCTAAATGAAATTACGTTTGTTGGTACAAAGTTTCTATTAAATTTAAAACATATATGTATTAGTTCTCCCACGTACTTATAAGCATGATTAGACTACCACCATTTCTTAGGGTGTGGAGTACGTGACAAAACATTTTCATTACGCTAATTTACATTTTCAGTGTGCATCAGCATCAAAACATTAACATCTTCTGGGACTATTCACATGCTTGAATATTTGCAAGAGGTTTCTTGGAATTAAATTAATGAATACCCTTACTTTTCCAGCAAATCGGAACACTCAAACTGAAAACCTAATACCTGTGCTGCAAAGAACTATTTCAAAACAAAATCTACAAAATAGGCATCACAAATAAGAATTAAACCATCTAAGCAGAAACTGTACATAACACAGAAGACCAAAAAAAAAAATACCTATAGACACATACTTTTAGAAAGAGTCTTTTAAAATATGATGGATTTTGGTTAATCTATTGGAAAAATATATAGGACTAACTGCTTTTTAAAGAGGGCTCAATAAAAACTATTATGTGCTATGATTTCTTTACCGTTCTTGACATCTTTGTTGTTACAAACCAAAGTTTATCTTTGGCTGAATATCCTACCATACCATTTCAGAAGTACTATTTTGAACAGTAATAGTTTAAATAAAGAACATGATTGACTAGCTTTATCATCACTATTAAAATATCTGGAAACCTAGCAGAAAGTCATTTTCACTCACTATCCAAAAACTGAATCATAACCACCTTCTAGCTATACACGTATGTCTATTCCCATAATGTAAATATTTGGCATGTTTATTAGGATTACAGTTTTTAAGATTAGAAACATTAACATCAGGTCCAATCACTTCTGCATTATGTATGCAATGGTGCTGGACTAGCTGACAGTTGCTACTACCTTTGTTGCATTTCAGCAGGAAATCTAATCTGATGATCATTTTTGCATCCACATGCGCGGAAGTATTTCTGAAGATATCTAGTCCTTCCTTTTTGAAAAACCCTCTACTGGAAGTTTCTCCATGCATATTTAACAGCAGCTTCCAAAAGTCTCTTGCTTCTCTGCATGTACTGCACTTTGGTGCATTTTTGACACCTAAAACTAGGTCAGATGCTCAGGATGCTTTGTAGTTAACAACGAACTTACGAACTGAAGTATTTACTAAAAATCATGAATGCACATATTGGCTATAGATAAACATTCTGGTGAGGAAAAAAAAGTCATATTAAACTAATAAAATAGATACCTTCACACACGCAGTTTCCAAAGCAAATCACCAACCTTTAACATGAGTTACACCTTACCAAATACATGCAGTTGTTGGATTTAATTGCCTTTATGCAACTGCAGACAAATTTTTAGCAATAGATGTATATCACTCAATGTTAGCAATTACAAAACTTACGCTGAGTTTCAGTTCGGTTGTGTTTGTTAGAAAACTTAGAAAACAATACAAATTGTTTTGGAAAGCTCTTTTTTCTCGCAAAGTTATGGTACTGTGAAACCCAGGATAGGGGAGAGGGAAGGAAATGGCAGGGTATGGAACAGGGCAGAAATCCATAGAACTACAGATTTCCCACAAAACTGGGATTCGTAACTTCCTTTCTGTGCTCCCCTAGTACTTAACGTTATGTTATATATTTATCGAAACATGCTGTTATTAACCAATTCTTGTTAAGATGACAGAGGCTTCAATTTGTATAGTGAGCAAAGAAATAACCCTCTTTGCCCACACACCTACAATGCTTGTGCAATACATAATTAGCGCTCCTATACACAACTGCAAACAGGCGTTCAAGCAAGTGACAACTGTGGTACATCTGATACGTATTTATTACACTGACTCCTATCAGGCCATGGGAAGATTTTCATGATGTAGATAATTCAGTGTCTTCCCATTTGGCTATCAAAGACCACTGCAAGTGCTTATATGTCCTATATGAATTCTCACAATTTCTGTTGTGATGTTTAAAATGAACTAAACCAGAGCTGTCGCTTTGAAACAGTTTTGGGTAAGCCATAAAACCTCAGCCGACCCACTATCAGTTACCTTGTTAAAAATGGCCTTTGCTCTTTCATTTTCTCTGTCCTACAGGGTTCCTTGTACATTTCCACTCTTACCATGCACCACATCAACTAAAAGCGCACACAAATCAACTTATCAACATTTCTAAATTGTCCTGAAGAAGCTGCCTATTTCTGCCAAGGTGAGAGAATTACAATACAAGAGATGATGCTTTTTCAGCTAATGCCAAAGCGAAGCAACTCCAGTGTATCTGAAGTACACCTGCCAGTACTTTCCATCTGTATCTATTTGTCAAGGCAAACAGCAGCTTTGAGACTAACAAGGAAATAAGTCTGCATTTAAAAAAAGTTGCAATACTTGAGCTTTCTGTGTCTCTTCACCCTGAAGGCCCTTACTTCCAAAATACACTTCTGCAAGTACAAAGTTTAGCCTCACTTTTCATCATTTACGTAATATTTCTCCTTCAGCAGACTACTTCACATCACAAATGAGGCCCAAAAACATCAATGTCAAAAGAGGCTGACAACTTGTAAGTTCAGTGACCAACAAAAACTAAACAGAAAATTTTGATTTTGTAAATTTATTAAAAAACGATGTTCCCAAAATACTCAAGAGAGATGGCTATCACTACCATAGCCATGTCGGGTCACAAACTAAACAACCATACCTAGCTTGCCTCCAATGTCTGGTTTGCTGTTTTTTTTTTAACCATCACATCTGCAGAATGTCTCGCTCTCATCCCACAGAGCATCAAAGCTTACTTTGTTAAACGTACCAAGATGAGGAGCGGTCAAATAAAAGATGATATACAACAGACCAAAATATCCCTTCTTGACAAGATAGAAAGCAAATACAAGTCTGCAAGTCAAATGTACCCTGATGAAGCGCATCCGGATGTTAAGCAGAAGCTACTGTCATCTCTCATCTGCTTTCTAGAGCGCAATCGTATTCTGGTTTCGAAAACGATGCTGCTCATGTATCTTTCCAAGAGAAAGCGAACTTTTGTGAGCCTGCAAACGCTGTCCATCTTTACGCGAAGTCTGAAGTTATGGAGTACTGCTTCAGACGCTCTAGGAGGCATCTGGCAGGTCCCTTCTTAAACACCGGCCGAGGCGAACTGTTCGCGCCGAGGTCACCCGCCCCTCACCCGGGCGGCTCAAGCACCGAGAAGCGCCGCGCGCCTTCCCTCGGGGAAACGGGGCTGCCCCGAGCCCGGGGCCGCCGCACCGCCCGCGGGCGTGACACCTGCCCTCCAGACGGACCCCAGCGCACCTTGGCGAGGGAGCCGCCTCGCCTGCCACGAACACGCAGCCATTTCTGGGCCGGGACACGGCCGCCCTGGAACAGGGTGCCACATGACGTAAGAGATGATGCCAGAAAACGAAAAGGGCACCTCCCGTACCTGCGCCGCGGGGCCACGGCCTTGCGGCGGCTGCCTCCGCAGGTGGCCGCGGGCCGGGCCCCGGGGGCAGGCCCGGGGCTG
>VXAL01017668.1:25990-44364 GCA_013399475.1 Chauna torquata | reverse complement strand
GAGCGCTGCGCCGGGGCCTGGACCCGGACCCTGCACGCCGCGCGTTCGGGGGCCGCGCTCGGGCAGGCCTGTCGTGGCGCGGGCTTGTGGGGAGGAGGCTGCTGAAACGGACCGAACGCCGGCGTGCTGAGCACGCGGGCGCTTCCAGCAGAAGCCAGCACGCCGGCAGCTTAATACGTACTAATATTTATATTCTCTATATATGTAAACACGCTTAATAAATGAATATTTATCTCTGAAATATAAATTAACTTGGCCAGCGCATACTCACCACTACCTGCGCATCCATGGAAACGCAGGTTGGTTTTCAGGACCATGCCAAAATCTACTGTAGGCACACCTTGATGTTTTTCAGTGCAAATACGTGTCTAGTGCAGCCAAGCACTGTCAAGACTGCAAGGAGCACACACTAAATAGTGATGGGATCACGTATAAGCATGATGAGACTATGTATAAACATGTATGTAAAGGATCATGTACATCATAGTGCAAAAAGTTAGAGCTACATGAAGGTCGTTTCGTACAAAGCAGATCCCAGCTCTGAAGTTGCTGGTTATATGGATGACAAAACTGTGACAGTAATCACAATGATATGTCTTGTCACCTGCTCTATTATCCACATCAACCATGTAGCTATTTTCTCTGCAAATAGTCCTAGACAGAGGATGTCAGCACAGATTAGGAGACAGAGTATGGGCAAACTTATATTGTTAATTTGTATGCAGATATGCAGTGCTACCAGGTGAATTTATGATGCAATACCTGCCTGTTTCTAAAGAGTGTGAAAAAGGATGAAAAAAGGACATTTGACTAACTCCGGAAAAGGCACTATACATTTTCATCTTAAAATCTTCCATTATCTTTGCCCTTGCATTTTTTTTTAAAGCAGAAAACCAATCCTTTTCCAATTTGCAGTATGAGTCACTTTCTTTAGAAAGTCGGGCTTTATGCATTACAAAGGCAAGTCCAACTACTTTCCTTGCCTGTTCCCATAGTAACTCTTCTAGCTGATGCCCCTGTGAAGACTGCATTCCAAGTAACACCAAACCCTTCAAATGCTGAACTACTCTGCAGTAATAAAGAACATTTTAAAAGTTTTTGAAACTCTTAAAAGCACACAAAAGTACTAAAACTTGCAACACATACCTCATAAGATGCTTTGCAAGAGTCCCTTTTCTTCAAGGGCTATTTGATGTTAGTAGATAGTAGCTGTTACCAGATTTAGCTGTGATGAGATATATCACCACTGTGGAGGCACTGAGTATCACCGTTTGTTTGTAAAGAAGACTGAACATGAGGCTGACCTTGTGCGATTTTTCCAGACAGTGATGTTGCTGTAGAAATAATGGCAGACTATTCAGTGCTCAACACAGATGCCTCAGACATCTCACAAAGAGCAACAGCAGGAGAATGGCCCATAATATATTCCAATTTTCATTTGTTTGTTCAGGGCCAGGATAGGAGAAACCATTTTGGCAAGCCAGAATATTCTCATGAAACACTGAGGAACAAAAATCCATGCAGTGTGAGGAGAAATGAGAAAGATGAGCAATGAACTTTCCTTATTTTCCCCAATTCTTAAACACCTTTCTCAAACTCAAGTTTCAAAATTGGAACAGTGCTGCTATATTTTTAAAAAGGAAAAAAAAAATCTGGTATTTAATTTCAGCTTTCACTGAACTTTTTTAAATTCACTTTTCTTCTACCATCAGTTCTACTGGTATACGCAGTACCTGCTTTCCACAAAACAAAGTAGATTGGTTGTTTTTGTATTTAGTCCATAGCGCTGTCTTCCCACATACTAGGAGCATGTAAAATGTACATAAATCCTAAACAAAGAAATGTTAACCCTCCTCTCTTCCAGAATTTAATACAATATAATGTTAATTATGTAGATTTTGCTGAAAACATTCACTGCAAATTAGAGTAGCAGCACTGGAAACTCTCACAGGATGTTCTATTCCCCCAGTAAGCACTGGAAGGAAGGAAGTTACTTACAAAGAAGTCCCCTGCAAATGTGTCTCTTGGCAGTTGATTGGCATCTTAAAAAAACTATGAAATTCTAGTAAAGTTTGTCCTGCAGTTGGACATTTTAATAATCTCTCCTCATGAGTTTTTTGTTTTGTTTTGTTGCATAAGCTGCTTTTCTTTAGAGTGGGTGGTACACTGACCTCTCTTTAGGAGAGCTGCCCATTTTCAATGAACTTCCTGAAGGTGCTTCCTCCTCTTGCTTATAGGAGGGAGTCACAACTGCTAAAATAATACATCCACAAGGCAAATTTAGGTTCACATATGTATTGCATATATCTTCCTCCTAGCCTGCTCATTTTTCTCAACATCCTGTATTACTGAAGTGCCACAGAAGAATTCTCCTTTCTGCAACATGTCACTGTTTTCTCGGCCCCTTGCATTCTATCCAGGGATAACAAGGAAGAACTGGAGACAGTGGTTTTAATCTTTTAAAAGTTGGATCACATAGAATCACATGAAAAAAACACAGGCCAAATGGTGATGGAAGGAAAATAGAGTGTTCAATTTATCTTGAAATCATTTGCTTATTGGCAGCACAAATGAGTAGAAATAACTATTTTTTAATCTCTCTTGTAGTAACTAGGCTGCTAACTAGGACTAGCATTCTCCACTTGGCTCTCTGTAGCTTCAAGGAATGGCTATGGAAGATCCCGACAAAAAGACTGAACTAGTACTGCTGGCCTGTGGGTCCTTCAATCCCATTACCAACATGCATCTAAGGCTATTTGAGCTGGCTAAAGACTATTTTCATGAAACAGGTAGGATAGTAATTTGTATCAGTCAAAACAGCTCTCTGTCCACACACTTAAATGTTAAGGTGAATATTTTGTTTATGTGTATGCCTGTTTGACAGTGACGGATATTTTTGGAAAACTAATTTGGTACTGAAGCTAGTATGAGAGTATGTACCATACTAAATCCTGTAGGCTAAATACCTGAGTGAACAGTCTCACATATTTGCTGCCTTTTACTAATTCTAATGAACTAAAGCACGGGTTTTATAGTGCCTTTCTAATTTCAGAAAGAAAAACAAGTAGATGTCAGAAATATTTCTAATATTTCTTAATAACTATTTAATTGTGCTGCCTTGTACAGCGGCAGAAGTATGCCGTACTTTTCCACTGAGCTGGTTATTAGAGCTGTCACTGATGTGCTTACAGACTACAGTGAATAATGGGTGTGTAATAGTTTAAATACAGTACTGTGGAAATAACATCTGCTCAACCACTTTTCATGTTCTTGTGTGATGTGCTTTTTTTCCACAGGAAAATACAAAGTAATCAAAGGAATAATTTCACCAGTAGGTGATGCGTATAAGAAGAAAGGTCTGATCACTGCTGATCACCGAGTAACTATGGCAAAATTAGCTACCAAAAACTCAGATTGGGTGGAAGTTGATGACTGGGAAAGCAGCCAGAGTGAGTGGTTGGAAACAGTAAAAGTTTTAAGGTATTCTTCTGCAAATTCCTAAAAAGTCTCAAGAACCTATAGAAGAGTAAGGAATGGCGTTAGCTCTAACCAGTTAGAATAATAGCAGGCTAACCCCAAATCATATGAATAGACTCAGTGAAGTCAGAAGTACTATTTGTGTAAACATTGTAAATGAAGGATTGCAACATTAGTCCTGACACAAAGTGAGCCTGTGAACAATTTTTAAGATCATCTCTCTCTTCTTAGGCTCTATTCAGTTTTTGTGCTGAAAAGATATTTCTGAGGAAAGACAAGAGACTAGAATAGGGTGGACATAAGCTATGCAAGCTTCCCTCATTTGATTTTGATTTTGTTATGCTGCCAATTTGTGTATTTAAAGGCTGGCATAAGAATCATCTAAAGGAATATCTTTTCTTACGTTTTACTTTTTTTTTACTCTTTCAGTCACTGCTACCTCACTGAGGTTCTTCCTTTTAAAATGAACTGTTATTTAAAAACAAGCAAACAAACCTTTTAGTCGTTGCTTTGAAATCTTTGCACTTTGACCATTTTAGGAGCCAGCTCTCAGAAGTCCCTCTTTCAGCAGATCAGTTCTTGGATGGGTTGTCCGTGAAGGTACTACAAGAGGAAGTGGTGAAAGGTTACTTAGTATGCCATATTCTTCCCTATATTCTCCTGCATCTTTAAAATATCTAAAATACCTCTGTTTTGCAGGTACCATCATCAAAAGCTTTTATCTCATGATCCCACTAATAGCCTGCAGAATGCTTTACCTTTAACAAAGCCAGGACGGAAGAGGAAACAGGAGCCAAATAGGCATGACCCCATTAAAAAGAAAAATCAGAGTTCAGATATAAAAAGTTAAGTCTGCTTGCACATTAAATGCTTAACAATACTTGCTATTTCAAGAGAATTGTGCTGATGAGTAACTTTTTTCATGCTAGTTCTTGTTTCTGATTTCACTGAAGAAGGTGATTCACCTAGATCCCACAGTGTAAAGCAGTAGGCTTTGTAACAAGAAGACTGTAAGAGTAAAATATATAGGACATGAAAAATACTCAAGATAGTAGAAATTTGAACTGGAAAAAGTCTGAGCTATCCATTTTGTCTATATAACTGTTATACTCTAGTTACAGCGTAGAATTTTGGATCATAAGCTATTATACATTACTGAAGAAATAAAGGAAAGGAATAAGTCCCAAAATTCAGGATGTATCTGGGCTCAGAATTATTTTAAATTGTAATTTAAAACTTCATAAAACAGACATAGCTTGGCTTTGTAATTTTAGGTAGCATTTATTTTGCTTATTGCTTTTAGATCTTAATTTTAGTTCTTTAGTTTAATATGTGCAATTATCTGTATTCATATATAATTTGAATGGCTGTGCATAATGACCATCTTAATCCTTTATATTTGCAAATTTTGACTTCTGCCTGTAAGTCCCTTGAACCTTTCTAAATTCTACTGTTTAATTGATAGTGTTTTCAAATAAGTGTATTCAAGGAAAGATCAACAGTTTCAGGCAGGCTTTTTTTATATTGTGTTGACAGATGTTTTACTACATTCCTACCACCCTGTGACATTACCAGAAGATGCAAATCTGTAGCACTCCCAAGCTTGCTTCCACACTTCAGGGTGGTTTCTGTCTGCATGCTTCTCTAGATTCCCTATAAAACAGAGGATGGAATAGTCCCCTGAAGTCAGATCACACAGTTTAGAGGTTCACCGTTTTTGTTTTTTCTTTCCTTTTATTCCCCTCCACCCCCTGCCACATAAAAGCAAGCTCCTCTTCTGTAACTCTATGGCATGTTACATAAATTTTTAAAACCAGTACGGTATCCCTTCATACTTAGCTATTGTGAAATTCTCTCTAGATTTTCTTCTACTTTGATCCTCACAGATTCACTAAATAAGCATGTTACAGTTTATTTTCCAGTCCCCTTGAATGAAAGGGCTTCCATAACCTTTTTTTTTTTTCCCCAGAGAAGCCCTATATTAAGGCTACTAATTATAAATTATATGCTCTGAATCTTTTTTGATTTCATCCCATTGTCTCATGTTCATCAAGATACGGAGAGTTGACTAGATATTAAATGTTCCCATCAATGTTCACTAAAATCTGGTGGCCTAAACCAAGCCTTGTTTCTCATTTATTTTTCTTTTTAAGGTGTCCCACAGGTTAAACTGCTTTGTGGAAGTGACATGCTGGAATCCTTTGGGATCCCAAACCTGTGGAAGTTGGAGGACATCACTGAAATTGTGCAAAATCATGGCCTTGTATGCATCAGTAGGGCTGGAAACAGCATTCAGAAATTCATCTATGAATCTGATATTTTGTGGAGACATAAGAATAATATTCACCTTGTGGAAGAATGGATCACAAATGACATTTCCTCCACCAAGATCAGGAGAGCACTGCGAAGAGGCCAGAGCATTCGTTACCTAGTGCCTGATGTAGTTCAGGCTTACATAGAAAAAAATAATCTGTATAGTCCAGAGAGTGAAGACAGGAATGCTGGGGTTGTCTTGGCTCCCTTACAGAAACATGAAAGTGATTCCAAGAACTAACAGGCACTACACAGCTAACTTACTTTCTGCTGTGGAAAGATAATAGTTCAGTACAGGAAATTTTTTTGTTTGTTTGTTTTTTGTTTTCTTAGTAAATAGCAGGCAAATTCTGTGGCTTTAGTAGATGTGTAGTTGCTGTTGAGGTTTGGTTTGCTTAAGAATTGGGCCTACACAATCTTTTTTTAAAATGCAATAATAAGATTTTCACATCTAAACATATTGTCACAGTTCAGCGAACTAAATACAAGAATTCACAGTGGTACATGAGAATTACAAATTGACGAACAAAACAATCAGAACAAAAATGTTCTGATTTGTTTTAACTCAGACTGCTCTGAATGCTATTTATAAAATAAGAACACGAATATTTTTAATAACTCACAGTGTTAACGAAGCCATTCATTTCAAAATGTACTGCTTACTGATGGTGAATTTATATAATTTTTTTTTTTTTTTTTAATTGCTAACATATGATGCAACTTAAGGAATGATTTAGCTGTATCCTGGAAGGGAAAAATTCACTCCTGGCTGAACTGGTGCTAGATATATCATGCTTTTACTTGCCTGCCTTTCAAATATGAAGCCCGTTTATTTGCTGTCACACAAGTTGCTCCCCAAAATGCCTTGTGCTTTACTTTTCCATTCATGTTTCCAGAACTGTAGGTTAAGTTCAGCAATGTTTCTCACGGGAGGATGGACCTTCTTCAGAAACTGGTTTATACCTACTGATTTAGTGGAAAGAAGTTAATAATAGTGTCATTGCAGATTTTCAGACAGTTGTCCCTTTATTTCAAGTAATAAATGAGCCTTTACTTTTGAGCCAAACATATATAGCCAGAATTGTTTCTGTTAGTGGAGTTTAAAAGAAATAGTAGGGCACTAGGACTGTACATAAGTGAAATGTTTTTCTTTGCTAGAAATCTGATTTAGAATCTAACAACATATTGTCTGTATTATGTGAATATAAACTAGAGAGGCACTGTGAATGTCATGGTCATAGAATTCTACCTCCCTTTCTTTGCTGTCATCTCATTTTTGTTTGGATTATGTGCCTTAATAAAAATGTCAAGGTTTCCAAGATGCTACTTAACAGGTCAACAACTTTTTCATACTATCTCCACAAGACAAATCTGTTCACATTTTTCAGATCAACAAAGCCAACAGAACACAAGATTCGTAGGGCAGGGAGCCTAGATGCTGGTGGGCCACAGACTTGCTCTAGGATCATAACCGTGACAACCTGTCATCCTCCTGCCCTGGGCAGATGATCCCCAAAGAGCTGAGGCAGAGGTGTGGGCTTCACTGGGAGCTTAGGGTGAGTCTGGAAGCCAGAAGCCAAACACAGAACATCATGGGTTGCCCTTGAGCATGCAGGGCTCGTATAGAACCCAACAGGAGAGTCAAGACTCTAGTGAGAAAACCTGTAACCTGCAGTGGGGCTAGGATCAGGCATGCAAACCTGTAGCCCCACGTGATATTCTGCAATTATCATACAGTAGAACCTCTGTTCTGCTAGTTCCAGCCTGTAAAGGTGGCCATCTACAGAGAATGTAGAAGGAGATCTTTAGCGTAACAAAATCAAGTCACAACTTAGAAGGTAACGTGTAACCATACTGTGACGTAAAGTAGCATCAAGGATTCTTAGCTTTTTTTCTTGGTAATTCCTGCATCAGATATGCTCAGTCTGCCATTTTTTCGTTTTTTCCCCTAGAGCTTAGGCAACCTCACACTGTCTTTTGATAATGAGGCTGGGTTCATGTATCATCAGCAGTAATAAAGGTACTGAAGGACAAATTAACCCCCCGCCCCATCACACCTTAGCAATCAAACTGCAATTGAAGATAAACTAGATTATTGATGGTGCATGGGAAAGGACAAGATCTATGTTTCTCTTTTGTCTACTGTCTATCTCTATGACTGACAAGAACAGAGAGGAAGAAAGATTTATTTTCAGCACTCAAGTCAACTAGTGTGCTTCTGAATAAACAGAGCAGATCTTTCCAGGAGGAAAGCACCCCATTTATATGGTCACTTTTCAGAGTAAAACTGCACTTTAAGTCTAGGTTTATTCTTCTAAATAATGACACTGCTGTGTATTGGTGCACTTTGTGTAATTCTAGAGAAACTGCATGTTTAATAGGATGTTTATAAAGCTGTTGTCTTCAGACAGTTACATTTCACTGGGTTTTAATGTAGTTATATGTGATGGGTCTTTCGATACAATAAATTGTATGTAATGTGCTAATTTTAGTCATTAACCAAATCTGATGTCTGATGACTGCGTGATTTTTAAGTAGGTAGAATGATGTTAATAGCGTTTTGTCTATACAAAACAGAATGTTGTTCAAAAATTGCGGTGAATACGGATCTTTTGTTTTACCAGTGGGATCCAGAAATCTCCCTGTTACAACACTAGAAGTAAACACATACTGACGATCTACTGTTCCAATCAGTTCTAACTGTCAGCACCACAGTCAGTGAGGTGTCATATTCGAAAACGTTCAAGAAATAAAAGTTACAAGAGTGGACTAGATTTAAGAGAGAATCTTTACACTTGAGAATGTAAGGTTTGTGAATAATGCAGTTCACTGAACTTCTTTATAAAAGTTATAATGCATTCACAGATGTTCTGCAAGGAAAAAATGATGCGCTTATTTTTTTTTAAAAAACATTATTGCATTTGGTTCTTACCTATTAAGAGAACGTAGGGCCCTTATACCACATATGTAATTCAGACTCAAATTATTTTAGAAATACTGCAACAGCAGTAGGAACCATTTTATTTAATTCTGGAATGAGGCCGCATCCTTAGCAGAATGTGTTAGATGCTCAATGCTGCACAGCAATTAACATGGAAATGGAAAAAATATCTTTCCACAAGAAGAAAAATAGTGGAATTTGTAAGGGAAGATGAAATGAACCATCACAGGAGGTGGCCAGGACACTAGGCAGTTCTTAACAAAAAGTTCCATACACAGTTCCTTGGCTTAGCCTTGAAATAGTAACCCTAGTAACCTCTAAGTCTCAGTTTGAGATTTAGTACTGATTTACAGAAAGAAGCACCACATCCTGGACAATCTACATAATCTTAATTTTCAACTAAAACGTTAATCCAGACTTTTACAGAGTATTTATCCAAGTATCTCTTTACTTGGAAGAGTCAGTAGTATTGCAACAGTGCTCTTTTAGTATTATAACCTCGTAATAACAAATTGTGGGTGAAATGTTACTATTTGAGTCCAGGGGAAATATTAATTTGCATTTCTCTGTGCCATTCCTAGTTTAGTGTAAGTTAAAGAACAATATCCATCTGCAAACAGGAAAGAAGCTTTGACGTCCTAATTTCCTACTCACATGGTTCTGTAAGTCATATAGGTCAAACTGTCAGCTCCAAAAATGTAGTTAAAGTTCAGTGAAACTTAATTTTTTCTGCAAAATATTATCCTTTTATTCAGCCTGACCTGAATCAGTGAACAGATAAATACAGTAGCTATAGGTGAGTTTTCTCATTCAAGATTCAGAATACCAAATTCCCTTTTTACTAGCAGCAGTTAAGATTTCCCTTGCCCATCTGTTTCAGGTTTTTCTTTTAATGTAGCCTTCACTGTGGTGATCATTACTGTCCCATCTGACAAATAAAAATGTGGGATTAAGCTAACACTTAAAACATATGCATGATTTTGGGAACTACTGTTTTCCCTGTTTTACAGACAAGGAAACTGAAATACAAAGTTATCTAGCTCTGTGGTACTTTGAAATTCTAGAGTGCCTACTATTTCAGGATTATTAAATTCCTATTTCTCATTTTGTAAATTGTCACAATAATGCATACAGTTTGCAAAAAATGGCCACAGATGGAAAAACTGCAAAAGACTGTAGAATTGTATGTGTTCTATAGGAAATCAAGCCTTATTTCCAAATTCATCACATATCATTTCCCTTTGAAGTGAAGCATTCTCTATTCACTTTTCAAAACATATTGCTGGGTCGTCACTTAAGAAATTTCTTTCACTTTGTTGAAGATAAAGTCCAATATTGAAGCTTCCCAGCTGCACCCTGTGGTCTACTCCCTATACGCTCTACCACAATGCATAGCACCTAATAAAGCAACAATGGGATTAACTGTTCCATATAGTCTCCCCTTTACTGTATGTGCCAAGAACAAAAAGGGGAGAGCAACATCTTCTATATACATGAGTATTTTTTGAATTTGTTGTTATTGGCTGTTTTTAGGAGTCAAACGTGAATTGCAAGAACAGGTATTCATCCTCTTGTCTAGAAAAACTGAGACACAGAACTGCAGAACTCTGAACAGAGCTCAGGCCTCTAGATCTGTTGTCTCATGCTTAGCCATTACATAAACTTTCTGGCTGGTAAAGCACCTGAGAAAATAGAGAATTTTGTATTCACTCTGCATGTTGCCCATGTGCCTGGATATCCACTTAGCTAGGATATAACTAACAGCAGTAAAGAAATCAGAACACAAATATGCAAACTGTGGCACAGCAGAGTTGTGTTGAGAGTCACATTAGAGAATAACATATGCAAACAAGACATCTTTCAGTTTCTTATTATAGCCACTAGACAACAATGCTGCCTATTATTCATTCCGGACTTAAACCAATGAGATATACTACTTATTTCTAGTACTGTATCATAAGTACAGCTTTAAGAATTGCTGATAGAGTACCATGCACAACTCAACAGTCAACCCTTGCCTGTAAAAACACATCATGAATTTACAGTGGGTAGATCACCTTTTCAACAAACATGTAGATTTCCGATCATAAACCCCCTGACCTAATATACATGCAGAGAATCTTAGTAATGACAAATTGTGCCCATGATACCCTTTAAAGTATACAAGATGGACAGAAAGAGTTTAACCAGTTTTTGGTTTGTACTGTGACTCTTGGGTTAATAACATTTGCTCCATACTAAGATTTCAGAAACTGTGAACTTTTCCCTCCAATCTAGCTGAAGCTGATCTACAAATATCCTCTCAGCTATTGGCTCAGTAACAGTACCCCTCCCCTCCATCAGAAAGGCTCTTGGATGTAATCCCACCCACAGTCTTCCTCATATAAGGCCCGGCTGGAAACCTATTTCTTAATTTTTGCTTTTTGGTCAGGGGTTGATTGTAGCTTTTTTCTGCAGTCTAGCAATGCCTGTGGATTTCAGTGGAACCTGGAACCTTGTCAGCAATGACAACTTCGAAGGCTATATGGTGGCTTTAGGTAGGTGAAAATACCTAATTCTATCCTTCTTCCTTTCCCCATGAGGGTCCTCCTGAATTGTGTTTGATTTCTTCTAAAACCTAGAGAATGCTGAAGCTTTTTTTGCTTTGAAACACAATGGCAGGATATTTCTTTGCTGATTAAACACACAGCAGTAACTATTACTTCAGCCCATCGCCCAGGTGTCCTTTCAGCTTTCAGGAATTTCTCAGCCTGGTACTTGTTAAAAGTAGAACCTCTGGATACTTTTTATCAGAGACAGGGAACAGTTCTCCCTGTCTACTAAGTTTCTCTTGCTTTTCATCACAAACTTATACAACGCATGTCTACAGTTAATTACTAAATAACAAAAAAGTTCTTGTGTCTTTGTCACTTCTAGGCAACTGTTTAGCTTAGTATCATGCATCTCTAAACAACCTACAACAGACTTCTCACTCTGTGACCTTTTGAGCGGTTCTTCTAACTGTCACTTTCCTCATGAGCTTGAAGTTAACCTCATATCTTGCTCAGATCTTTATAGAGATATTAACAGTGCTGTAATGGGGAACTAAGAAAGTTCTTGGTACTTTATTAGCTTTCATGGGTAAAGCTCATTATAGACTGTGACAGCGGGCAACCCTTTGCATTCCCTTCCTCTCCCCTGCCTCCCCTATCCCTTTCTGCCTTGTAGACTTGTATAAGCTGACTGGCAGCAGTGTTCCTTGCTGGTTATTGCATGCACTACTAGAATGCAACCTATTTTCTGGCCATATCTATGCTGGGTGACCTACTTAAATTGCCTACTCAATGTCCTTAACATGTTGAAAAAACTCTTCACCCTTTCCAGTCCTGCTGCGTTGTCATGGGGAGGGTACTCCATAACGAGGATTTATTCCTGAGTTTTATTCTTCAGTTTGAATACAAAGTAATATATTCTGTGCTAATTTCTTTACAAGGAATAAATTTAGTTTGTTCCTCGATGATAAATATTGTCCAGCTAGATAAAGGACGTTTTTTTTATGAAATTTAACTCCCCATCTTATGCAAAAACTGTTTTTAGCATATAATTGGGGGAACTTACTTAACAGTAACGGCAAAGAATCTTGCTGATGATTTACAACCCATCTTTAATTGCTTACTCCTGCTTGATTGCCAGTATGTCCAAAAAAACAAGGACTGAAATCAATGTTAGAGTTAGAATGAGAAACTTATCTGCCAAGGTAAGTAGAATGAGCAGGTTAATACTGCAATCAGCTGAGTAACTGGAAGGTTATGGACAGAAATATGGCTGTTCCAAGCCTAACCCTTCCTTCAGTTTAATAGCTATCTCTAAAGAATGGATTTGTAATTATTTTGTACTTATAAATACCTATCATGTTAAGTCTTAATGTGTATGGCTGTTGCCAGTACTGGATTCAAACCCCTCTACGCTAAAATAAGACTACCACTAAACTGGTAACTCAGTAAAGACAACCGATGGATTCTGGCACTTTTGTAATGACTACAGTAAAGTCCCAGTTCAAACACAGGCCACATAATGAACAATATGGTTGAAGATGTGGTAACTGAACAGATCCTGTCAAAAAGATCACAACTCCAGCCTGCATAAAGTACGAAGCTTCTAGTCTAGTGTTCTATGAAATTACTTTTTTTAATCTAGGTGACAAAAACCAGCTATATTATTTAGTACACAGTCCCTATTTTACCCATTCCCCTGCCCCATTTCCTGAAAATCAAACTCTGAGCATGCCATTGGGATGCTGTGTAACTCTATTATCTGCCAAATAGATGGTCTGTTCTTTGAAAGAAACATTCACTAGAAAAACAAAACTAAACCCTACAAGCACTACTTTAAGCTCAGTATTACCAAGAACATGAGGATGATGTTAAAGATAACTGATCATTACAGATAACCAGGCAATATTTTAAGTGTAATGTTTTCTAGTTGTACTCAAAAGGTCTTACTAGCAAGTGGCATGTCCTGAAAATGAGCCTGAGAATTCATTTTAGGACTCTGTCATTTGGCTAAGGTACAGTGTACAAAAATTTCTTTTGCATAATGCCTTTCCTCTCTCAAAGGGTGAGAGAATAGGCATTAACTATTCCCTGTATCTAATAAATAGGGAAGCTCTTGTGTGTGTTTGTGGGGAAAACCAAATGTTAAAGAACATGCCTTGAACTGCATAACATAAAAGTTTGGGGGAGAGGAGAGGGGCAAACCACCACCACCAAAAAAAACCAAACAAACCAACAAACAAAACAAGCAAAAACCAACCAACCAAACAAAAAAACCTTGTATAGCAAACCATCCCTAAGAAATGCTTCTGGAAGCAATAAAGGTAAATCCTGACTGTCAGAATGGCTGGGGATCAGCACAACTCTTACCTTTTTTCTCCTGTCAAAGGTATTGATTTTGCAACACGCAAGATAGCAAAAATGCTGAAGCCTCAGAAAGTGATCAAACAGGATGGTGATTCATTTTCTATCCATACCACAAGCACATTCAGAGACTATATGCTCCAATTCAAAATTGGAGAAGAGTTTGAAGAAGACAATAAAGGCCTAGATAACAGAAAATGCAAGGTAAGACTGTATATATATCAAAAAATAAAGAAGTTCTTACAAAATTAAGATGCCACGATCAATCCTGCTACTTGAGCTGAAATTGTTTCAAGAATACTATTTCTAACGCAATACAGAGGCAGGAACCTAAGTTATTGACTGAGTTTCACTTTCCTTCAGCAGTAGTATTTAGGTCCCTTTTATCCATCAAGAAAGCATATTGTCTTCTAGGTGTACTTCAGAACTGAGATATCAACACACAGAAACACTGTTTCCTCTTCAACAGAGCCTAGTTACCTGGGACAATGACAAACTTACCTGTGTCCAGACTGGTGAGAAGAAGAACAGGGGCTGGACTCACTGGCTTGAAGGAGACGACCTCCATCTGGTATTTGCTTTACTTCAGATTTCTATATTTCAGAATTGTCTCTATGACAAAATACAGTCTTTATTGTAGACATAACATGCACAAGTTGTCTTCCAGCTCAGTAGTATATGTAACTGATAGTATGAGGAACACATTCTGCTTCCAGCAAGTTTAGCTGGAACAATTTTACTGTTTCATCCTTCTTTGTCTTGTATAGTTAAATGCAGTATTTTAAGCACAACTCATTAGCATAGCAGGTGAGTGATGGTCAGTAGTCATGGCAAAAGATCTATGTTCACCTTTGGAGACTATATCTCTCTTTTTTTTGTAGGAGCTTCGTTGTGAGAATCAAGTATGTAAACAAGTCTTCAGGAGAGCCTGAATATGAGTATTGGTTCCTACGCTGAAAGACAGCTGTATACAGGAGGCCATGCATCCTTGTGGCTAGTGATAGCCGTACAGACAAGACCCGATTACTTTTACCTGTTAACCTAAATGATCTGATGTTTCTGGCTCAGGAAATATTGTCTGTTAGCAGTGATTTTTGCTAATAAACACTCAAAACAATCTTAAGTACTTGTCTTCTGAATGTGCTGGGGGAAAAAAAAGTCATAAGTGATATGGCTTGGTTTCTAGTTAACTAATGGTCTAAATCAAAACAAGAAAAAATGCCTATTCTAAAGGAGCATGCCAACATCAAACAAAACAGAGGAGATCTTAAACTCGTGTAACTCTGGGAATGGTAAAAAGTGAAGACGACAACAAAAGATACAAATTCACTATTCAAAATGTTTCTCCTTAAGATGCAGATCAGTACTTCGGAGAAGCTAACTCTACTTGCTTGTATCTTAAATGTGTAATGTGATGTCCCATATTGTGCCATAGCTGCTTTGTTCTCAAAATAAAGTTCAGCTTACCAGAGGAAGCAAGTCTGATCACATCCCATAATAATGACAAGAGGTCTGAGCAATCATGTAGGTTTCAGTCTGCAAAGTAATTGAACACTATTAGCACACATACAGAGTAAAACCAATGCTTCTTTATTTAAGACTTACTTGCGCACATTTGCTCAATGAGGTTAACACATCTTTCACGTGTGACCTTGTGTACTGTTGCACAGAAGTAAGTTTAATTCTGCCTCATATAAATATGTCTAGTGGTCAAACAAACCTGTTACATGTGAAATGAGTTGCTGCATCTCCCTGGTAACACTAATATTGCAAGGAGCTGCTTGCTAGTGGACAGAGATAAAGGCTCTATCCTTTCAAGTCTATCCTTGACACTTTGAGAGATAAGCAATACAACTAATCTTTCAGATATTTCTTCTTCCTCACTGTCAGTTCAGAATTACTAAGGCTACCAACAGAGGCAGACAAAACCTGTTGAAGCTTGGAGGGCTTTTAATTAGATTGATGGTATCCCAGATAATTACAATGGGACTCTAAATTTACGGTAGTCTCCGAAATACAAAGAAAAGAACTAGTACTCTCAACAGGGAAATTGGGGGGACTGGGAATAAAACATGTAATATATATTCTATGAATCCTGACAGTTTCTTCCTTATGGAACTGAGTGGTGCTTTTACTCATTTGGAAACAAGATTAACGCTACCATGGTACTCTAGCATAAACAACACATCCACTCTGCAAACCTGCTCTGTAGGATCTACCAGCGACATAGTGCAACTGCCATACAGACTTTACTACTCCACTAGATGGCACCACTGCAACATACTGCATTTTTATTTAACTTGTGGAGGTTCCCAACAGCTATATTTTAAGTGCTAAATATTGCAAATATACTAAGCTGCACAGCTTAAATTTGTGAATTCCAATCAGATGTGCATGAGAAGCAACACAGAAAGGCAATGATGACCTTAAGAAGTCTGTTAGGACAAGGAGAGAGTCCAAGTAGAAATCAGAAAAATGCAGCATTTGAAGCCTGTAAGACTAGGACCGTAATACTTCAGTAGCAAGGCTGCTATTAGGAAGCCTTTGCTATAAAAACTGTAGAAGGGTTATCAGCAGTGATATTACTTTTTTTTGTTGCTACCTTCCTACTTCAAATTGCTAATTTGAAAGCAGGCAATGCTACGCAGAACTCACCTGAGGATGCTTTGGAGATCTTGAGGATGAGACAAGCTACAACCATGAGAGAACTGCTTATTGCTTATCATAATTTCACTTTTATGCCAACCAATTCACGTGCTTTTACAAAATACAAATTAAACATCTTGAAATGTAAGGTGAAAAAAGAAAGCGAACAGTCCTATATTCTGTAAGTGGAAAAAAAAAAGAAAAAAAAAGACATTAAGATAGCTTTTCCCCAGCAGACATGTACTTGAACTCTAGAACTGAAGGACAAGAGCAAAACTCTCCAGGGAAGCATTTGAAGGCTTTTGTTCAAAGATGTTTCAGACCACTTCAATTATCTCACTATAGCTTTGATGGTAAAAACTTTCTCAGCAACCACCCTTCGAGTTTTTTAGTCAGTGTAACTGCTGACCATATGTATTATATTTTAAGATATGTAGGCTGCATGTAAAAGTACTTTATAGATGGATGAATGGATATGTTGCCTTCTGGATTTTACAATCAAGATAGACAACAGAAATTCAAAAGAACAGCCAGGATTCACACTCTGTAAAACACTTTCTCTAAAGATTATATGAAAAAAAAAGTTATACAAGTATATGAATACGTAAGGAGTCATATCTCTATGACACCAACAGAAGCACCTTCCAGGTTACTGATTTTAATGCTGATGCATATATTTAAACATTAGGTTTTAAGACATACATTTGCATCTAGTCCCTTACTCATTTTCTTGGATAATATTCTGTACAATTACCATATGGAATAAAGTGGTACAGTTTAGCATAAGAACAACAAACTAGCAAGTGTTTTGGATTATAGCCCCAACTCTATGCAAAAATAAATAAATAAATAAAATGAAACATCATCCCAAGAACATGAAGAAACACAAGACGAAGCATCATCCAAAATCAAAGGTAAGGATAGGTGATGTTCAACAGGAAGACCAGCAGTATATATTATGATCCAATTATTCACAAAATAAGTTGTTCTCCATTCTAGGCAACTCAGTTAAGTCATCAAAAAACATTACTTTTGTTCAAACGCTTTTAAATCAATACAGTAAGTTAAGGAAGGTGTGTACTGAAATGCAATGCCAAGTATCATACCTGCCTCATATCCGATAAACCCACACCAGTTCAATTGTATTGCTTTATAATTATTTGTGGTACTTATGGAAATATGTCTTAATTTCATTCCTTGTTCACACTGACTGCTTTGCTTCCATCTCACATCCTGTTGTCCTCCTTTCGTGGGATTCTTTCACTAGCTGAGTCAAAGTACACGGCATGGTGCAGAGTTGTCTGCTAAGATCTTATTATTAGTGACTGTTCATCCCAGGGGCAAAAGTCTGCTGATGCAACTCCCTTTTTTTTTTTGTCTTCTTCCAAAAGAGCAACTTTTCAAAACCCTTGTTCTTTTCACCTACAGGTACTATAACTGATCTAATAAACAGCGGGAAGTGAACATCCAACTCACCTGAAGTCCGCACAGCCCTCAGCTGCTTTGTTCTCTAACTGGACTATGATTTTGAGGGGGGAAAAAAAAGAAAGAGAAGCAAAAGATGAATATTTTCCACAAAAATATCATTTTGTGGTATAACAAGTGGACTAGATGCAGAAAAGTTTGTGTTTTTCCACAGAAAGCAAAAAAAAACAAAAAACTTCAGGTTCAAACAAGCTCTAGAAAGGGGTAAGGCCCAGTTCTCACAGGGCACCCTGTGCTTCGGCTTTCCTTGGTGTATTGCCCCGATTGTAACGATTAGACAAAAAGCATTCGTTACTCAGAGGTAGGCTAACCCCTTAACGGAGCGGGACACGTTCGGACACACAGCTGGAGGACTCCGGCAGCCCGACGCCAGGTCGACACCACGACAGCAGGCGGCTCCCCACATCCCTACCTGCTGGGGCTGCTCCCGCCTCCGGGCGAGCGGCGACACCTCTGCCGGCGGGCAGCTCCGTCCCTGACTCCCTGCTGCCCACAGCCCGCTCCCTCCGCCCCGGGCCCCTCTCCCGCCTTCGTGGGCTCCCGCTCCCGCCCCTCACGGCCGCCTCCCCTCAGCGCCGCCCTCGCCCCCGTTGCCGTGGCGCCGCCGGGCCCCGCCC
>VXAL01017668.1:2075-25752 GCA_013399475.1 Chauna torquata | reverse complement strand
GGCGAGGCGAGGCGAGGCCGCCCCGGCGATGCCCTTGTGAGGCGCCCCGGGGGGCAGAGGCGGCAGGAGAGCGCTGCCCCGGAGCTGCCCCTCGGCGGGGCGGAGGAAAGCGCCCTCCCTCCGTTCACCATTAAGAGGAAGGCGATGGAGGAGCTGAGCGCGGACGAGGTGAGGCTGCGGGGCCCGGGGGGCGGGTGGGGGCGGCCGGGCCCCCGCGGCAGCGCGGGGAGAGGCGCCGGCTCTTCCCGGCCCCTCTCGCTGAGCCCACGGTGAAGCTGGTGTGGGAAGGGGTGCTGCCGAGGCGCCCTGCCTGCGCCCCGTGTCCGTGCCCGGTGCTTGCCTTGTGCCATCTCTCACCGTCTGGGGCCCCCGGATCGTCCATGGGGTTGAACTGCGTCTCTCCTGCCCGATTGCTCGTTTCCCTCCTTCCCTGTGCCTTCGCCTGGAGGATGTCTTTGTGCTGAATGATAGGTGTTTTATACGCATCCTGTGCGTGATTTAAAAAATAATAATAAAAAAAAAGCTGCTTTTTTATGTAGTCAAACACTTAAAATATTTCTTCCTCAGGGTCTCTGCTGAAAAGCAAGGTGTGTGTGGGGGGTCTTATATTTAATATAGTTTCTTCTTGAAAC
The DNA here is from genome assembly GCA_013399475.1 of Chauna torquata. Classification (NCBI taxonomy): domain Eukaryota; kingdom Metazoa; phylum Chordata; class Aves; order Anseriformes; family Anhimidae; genus Chauna; species Chauna torquata. The sequence continues at coordinate 25,120 of VXAL01017668.1, read as the reverse complement.
TGTCTGAAACAGGCTTACCAGTTTTCTGAGGCTTCAGAAAATTGATTTGCTGTTTTTCAAGTTAACCTCTCGTTCTTTCACTTCAAAGTCGTAGTTGTAGTGTTATGATTGACAAACAGCAGACATAGAACTACTTCCAGTTTCTTCCCTTGAAAGGGTGTCCCCTCATTTTTTTTTTTTCTTTTTTAAATACGGACTAAGATCTTGTGCTTGCTTTTATACTGTAGGACTCTCAAATGAATTCTGCTATGGTGCTGATCAGGATATAGGGGGTTTCCCATTGTACCACTCAAGTCGTGTGCAACTTCAACTCTTCTCTCACCTCCTTAAAATATGGTTTCATATCAAAGAGTTTTGTATGTAATACGTGGTTATCAGACCAGCTGCAGCATAGGTTCATTGCTGGTCCTCCAGGGAGGATCAAAAGAAGTTATTTTTGTTCTGTACCATATCTTATGGCTGGATTGTAGAGCAAGGTGACTGCTGTTGTCACTCAGGTTTGTATTCCAAAAAGTTAAGATGTTTTTGATTATGTTGATCATGATTTAGCAATCCTGCTATGTTGTAGGAGGAAATGCTTCATGCTGTTTACTTGATGAAGGTCCTCATATGCTATGGAGGCATTGAGAAAAGGAGTACAATTCCTGTGTGGGGGAGCAAGGGGTAGGACGCTAGTGTTGTGATTGCTGCTGTGAAAAGGGACCTCTAGTTTTATAGGTGTATTGCATGAGTACTTTGTTTACTTGCAGTTTAAAGGAATGGTTAGAAGGATTACATCTTGATTATGAGGTGCTTTATGATTTCAGAATTATTTAACCTATGTAAGCTTGTTTGTGTCACTGCTTCTGCAAGTCACTGACATCATCCAGAACGCTGCATTATGAACTGAGGTTGCAGAAAATGAGCTCTCCGGTAGGGACTCATCTACCTTTTATGGCAAAATGTTTCTCCCAAGTGACGTGAAGTTTTCCAGTGTCCTTTTAGTACAGTTCAGCTAGGACCGAAAGCGATTGGTCTTTTAGGTGATTATTTGAGACAAGCTCGATCTTATATCATTTTAAGAGAGTCATGCTGCCACTTTTTATTGTTAATGGACCCCTCATTGAAAAGACAGAGCCAAGTCAATTTTAATACTTCTCCACATCTCTGCTTTACTGTTACTTGGTGCAGTGGACCCTGGATCAGAGTTGGACTGTACAGAAAAATAGCCTTCTAAAATAAAAATGTTTCTATCTTAAATTATATGTGACTTTTATCTGAAAAACTTTATCTGGCAGTGACTGAAGGGGAAAAACCACTTAACTGAATTATAACATTAACACATTTTAACTTTAAAAGAGGAGAGATGAGATGCAATAGATTAATGGCTTTGGGATTATAGAATGTATTTTAACTTCAAGATATTTTCCACTGCTGTTTCTCTCACTGAAATTTTTGCAGTGTTTACTTTCTTAAAGCACTAAAGTTGTCTTTCACTACAGACCATACTGAAATGGGGAGAAGAGAAAATTTCTTTTTTGCATATGAATTTTAGCACAAGTGATAGATAACATGATGAGAATAGGGACTGCATAGAAAAAAGCAAAAGCAAGCCAAGTATGGCATAAAGTGGGAAAGAATGGTGTGAATTTAGCATCTTTTAACATCTGCATATGATTCTTAAGTAGTTTAGAGTTGTGCTTTCTGAACATAGACCATGACCAGCGTCCCCAGAAAACGAAGTGTTCTTTAAAGTTGTTTAACGTGCTGTAAAGGATGCAAAAAAAATAAAACTGTCTATTCAAATTACCCTTTATTGGGTAAATTTGGAACTCTTGTATGATTATGGAGGGACAAAAATTTTCCTTAGAATCTCACTGAGCAGTTGCTAGTAAAACAGATATTGACCCAGAAATTTTATATATATATATTTAAACTGAGGGTGCATGAGCCTGAGGGGCCAGTCTTCCTGCTTGTATCTTTACTGGTCTGCTGTATAATTCAATTTTCAGGTAACTGTCTCTAGGAGTGTGCTCTTTGTAACATCGTTTGTTGTAGTGTGTCCAGCTAACAGGTTTTCATAAGTTCAGTAAGATCAAAAATGCATTTCTAAAAGTTACTACCTTAAGACACAGTCCAGATGTGTCCAGCAAAAACTGTACTAATTAAAAAGCAATGTCCCTTTTCCATTCAACCAATTAGATTATTTTCATGAACCTTTTAAACTCTATATTATGGAGTTGTGCTGTGTAGGGAAGATAGGCTATGGAGCAAACAATGCTGCTGTAGTAATTGGTACCAAATAACTTGTCATTATTAAGTAGCATAATGACACGTAAGAGCTTGTCATAGGTCGCTATTGCAAGTAGTTATTGCTGAAATCAAGGGTTGGGTATTATTGAGGTATCCTAAGTGTTCCTAACAAAATACTTCATATTAAAAAACCCCTATGTGTTTCTTCATGGTAATGTGGATAGTCATACAATCTGAAACGAAACCAGGTTACTGACTTTGAGCTCCCACAACTCTAACACGTTCGTTGCGTTGTGTGGAGGCAACAGGTTGGGGGCCTCATTTGGGCCTAGTACTGTGCAAACAAGCTGTGTCCGAGTCCCCACCTTGTGCCCCAAGCAGAAAGCCTGTCTTACTTCCCGCGTCTTGATGCTGTTCAGTCTCCAGGCACAAGTGAGTTAACTGGAGAGGTGTGCGCCGGTTTTACACTGCTTCTTGGACTTCTGTTTCAGCCTGCAGCTTTGCCGTTCTAGCGTACTATCTTTGTTTCTCCCCCCCCCCTTTTTCTTTTTCTCTTACTTAAGTCTCTAATCTTCAGATCAAATTTCAGATTTCCTTGAAAAAGTTATGTAAACCTAGAGGAATACGGTAACTCAGGGTATCTAGGAACCAAGTCCAGTTCTTTAACAATCTCTGGTTGTAACCTCCTGTGTGAAACCTGTCTCAGTGTAAAAATATTCAGAGTTTATTTACATTTTTATGTTAATTTGTTAAGCAGTAGGGAGGGTAAGTATAATTTGTGATGCTTAAATGGGTAGGGAAAATCTTGTGTTGGTTTTAATTGCAGTATCTTATCTAAAAGCATCTCGATGTCTCTGCAGGTTTCTCTGTTACGTGCCCTTTTTCAGAAACCCATTCAGGGCAGGTTACAATCTGGAGTGTTGGTCTGTAAGGAAGATAGGTGGTTGATGGACTAAGTTACAAACACACAGCAAAAGTTCAACTTAGTGTCCTCCTAGTGTTTCAAAAGCATTGATTGCAGCTGGTTTTAAAGTGACTTTGGCGTTGATCTGCTTTAGCACGGTAGATGAGGGAATGTTGGGTGGCACAAAAGACCTCAATTATTTACTTGAAGCTGGGAGAAGATGAAGAGGATTTGTGCAAATTATACCTTGTGAGGGATATGAACTTGTTTGAGTAATCACGGTTTGACTGTATTTGAGAATAAATGATAAATATGTTGGTTAATATTAACATTTGGGTATATTTGCCTGTGCCTTTTTCTCCTCATATAGTTCCAAATCTGATGTTAGGAGGGAAATGGCTAGCAAGAATGAATATGAACACTTGGGGAAGAGTTTCACATCACATTTATTTTTCTTGGTCTTTGCATAATTATTCTTCATCTTTCTTCCTCAGCCGCTTCAGCATATATGGGAGGTTTGTATGTGTTGTGTGGTTTTTTTTTTCCCCTCCATTCCCGCTTGTTGTTCATCTGTCTGAAAAACCTGGTTATGGATTAGTTGAATGATAAGGAAACAGCTTTTAAAACTTTAATTCAACCCTCCAATTAGTTTTCAATTCAGCTAGGTTGTTTTAATGATTATATTTTAGTACAGCTTTGTGAGTTATGAACAATTCATTTGTGTTCAGCAACAGGGAAAATAGATATGGGGATGTGTGGCTGTCATTTTCTCAGGTATGCCTCTGAGGGGTGGGATTTTTTGCTAGTTCTTTTTTTTTTCCCCAGATAAACAGTTGTGGAGAAAAATTGAGATAATTTTTACATCTTTTTTTTGAGAAACCCTAGAATGTACAGCTTCTACTTGTGGTAAAATTTAACTATGTATTTATGCAATAATAAGCTCTCCTATTTTGCTTGATGAGGAGGAATTAAGACATTTTAATCATAGCATTTTTCCGTCTAAGAGCAACAACAACAAAAAAGATTTATTTTCTAGCTGCCTTCCATACTGATGTGGTGACACCAGTCATGGAAGAGATGTTGTTCCAGACACTGCTTTCCCGCAGTTTTTGAAGTCTGATTTAATTTGATCTGTTCTTCTTCCTCTTGGGGTAGGTTTCACAGACCATTAAATGACTATGGTAATGTGGCATAGACATTGACTTGACACAAATCTTTTGTTCGCTCTTTCACTTGCTTGGCAGTTCTTTAGGATTATGGGCAGAAATGAAAATTGATATATTGCATTCAACGCATGGGCGTCATGATACAAATAGGGAATAACATGAATGGCTTAGTTTTGCAGGGTGTGGGCACCCTCAAATATGATGCTTTTATTTTGTGCTGGGTTTACTTCTAGCTGAAGCTTTTATATTAGATCCTCTGAGTTAGCCTGTGTAATTTCTCTTCTGTTTTTCATTTATGCTTCAAGTTTCATGGTTATAAATTGAGTTTTATAAGTTTTATCTTGTCCATTTGTTTCTCATGTATCATATTAGCGTTATGTGGTCACAGACTAATTTTAATAAATAGGTTCATAACAGTTTTCCGAAGTCAGATGTTGAAGGCAGATGCTTCTTTGCCGTACTGGTAACATATGAAAACTGATTTTTGAGTTCTGTTTGGTTGAGCCTCTCCAGGTGATGAGAGGATTTTATTGTCTTCATTTACTTCTCAAGATGTTCATGTCCAGCGGTCAACTTGTTGATTTTTAGTGTTGCAGATGTTTCAGATGGTATTGGACAATGGTCTCTTTTAATAACACTGTTGGATCTTCTTAAATGGAAAATTTTTTATTTGTATTATGTGGTGTGAAATTAAGGCAAAGGTCATGTTCATATTATCCTTTTTATCAGATTAATGCTGTTTGTTTCATCAAATGCCAAAATAAATCAGGAGGTGTGTTAGAGGTTTTGAAATTACTGAACAGTAAATGTTAAGCTTGTCTTACACAACCGTTTGAGGGACAAACACAGAATTCTCCAGTGCAAATGGTTTTCCAAGGCAGCAAATACACACTTAAAAACTAAACGTCAGAGGTACTTTAATGTTGTCACACGGAGCAGAGAAGGGGCTGTAAGACTCAGCTACAGGTAGTAGGTTATCAAGTAAAGCTTCTATATTTGCAGCGTTGCAGGAGTGAATACCCATGCCATGTAGGAGACCCGAAGGGGGGAGGCGGTGGGCTGCATGCGTATAAGTACATGCAAATGACTTTGTGTGATTATGTTCTTTTATTTCCTTTGTGCAGATTCGTCGAAGGCGCCTTGCTCGGTTGGCGGGTGGGCCATCTTCCCAGCCTACTACGCCACTTACATCACCGCAGAGAGAGACCCCGCCTGGACCACCTGCAGTAGCACCAGCCCCGGGGCCATCCCACAGTCTAGGCCTAAATGTCCATAGCATGACCCCAGCTACCTCTCCAATTGGTGCATCAGGTAGGCAGATGTTTGAGTTACAACAATTATTGTTATATGCGTGCTGAAGGTTATTATCAGACTCCTTATGTTTAGAGCGTGAATGCTGTTACCGGTGTTGTATCTGCTGTTACTGAAAATAATTTCCAGAAAGAAACATTCTAAAATGGTGACTGAAGGTACTTGGTTTTCATCTTCCAAAAAATACATGGTTAGATACAATTCTTCTCCGGGTATCGGTAAACTAAGGATGGTGTTTAAAATCTTTACCAAAGATTGCTGAAGTTTGTAATAGGGTTTTATATTGAGGAGTATTACAGAAAGTCAGTCCACCAAAGAGAAAGGAAAAAAAGCTTTTCAGTCTTACAACACAGTTTTTATTGATTTGCCCTTAGGTACATTTTAGCAATCAGTCCCAAGTTCATTTCTGATCTTTAATTACTAGCGTGTGGCACAATAAAAAGTAGTAGGCTGTGACTGTGCATTATCAATGTAAGAATAAGGGATTTGCTTTCTCATTTGTGTTACTCTGCAATGTTTTTGAAAAAAATAAAGGTTTTGACAATTCCAGTATTCACTGCAGTGAGTACAAGTAGGATATTTACAAATGGCAGTTACTTCAGAAGATATGAGTAGTTCCTGATCTGTTAAAATCAGACAAATGCAGAAAGCATGGAAAGTTGGGAGGGTTACTCTGTAGAGAGATAAAGAACATATTCTTATATATAATGCCACTTTTGACCTAAAAGATTTTGATTTACAATTGTGTATCTTAGAAGTCAAAACAAGTTGGCATGGTTCTCCAGTGTGGTGTTCCTCGTCCACAAACTTGTTCGGCATTTTTTGTGTTAGAAGTTAGGAAGGTCACAGAACCAATCTCACAACAAATATGTCGAGATTGTTTTAAGCAGGTTTTCCATATGGTTTGCAATAATTTGATAGAAATAATTGTCTGATGCTCCTTGATAAACATGCAGAAATCTCAATCTATTTGCTTTCTGAAATGTTTTTCACTTTGGCAAGAATGTTAAATTATGAGATTTCTAGTCTTCTGGAAGCTTGTAAATTAATTATTTACAGTGCTGGTCTGAGATATCCAGAAGGCACTGCTTTCTGCTTGTTTTGTTGCCTTGTATCCAGAGCAGGCCAGAGAAAAGCTACCAAAAGCGTTTCCTGAGCAAAACTCATTGCAGTTGGAATTTAACACTGTATATTGTCCTCATGGTTATGCACAGCAACCCAGAAGCAAACGTGTCTTTTATTTTACCTAATTATTTTGCAAATAGTGCAGAGTTCCCTTACTGTGTTCGCTCAGCCTGTGGTTACATGACTGTTTTAATCCCTCTTAAGTTCTGGCCCTTGCTGAAAGGAGTGTTTCTCTCTGCCTCTCCCTCTGCTGTCAGTAGCAACTCTGTGGTGAGGTGGATTGTGGACTTAATCCAAGTAGAAACTAACCCACAAAAAATTAATAGTTCGTCTTCAAACAGATGAGGTCCTGATCCATCTTACTGCACAACTTTATAAACGCTAATGCCAACGGAACAGGAGGTGTGGAAACACGTACCTGAAGGTAGAAGTGTTCATATATTGGCAGACAGGTTTATTGTGGTTTGAAGTGGTCGTATAGTCAAGACCTTAGAGACTTCTGTTTTACAAATTCATCCATCTGCATTGGATAGTTGCTAATTACACAGACTAGACTGTTTGATCACCAGAAATAGAAGGTGTTTAGTACAGTGTTTGCTTCCTATAGTGCCAGTCGTTGCAGCAACTTAATAATGCGTGTGTTTTTTACATCAGGATAAGGGATGTGGTTAAACTGGGGAGTAAATCAGGAAAAAGTGTTCACAACTGATTATCTGCTGTATTTATTTAGCATAAATGAGGACTTGGCTAACGCTGTGTGGTTTGCAGGAGTTTCCTTGCAGCAGTAGACTGAAATGACTGCAGAGGATTTTAATTCATTTGGATGTACAGAAAGCAGCCCCATCAGAATAATGTCCTTGTAAGCATCTGTTTTTGTAAGAAGTTGCATGTCATGGTGAGATCAGACTCATGCATCAATTTCATGGAAAGCGTGGTCATTTATTTTGTGTGCATTTCAAAAATATTTTGGAGAGCCTAAAAATAGTGTATCAATGACAGCCACGTATACTGGGTGTGTGGTCTTTGTAACTTTTACAAGTCTCTGCATGCTGTTGTGCTTGCATTTATTTTTTTTTTAAAGGAAAACTGGAACTTCAGGTGTCAGGTGTTTTATGGTATGCCTGATCCATCAAAGCTCAGATGCGAGTAAATTCTGGAAGACTTGTGAAAAGATGGTATGTAGGACAGTTGATTTAAAGAGGCCTGTTAATGAGTGCTGCTGTACAATGAATGGGTAATGTGCGTTTTCCTGGTGGTGGGAGAAAGACCCCAGGAGAATGTAGAACAATGCACTGTTCATCATGATGAAGTGTCTGTGCTCTAGTCCCCTTATCCACCGAGTTGGGAAGGAGGAGGAGGTGGGACGATTGTGCCTTGATGTGGCTCAAGGAAGACTGCCTCTTTATAACTGATGGTGTACTGAAAGAGAACCAGGCTGTAACTGGCATCTCTGAAATCAGCGGCATGCTGGAATACCCTCCTGAAGCCAGCCCTCCCCTGCCATGGACAGTGTATTTCTGCTAGGTGTTATCTGTGGGGAAACTACATCAGTAAAGTTCTGCTTTTGAAAGTTGCCTTTCTGTAGATTTAACCTGATTGACCTAAGCAACTTAACTCAGTTCAGAGGCTATGTTTGATATTTCCATGTCTTTGGATTTTGTGCGGAGACTGTACTAGGCCTGTGCCTCCTGCAAGGACTTCCAGTATCAGAGGTGTAATATCCATCCCTAAAATCCCAGGACAGGAGGAAATAATTGTCCATTTAGAACTGGAGTCTCTTTACTTGACATTTTCCTGCTTCCTGGGTGAAATCTTTTGCAGGCATTTAGTATTGGCAAATAGGTGGTTAAGTGACATCTAACTTTTATTGGAGAATCTTGTTTCCTCTCCCTATTCATCTTTTCATAGGGGAAAAACTAATGTGTTCCGGAATGTTGTTTGAATATTGTTTGTGAATGAGTGATAATACCCAGTTACAGCCCTAAAGATACTAAGCAAAACATAGAAGCCTTGAACAAAATGGAGTAAAATGTAAAGCCATGAAGTATTTTGTGGTGGGTGCAAGTTACATATGCATTCTGTGTTGTCTTGTTATACCATAGAGTGCATTTAGATGTCTTCAGCTATAGAACGTGGCTGTTTGGATAATCTGCTTGTTAAATTCTTTTCTGAATACCAGTGCAAATTAATTTGACCTCACTTTTTTTTCCATTTTTTTATCTGAAGATCTGAGTGTTTACTCAATCCTGATTAATTTCCAAATTAAATAAGGAGGAGTTAAATATAAACTGTTTTTATGCACAGGGAAGTGGAACAGGAGTTTGAGTGGTACAAGGATGCTATATCCCATGCTATATTTAGTTGTTCTTCAGCTAACTCTTCTAAATGTTTTTTTTTCCTTCTGCAATTTTTTTCCTGTAAACTGAACTGTTTGAACACGTAGAAGTGCTTTGGGAAGCATTCAGAATGTGTTACTGCCATAAGCATGGGACAAATTTGCACTTTTCAGTAGTAACACTGAAACAGAGCCAGTGCTGGAATATAAAAATAGGCTGTGAATCTGGTTTACACTTCTCACCTGAAAATACTGTTTAGGGAATGTCTTATAAACAGCAGGCAGAGGAACTCAGAGGAGTGAAATTCACTGCTGCTTTTTTTTTTTTAAGCAGACAGACTAATACCTTTCCTGTACATTTTCCTTCAAGGAGTTTGGTTACTGACATGCAAATACCTGACACTGACAAAACTATAGTTGTATCTTTCAATTAATGCCATCTTATTATTAATCTCAACTTGAACCAGTATCACCAGACGTAAATTTTAGGAATAAACTGCACTTAAGAGCCCTCTCCATTTAGATGCTTGTAGAACTCATTCAGCTTCCAGTGTTATTGAACACAATGCTTTTTCTGCATTATTTGGAATTATGCGTATCTTTCCTCATGCCATTCTAGTATCTAATGCCTTTCTGAAGAAGTCTTCATTGCACAGTGAATCCATCTGTTCATATCCTAAAGCTCATCAGCCATGCTCTAAAGCCATGTTTTACATTTCTGTGCATTTGTTGGTGTTGCACTTAATGGTGCATGGTGTTAGGACTTCTTGGATGCTTGTTTCCTTCTTGTGGAGAAGGAAAAATACTGATTATTTCTCAGTAAGTTGTGGGAGGATTTGTCTGATGGGACAATAGTCAGAACTCAGATTTGTTTTGTCCTGTATCCTCACTCAAGGTAACTCCATTGTAATGACACTATTCTGTACCAACACAGTTGGTAGGACTGATTTTTGCGGGGACCTTGGCAAGGTCTTAGGGTAGCACGCAGAGCAGTCTTAAGAGAGATCAGTGTGCTACCAAGTTCAGCCTTTTTTCTTGTGCATGGGAGAAGTCTTTTCCAAGAAGAACTTGGAGAAAACTGTAAGCAGCCTCTCTCAATCTGAGATACAGGAGAAGGGCATTACATTCTTCCAGTGATAAAGATGAAAATAAATGTGCGTATTATGTGTCTGTGTAGTACACTGTTGGGGGAAGGGTGCATGCATGGTTTATTCTCTCTATAGAGACGGTTGAAGCTACATGTTTGTAACCTTCCTGCAAACTTTTCTGGAGTTGTGAACTTGGCAGTGATTTTTGCCAATCTTTCAATTTTTTTTAAACTAGTTTGATTTTTTAAACTTTATTTTTAACATCTGCATGTATTTTTTTTAAATTAACTTTGGTTTCAAAATCCCACTATGAGCAGACTTGCTATTCAGTGGTCACCTTCAGATGCTCCATGTATGTTGCATTTTAGTATATGGATTTGATGTACACTTCTCACCTGATGAGGCTGGAAAAAGGAGGAAGCATGTGAGTGAAAGGGTATAGTGTCCTTTTATCTCCTCTCTAGCATCTTTTTGAACATTGTTACAAATCCATGCTAATTCATTAATCTTGCTGGAGTCAAATTTAAGTATTGCTCAAGCCTGACATCACTCACTTAGCTAGACCATATGCAAATTTTAAAATGAAACAGTTTTCTAGTGCTTTTTATTATGGGAGTGAGTTGCTGAGCACTCATGGATGCAAATTTAGTTTTGTTCTGTGTTATAATGCAGGTAAGCATTCCTGTATTGCTGCTGCAAGGGGAGGTAGAAGATGTGGTTATCTGTAGTCAAATGTGATTATTATTAACATTTATTTCCTAACGCATTACTAAGAATGCTTAACAGCTGGATTGAAAAACAGTATTTCCTCTCCTTTTCCATCCAAGTAATTGTGTAGTGCCTTCTCATCTCTGTAGTAGTAATCTTGGTGGTGCCTTTTCTTTAGGAGTAGCCCACCGAAGCCAGAGCAGCGAAGGAGTGAGTTCACTCAGCAGTTCTCCATCTAACAGCCTTGAAACACAATCTCAGTCTCTCTCTCGGTCTCAGAGCATGGATATTGATAGTGTCTCCTGTGAGAAAAGGTAAAAAATAATTTAAAAAAAAAAATGCAGCTTGTATAAGCCAGCGAATGTTGCACTGTGCTAATCATCACAACCACTTACACAGGAAAATATTCTGCTATTTTTCACTTCCAACCATGTTAATGCAGTAGGTTTAAATGCTTGAAAATGACACCCTGTTTAGACCATTGTAATGCTTTTTCTAGTCTGTCTTTAATGGGAATTCCTGACCTAAAATGATAAAAGACAAAGTGTCATCTTAGATATTAAATGATGAGCATGTCTCATGGGGATAATTCAACTACTCTATTTAAAAAAGAAATGATTATGGAACGTGATAGCTGTGTGGTTTGTGTTGCCTGCTGAAGAAATTTACTATTGTGTTTCTTGAATTCAAAATGAATGTAACGTGAGAAGCATTTATCAACTAGTGACTTTTAATTGCTGTTTGTGCATATGGTTATTCCTGTTGCATTGTTTCTTTCTCAGCTGCTTAAGGTGATGTTCCTTCAGTCAGCATCTTATGAAGGACTGCCTGCAGCTTTCTGCAAGTTAATGGACTTTTCCTCTCATTTCCACTTACAGTATGTCCCAGGTAGATGTGGATTCAGGAATTGAGAACATGGAAGTTGATGAGAATGATCGCAGAGAGAAAAGGAGTCTGACGGATAAGGTTAGCCCATTATGTTGGCTGTTTTCTTCCAGACTACATATGTGGGTTATTGTACCATTAAGCTTCTGGATTTCGTGGCATACCTGTTCAAATTGTGCAGTTTGGAGTTAATGGTGCTTGTTTTTTGGTTTTTCAATGTAGTATATGCTTCCGTTATGTAAAATTTTATTCTGTGTATTTTATGAAGACTTCAGCTCAGACCTGGTAAATTCTGCCTTTTCTTCTATTGCTGTGTTTTCCCTCACTGCTGTAACCTCACATGGTGCGGCTTTGCCGTCTATAATACTGCTGGTGTTTGCCGTGTGTTCTCTTCTTTCTCAAAATGGACAACATAGCATTGGTGTTTTTTTTTTTTGGAGAAACTTCTTTATTAGAACTATGTGTGGGTAAGTGTACCAAATAGTGGAATTGAAACAGGAGCAAAGGGTTTAGGATGGAGGACTGATGAATATTAGCTTGCAGTAAGTTTAGCTGTCTCCTTGTTTTGAATACTTTCTTTTGAGAGGATGGAACTAGTTTTCAGATGTCATCTGTGTAAAAAATAAAAATAAAATAAAAAAAAAACAACCTCCTTTACTATTTTTCCTCATTAAAATTTGTGGCAAGGGAAAAAAAAGTCAAAGCCTCTAATATCAGAGCTGTGTTTTGATATTCTCAGTAATAGGTTTATGAATGATTTTTAAAAAATCTGAAGAAAATATTTTGTTATACAAACAACAAAATGACCCATTAATGTCCAGATCTATTTTTTAATATGCGGCATTAAGAAGTGCTTCTTAAGATACTTTTGAAGAATATGTTGCAGCTTATTTTTATAGCTGTTAGAAGTCTACTAAGTGCTGCTTCAAATGTTATGTAAGCTGAAGGAATGCTATGTAATAAGATTTTGTTCTTAATGATATGAAAATAAGAATATTTAGCTATCAAGGAGGCAGAGCCATTTAAAGTAGAAAAAGGAAGAAGGCAGGTACAAAGCTTTAATTCACTTTTGAGATAGTTCTCTTTGTCATTGGATTTTAAGCTCTTGTGAAATAAAGTCACAAAGAAATGGGACATCAGTGTTTTGGAGAGAAGTTTCTACAATTCTTGCAATGCTCATTAGATGCCTTTGTTTATTCCTGCACTGTCAGTAATAAGCTCGGTTGGTAGAAGCCTGGCTTAAAGCCATCTAGCAATAACCCTGCTGCAGAATCCTTTCCAGTCAATTCCTAGCTGCAAACAAGGGAGCTGGACAGCTTGCACTGTGCTACTGTGAAATAAACAGCTTGGAATCAAGGACAATCTTGAAGGGGGGTGCTCAGTGGAAAGTAAAGTAAAGCTCTGCAAACTTGGCTCAATTCCTCTTAACTTTTTGGTGTCTCCAAATCAGTAAGTGAACAGGAGACAGTGTGGTCCTCACTTATGAGCAGAATTTTTTCTTGCCTGGTTATCAGCATTGGAAATGGCGTCAGTAATAAAGCCTTCTCTGCAGAAATAGGTAGAAGAAGTAAAATTACATGAAAACTGTAGAATACTAGTAGAGTGATAAGTCAAAGTATTAATGACCCAAAATCTATGGCTTATGAAATGGTTTGAAGGAAAGTGTTTGAAAAGGTTACAGTGCTGGTAGTTGCATCTCTGTGCAGCCTAGTCTTGCCTGGTGGCTATGGTATGATGTCAAATTTAAAGGAAAAGAGAGTTTTTAGTGGCTTCCCTGTTTTTATCAATCTGATTTTGTTCTTCCTCATTCACTCATTTCATCTAAAAGAGAAGAGTATTACTATCTTAAGAAGTATGATATTACTGTCTTAAGAATTACGATACGCAGCAGTGAACTTGTATTAGTCAAATATCATATATATATNCAAATATCATATATATATATCTATTTTTTTTTTTTTGGTCTGGGAAATATCTGTAACTCTGGCAGGAGATTTCTTGCAGGAGAATGGTCTCCAAGTTCGAACTTTTCAGTCTTTGAAATCCCATGCAGCTGAATCATCTGTTTTGCATCTTATGTTGCTTTTACCGTGGTGGTAGAAGAGTATAGTGGGGGCAGAGTTATGTTGCTNCTTCTCTGCAGAAATAGGTAGAAGAAGTAAAATTACATGAAAACTGTAGAATACTAGTAGAGTGATAAGTCAAAGTATTAATGACCCAAAATCTATGGCTTATGAAATGGTTTGAAGGAAAGTGTTTGAAAAGGTTACAGTGCTGGTAGTTGCATCTCTGTGCAGCCTAGTCTTGCCTGGTGGCTATGGTATGATGTCAAATTTAAAGGAAAAGAGAGTTTTTAGTGGCTTCCCTGTTTTTATCAATCTGATTTTGTTCTTCCTCATTCACTCATTTCATCTAAAAGAGAAGAGTATTACTATCTTAAGAAGTATGATATTACTATCTTAAGAATTACGATACGCAGCAGTGAACTTGTATTAGTCAAATATCATATATATATATATATATTTTTTTTTTTTGGTCTGGGAAATATCTGTAACTCTGGCAGGAGATTTCTTGCAGGAGAGTGGTCTCCAAGTTCAAACTTTTCAGTCTTTGAAATCCCATGCAGCTGAATCATCTGTTTTGCATCTTATGTTGCTTTTACCGTGGTGGTAGAAGAGTATAGTGGGGGCAGAGTTATGTTGCTGGCGTGTCACATATGCTTTGGAAATGTTTTTAAATGTTAGCTCCCCTTACAATGCAGGGGAAATTACTTGAATTTTCTTTGAATTTTACTGTTTTTTGATGTGGATCCTGAAACCAGTCTTGGAATTGCAGGAATGGTCCCATTTAACCTTTGCGAGCCTTTATTTTTGGTAGCATTGTTTTTAGAGAAACTAGATTTTCATTGAGCATAATTTACACGATGTTACTCTTTTGGAAGAAAGGGGAGTGATTCAAATTCCTGAGTCTTTTGTCCTGTCCTGACTGCATTCAAGTGAAATATGTCTTTCTCTTGGACAAAGATTTGAAAGCAGGAAGGGCTTGGGGTACTTGTAATCTTGCCCTTTCTCGTGCTTTCATTTTTAGAAGAAACTCTAAACAGACCCATGTGTAGTGCAAACTTGAATCCCCACTTACTTCCTTGTTAAAGAAGAAACTACAGGTATATCTTGGTTAAATTTCCCTTCTCATCATACTATTTTCCAATATATTTTGGGAATTTGCTTCCTACTGGATTAGTGTATTTCTGCTACATCTTTTGTCGTTTCTTGTTTATCTCCAAAATGACAAATATCTGTATTCCTTCATAAATATACCAAATCTGCTATTGAATGTTAGTCTGAAGCTGTTTAAGGAAGGCCTGCATCTGATAAAATTGTGACTTGACCAATATGACTGTAATTAATGCAAATAAGATAATGGTTTGGTTGTGTTTTTTGTTTTTTTTTTTTTTCCCCCCCCTAACCAAGGAACCTCTGTCTGGGTCTGAAGTATCTGAGGAGCAAGCTTTACAGCTGGTCTGTAAGATCTTCAGAGTCTCTTGGAAGGACCGAGACAGAGATGTTATATTCCTGAATTCACTCTCTGCCCAGTTTAAGCAGAACCCAAAAGAAGGTAGGAATCTGAGCTGTTATTATTGTTAGGGATGGCTTTGGTTGAGTGGCATGTTCCCTACTCTTATCTTTAGCTTTTTGACTCTTTGCTGTGAGCCACCCACATATGATCTTTGCTTGATTTCAATGTTAGGAGGAAAGCGCATCTGCTGTCAGGAGATGTAGCAGGAAACGGAATACCCAAAAATCAATATGGGACAGATTGGTCGTAGTTCTTGTTGTAGTCAATTGCTATGATCTTGCTAGTTATTTCTTCTGTTGTCAGACTAGTGTGCTAATACTGCAGTGTTGCTGGATTTTTTTTTTTCAGGAACCTTTTACTGACTTAATGGATTGTCTTGAATCATAATAGACATTTAGCAGTTCATTTGATAAGATAAGAATTTCTCATTACTTTATATAATGTTATGTTTTGTCAGCTGTAAGATTTGACCAGATTCAAACTTGTTTTCGTATGTAGGCATATGTGGGTTGTGTGTTTTTTTGTTTTGTTTTGTTTTTTCTTTTATAACATACATTATCCAATGCAGCAGCAGGGTGGGAAAATGTGAGAGGGATGGACAAGGCAACTTTAATAACGAATAGTAACAACATTAGGTCATTTATGATCCTTGGTACTTTCCATAAAAGTTATATTTGTGTAGTTGTAATTTCAGAACCTAGTTAATATAGACAGAACCATAGTTACCAGAGTTATAAATGTAAATTTCAGTCAGTTGCTTTTGCCAAGAGCAGCACTGTGTTCACACACAAATTACTGTCCTTTTCTGTTGAAATCTCTGATAGTGTTTACATCTCTGACTAATGTGTAGTTGAAGACGGTAGACAAGGGTACTAAATCTCTTCTTTTATTCTTAACAGTGTTTTCAGATTTTAAGGACTTGATCGGACAGATTTTGATGGAAGTGCTGATGATGTCCACCCAGTCAAGGGATGAAAACCCATTTGCCAGTCTGACAGCTACATCACAGCCAATTGCTACAACTGCCCGGTCTCCTGACAGAAGCCTGATTTTAAACACGGGCTCCAACCCAGGAACCAGCCCTATGTTCTGTAACGTGGGCTCCTTTGGTTCCAGTTCATTATCCAGGTGACTTCTGATTATAACTGAATATTGATTTCACTTTAATACTATTGGTAGACTTAGAGAGGCATAGAAGTATCCCAGGAACAATAAATAGAATACATTTTAAAAGTTCTTCACTCTTTTTCATGTGAACGTCTCTACAGTTTCACCCTTTTTGGTTACATTGCCATGGCTAGAGGCATATTTGACAGGTTAAAGGCATGTAGTTGGTTCCTTCCAAGAAGTATTCCTAGCATACATCAGTAAAGGCTGTGGCTCTTAACTTAATGTGTAGACTGCAACATAGTTTTATTCAATATTAATAAAAAGGATTAATGTTTGTGAGCTGCAGAACTATAGCTGAAGAGTCATCAGAAGGGGAAGGGCATCTGCTGCTCATTATATCTTTTTCACCCTTTTTCTTCATGTCCTAAATCATTGCTTTTTTTTTTCTTTTTCCCCTGTAACTGGTTTAGTCTCTATGGGACTAGTCCAGCTGCTACTACCAATTTCACAAGCTATGTACCAATGACTGGTTCATCTCTTACCCCACCAGCCAGTTCAGTTGCCACCACATCTGTGCCTTCCATTACTGTCAGCTCTCACCTCACAGCAACAAGCCCTTCTTGGATGCAGCCTTCCTCTCCGAGGTACCGGCCGTACACTGTTGCCCATTCTGGAGGCTTTTCAGCTTCTTCCATCCCACGTTCCTTGAATATTTCCATCCCACCTAGTTCACCAAGTCCTTCAGTCGTGGCTGCTAGCCCTCCAGCCATGCCAGTCATCGCATCCAGACAGAGACCCACAACAATGGGTCCGCCTTTGTTTACTGCTTCACCCAGTACCTCGCGCAGGCGTTCATCTTTACTGAACAGGATTCCTTCTAGGTATTTCACAAGAACAAAAGAGTGCGTTTAATGTATGCAGTGCAGGGTGTGGCATGATCTTGCAATTTGGAAGAACTTAAGTTTGTGCTGAGCTCACCCTACTCACCAAGAGTTGATTTCTGTGTTTGTTTGTGCTAATACATTGACTTGCTAACAAGCTGTCTTTGCCAAAATGTTAAAGCTGCTTCTGTGAACATTTGAGGTGTAATGTAATCACTTTAAAGGTAGCAATATTGTTTTTATTTTCTCTTCTTTTTACATCCATCCAAGTTAAACTGTTAGCTTTCAGTTCAGTTGCCACTGCTGGATAGTAAACCAAACAGACCTCCTGCTTTGAAATCAGTTTTCTCAGTAGGGCTTTAGTTGATTTGTTGAAAGCTGTTACTTGCTGGACTGTGTGAGATTTGATTCCCTAGTGCATACATTCAAACTACAGATTAGCCTGTTTCTCTAGGCTGGGCCAAGTACTACTGCATTTTCTCTCTGGCTGCTCCTAGAAGCCCCATTCCCTGTAGGAGGGAGAAAGGGAAAGGCAAGGTTTTAGAATCGCTGCTTTACAGTTTGGTAGCTTAGAACTGTAATACTTAATATTCAGTGATATCTTAACATTCCCACTTCAGCCATGGTTTTTACAAGGGCTCCAAAATTATTTTTAAAATTTTGGTTTATGAATGTGTGGTGTTTTGGTATGTGAATAACTCGTAATAGTGTCACGGAGCATGTTAGTATAGTCTTGGTTTTTATTAACATGGAGTTATCCATTGTCTGCATGTTTAGAGAAGATGATTTTTGGCAGACTTACAAAGAAAAGCTGTTGTGTACTTTTCTTTTGGCTTAAGAAATAAAAAATCTGATGGCCTTTTTCATTTCTGTTGTGGTAGTATATACGACAACCCTTTCTCCCTCCTCTTCCTTGCTGTTTCTGATGTGTCTGAGGACAGTAGTGATGAAGAAAATGAAGATGATGATTTTTCTTGTGTCCAGTTTGGGTCCAGGTATTGGAGAAAGAGAATGTAACCTGCGTGTCTGGTTGCCTAGGAACTAACAGTATGTGCAATGTCAAGTGTTTTGCAAAGTAACTTGGGAAATGAGTAAAGCCAAGCAGGTGACTGGGATGGTTTTTAAGACGGTGTATAAACATGAATAATAAATGCTAGTTAGTCAGCTTTTTTTCTTAGATGACTAAGATAAAAGAAATGTTAATCATGCTGCCTTTTGAGTTTAATGATCACGGTGTCTGAAATGATGTTTGAGTTGAACTCGTCATTGACTATGAGTAGAAGGAGTATTACTCACCCATGGCTGTAATTTTAAAACCAGTGGTACATCATGTTGCATCTTTTCCTACAGAAATTGGAAAATGAGGACAGATGTTAATACATAGTGTCAAATAGCCAGCTGATGTAAACGCTATTGTTTTGTTGCAGGTTCATTGCTGTTTGGCAGCTGAGGATCTCTCCTCTAGCCTATAAAGAAAATATACCTGAAAGTTTGACCCCCTAGGGACTATTATTGTCTTTGTTGTGGTGGGTAGTAGAGGCTGATGTAGCTGAAACAGATGAGAATGGAGAGGGAAAAGAGCAGAATATTTTACTGTAAAACAGAGGCTTGAGAATCATATAGCAAAAACCTCTCACTCCACAAAATGAGGATTGTTATTAGTGAGTTCTGTTTGGAGGCTAGCCAGATAGCTGTGCAAAAATAACAAAACCTACAGAACACTGGATGTGCCAAGGGAAAAAAAGCTTTTGGAAATGTGAACGTGGGGTAGGATCTTCTTTAGTTTTACATCCCATCGCAGAGTAATATTGCAATGTCTTGGCTCATACAGAAATGTTTTCCCATTAGGGGTGAGTTTTTGGTGTGAAAAATGAGCATTCCTCCTACAAAATTGTTTGTCATATCCAAGTGGTTTGCGTTCTTTGTCTGTTAGTGGAAATGATTCTTTTCTTTCTTTTCCCATTAAAATTTGACGTTGATCAGCTTCACCATATGCACCAAAATTCCCAAAGAAATGCCCAATAGTTTTGTATCAACCCAAATTGGAGAAAGGGAATAAATGTTTTATATAAAACCATATATTTTAGGAAGACTTTCTGAAAAGCGATACTTCTGTAGTCTTGGTAGTATCCTGAACGCTTCCTATGAGCGTTCTGGTTCCTGATTGTGATTGATAGTAATGCACAGGTGCCCTATGGCTGGCCACGTTGTCTTGTTCTGATAGACAGAGCCAGTGACGGTTTACAAATGTTGCATGTTCAACAAATGGTAAGGAAAATTTTTTTTTCAGACTTTGAATCCCTTTTGAAGTATTTTAGGCATAGCAAAAGTCAGGGGAAAACAAATTGTGTAAGCCTTTTAAAATTAGGCTAGGTCCAGACTTAGGAAGTATTTTGGGATGTCAAGGAATGCCCTGGAAGACTTGGTATGAGATGATCTTTTTCCCACCCCCCACTAGCATTTCTGTCTGCAATTGTTCCTGTGGTATGTTGGGACACTAGAAGACCTTCCAAAGCTTCTCCTCTCTTCCATACTGGTCTAAACTCAGGACAGCGAACTTGATAACAATATTTAGGCTTTTTTTTGTGTGTGTGTGCATACATGGAATTTAGGGCTGTTTTTTACCATTGCTTTCTCTAAATAGTGGATTGAGTTGCACAGCCTCTGGTAAGGACTTCTGAGGCTGCTATGCTTTTGGAATCTTGGTTTCTATATTATGTCCTAGCATTCTAGAGACAGCAGTAAATATTAAATTATGAACACAGTGACTGTACAATTATGCAACAACATGCATTCTGAAAATACCAGTTAGTTTAAATTGAATAACTGAAAACAAATTCTCTCTGCAATAGAGACTGCTGCTACTAGAAGTTATATTCCTTAACATGCTAAGCTACCAGATGCTTAGCAAGTAAAAACCTTTATGCGATTTATTGGTTGGACTCTAAACCTTGCATACTAGCTTTGTACAGATTAATTATCACGGCATAAAGTGTTTAACAATTTATAGGAGATTCCAGTTTTGATGCAGTTTGTAATTCTCAGCATGTTTTTAAAAAGCTGCATCTAAGGAAAAATACTCTTATTTTTCAGTTTAAGGTCTTGGGCTTTTAAATTGATCTTCATTTAAATCCACCGTGATTGTACACTGATCTTCCTGAGTGAGGAATAGCAATAAACCATCTCCATGGTTGCTGTTTATTTTTTTATTATTTTAGCTACATAAGGTGAACATATCTTCTCTTCTGTAATTCACTTCTGTAAAATGAGAATTTCATTTTTAATTAGCTTTGTTAAGTTGCTACATAGAGAATAATTCTGTTGAGATAACAAATCTGGGACTGAGAGTCTGTTCTCCCTTTTTCTGTTTAATTTCCCTCGTCTCAAGCATAGTTTTGTCTTTGTGGGTTTAGCTTTTGTGTTTACAATATCAGTGTTTTTTTTCCCCGGTAGCTGTACTACTTAATAAGATGGCATATTTTACTGTAAGGGAATTAGAATGAACTGAGTTGAAATTAAATAATCTTTAATGTGGAAATGTTAAACAGTTGCTTGGATGCATTGCCTCCTGTTTTGTTTATTCTCCTTCCTTGTAATATATAACATGATTGTCTGTAGCCCTTAGCTAAGATCTCGTCTTTGCAGTGGGAGGCTTTTACCTTCTGTGGGTTGACTAGTGTTAACAGACTTGGTGAAACTTATAACTTCTGGAATGTTATACGCAAAGACTTCACAGAAACTGTGCAGAGGTTGCGTTACTGCATAGAAATGTTGTCATGTCCTGGGAGTTCGAACAGTGTTGATGTCAAGTACAACATAAAGGCTGTTCATTTTCAGTGTTGCCATGTGATAACACAACTTATTGATTCCCATTAAGTTCTTTCACCTTATTGCCATCTCTCAGATACCTTATTCATTTAATAAGATAATTGATTTTTCACACACGTTACAGTACAGCTGACTTTTTTTGTGTTGTGCAAACTGTTAAATGGAGAGCTCTTCATAGGTCGCAGAAATGATCTTAAGTGTTGAGAAGGGCATGTGTGTGAGGGAGTGGAGTCCTCAGAGAACTGACAGAGGAAGCCAAGAGCTCATGAATTATTTGGTTGTGCAAGAGTGAAGAACTATACCTTATGCTCTGTTTCTTTTCTTTTTGTGTGTGTGTCTTTAAAGTATGGGAGGCTCTGGCAGCTCAAGTGTTTCCGATTCCTGCAGTGACCACTTCACCATTGAAAATTGTAAGGAGACAGAAATGCTGAACTACCTCATTGAGTGTTTTGACCGAGTTGGAATAGAGGAGAGAAAAGCACCAAAGGTATATCTGAGTGGAGTGAAATCGTGTCAGTGCTGTCACAGTTAGTCCTCTTACTCTTTAGTGCGGAAAGTTGATGGAAATGGATAGTTCGTTCTTGATGGCTTTGTTGTAGAAAGAGATTTATAGAATTTATACGGTCCGTTTAACTTTTATTAATTCTTTATATATGAATATTGTATGTATTTTACATCTCTAAAATAAGCGCTGTGTTAGAAACACAAACCACAACTTTCTGTGTATAAGCTGAAAGGTTTTTAGCTGTAATAGTGCAAATCTTAGTTTGCATATTACGTTCATACTGCACGAATAAAGAAATTTATCATACTGTCTGTTTGTTCTGTATCTGAATACTTATAGTTTGCATTAAAATGACTTTATTTTTCAGATGTGTAGCCAGCCAACAGTTAGTCAGTTACTGAGCAACATTCGATCACAGTGCATTTCACATGCTGCTTTGGTGCTACAGGGATCCTTAACACAACCAAGGTAAAAACAGCTGATGTTAACTGTGAAAGCTAGACTGTTCTGTTCTGGGATTTATTTTATTTTCTTCTTCTGAAGATTAGGTACAAAAACTAAGATCAGTTTTTGGAACAGGATACATTTATGTGCCAGGGGAATAATTTATTGTTTTACCATTGGATGCTGTTGCTCCCATTAATATGTTGTTGGAGAGCAGTTTAAGTGCTTTTTAATTGTTTATATAAAATTATTCAAGTTGATTTGAATAGTTTAAATGGGGGATCTGAGATGGGTAGATACTTGATTATTTTTAAAGCTGTACCTTTTATCCATTGTACTGTGAGATTGGTTTTGTCTTTGTAAGACAATGTTGACATTGGAATAAGTTTTATATATGTAATAAGAAAAAAAAGATACTTTTTCAAAAACTTAGGGAGCAGTTAAAAATAATGACTGTATTAATTCAGGAAAGACTGATGTTAGGTTCTTAATGCTGGTAAAACAACAAAAAATGTTCTTTCACTAGTTGAGCTTAACAAAGGGTCTTTTCATTAGAGAGGAGTAGAAGGGAGAGCCAATTACTACACTGAAGCCATTACTTTCTTCCAGACTCATTAAACTAAAGTGCAATGTTGGCAGCAGCATCTGTTTCAGAATAATCTTTACACAAGTAACTAGAGAAGGCAAGGTTGGTTACTTCTGAGAGCAGCAGGTGTCTGCGTATGGATGATCTGCTTTCAGGCACATCCTTAAATGTGATGACCCTGTCATTTTTTCCTGCAAGTAATCAATAGTTTTGGATTTCTTTTACATAAATAAAGGTCATTGCAGCAGCAGTCTTTGCTGGTACCATATATGCTATGTAGGAATCTCCCGTTTGGCTTCATCCAAGAGTTGGTGAGAACAACTTATCAGGATGAAGAGGTGTTCAAACAGGTAAGGCATAG
>VXAL01017667.1:0-30294 GCA_013399475.1 Chauna torquata | reverse complement strand
CAGATCGACACTACCTCCCAACTTGGTGTCGTCTGCAAACTTACTGAGGGTGCCCTCAATCCCCTCATCTAAGTCATCAATAAAGATACTAAACAAGGTAAACCCCAGTACCGACCCCTAAAGTCGGTGAAGAAGTGCATAGCCACTTCAGTGCATGCATGTTTTTCTGCAGCTCCTCAGTTTTCCCTCCAGTATTTTTGTTTTGCCAATAATGAGTTTTCTCACAGTATATTTTCAAGAAACTCTATCTCTCTATGTAGTAATATATGTATTCATTGCTGGCAATTAATATAGTGAGTTGCTATTACAATTCCAGAGTGCTTCTACTGTAAGATACAATGACTCAGTAATACAATAGCAGAATGTCAATTTAAAATTCATTCTTATTTCCTAGTTTATTCTCAGCAACATAAAAAAATAACCTGTCCCAAAGATAGAGCAATTTGAAAAAAATCTTAATAGATTTTCTTCAATACAAAAAATTACGAGAATTATTTTTAACAGGGACTGTTATACAGGCAATGATTTATTTTCAAAGGCAAAACCTGGGAGAAGAAAAAAATATTTTGATATTTGTAAAGCTGAGGCTTCCAAGTTTGCAAGCAACTTCAGAAATTAAAACCAGATTATCGATAGAAAACTCCGTCCACGTTTTGACATTAACAGGATCAGATGGGTAATTTAATTCAGATTTGCTTTGTCAGAAATCAAAAGGCTGCCTTAGGGCTATTAAATCCTCAGATACTTTCTGGGGAAAACCAATAGGAAAAAATATAGTAATTGATTAAAGGTGGAGGTTAATTCAGACAGCAAGTAAGTAAGTAAGTAGAGAAATGATCCAGCACTGCTTTTAGAGTAAATTATCCCTAGTGTAGATTAAAAATAAAGTTACATTAAAAAGAAGCCGCGTTTAAAAGGGAATAGAGGCTTGTAAAGATCAGAACTGATCTGATGTCAGTTTATTCAATTTTGTACACAAAACATTCAGATAAAAAGCACTTTGGAATGCCCTGGGCTTGTGGCTTTCCATTGTGCTGCAGTAGAGATGAACCATCTTCCTTTGGCACAGTTTCCTTGTCTGTCTTTAACTTCTCAAGTTTGGAGACAAAATAGTAATACAACTCCTGCAAATCTATGAAACTTGATTTTAAAACAGCAAAAAAATGAACTGTTCATTCATTGCTTGACAAGACTCAGTGACACAACATTGCTCATGAGATGCTAGGATCAGTGCATACTATCTCCCAGATGCATGCCATGTCCCATCTTTTCGGAGTAGATATATCACCACACATTCAGGGTCAGTTGTAACATTTCCTTCTCTTTGAGTGTATGTCTGAATGTGAGGTTAAGAGCATTGTCCCATAGATTTTTTTTTTTTTCAAATCAACAACATGATTCAGGTTTAGAAACCCTCCCTTGAAAAAGAGAACATGTGCAGCACATTCCCACAAACAGTTGCACTGCCATGACTGAAAGCGGTGAGCAGCCTCACTGACAAAGGATCCAGGGTCCCATCTTGAAGACATGTATTTCTTCATGCGTTACTCAAGTCTAAATCTTGATCAAATGTCAGCTAAGTACTGTGGCCTCATCTGGACCATCTGCCAATAACTTCTCATTATTTAAAATGCGTAGACAGCACTGGATCCCCCTCCAGAGTGATGACTTCCCTGATTTGGGAGCACAGGGATGCCATCTGGGGAGACTCGGACTTTATGGTGTGTGGCTGTTTTTGGATCAAGATGGACTTTATCATTATCAGAGTTTCACTTCACGAAGTACAGACTTGATGAAAACTTTGTTTTTCAAAGTAAAATAACAAACTATGACTAGTTAGTGAGGTCCATAGAAATACATGCATGTGTGCTATGAAAGCTGATTCAAAATAGCGGTACTGTCAAGAAGGATAGGATCCATCATGAGAAATTTTCTAGCCCTGAATGAACTTGCCATTCACTGTCATGAGTGTTTTTCCTTCCATCATTAAGGCTGCATTTGCCTGCATTTTGTTTCTGACCCTTCTCCAATTTTCTCAAATAATTAATCATGAATAGTGAAGAAACATTTGGAAGACACCAAAGCAACTGTCTAGAGAAGAAGAAACAAAATCAGAAATATTGGACACTCTTTCTAAAATATTCTACGTATCCTCCAAAATTATTCTTGTAGCTACTGACCAGGTACTTTGTCGCTACATTTACCACCTGATTAGTGAACTTTGCTCCACTGGGTGATAGGGTAGCATTTTACTTTCTCTTTTGTAAGTGTAAACTGAAATGCAGAGGACATGTCCATGTCAAATACTTTATGTCCCCACTTCTCTCCTGTGTCTTGCTCCACAAGCAGTTCATGATGTACAGACAACTCATCACACACTTTCTCTTTTGGAGTGACTTTATACTTCAGTACAAACGAGTTTCTCTCCAAAGCAATATGACTTGTTCACAGACAGGTCACTCCAAAAGACTCCTCCCAATAGTCATCATGGACACAGTTTGGCTTCCTTTATCCTCCACAGTCCTCTAGTACTATCTGTACAGGCTTCTTCCTCAGACATCTCATGCCTGGGTAATATCACACATATCCTCAGAATCACACTGTACAACCTCACTGCTGGTGGGTTGTGACGTGATGTTCAAAGCATTTCAGATGCTTTGAAACAAAAACATCCACACACAAAATATGTCACAGAGCCAGAGAGGTGTCAAGTGGATGTCAAAAACTGCACGTCAAATGTTGTCATGCGTGTATGACCTAGCCTTTTTAGAGGACACTCATTTGCTGCAGTGTAGGCAAGAGCCAGTCTGTACTGCCTGAGCTGTTGTCCTGGGACTGCTGTCTGGAGTGGATGACTGTAGCTGTACAGATATGCTACTTCAAACAGTAGTACATTGGTACCAAGAATGCTGCTTGCAGCTGGCATCATTTTTTGTCCAACAGACTGCCTGTTTCCCTTATGCAACTTTAAATCCACTTGGACCACACCAGATAAGCATTCCTGTGCCTTAATCCCCTTTATCCCCTATGCCTTAATCCCCACTAGCACAACAGCTAGGCACCTGATGGCTGCTTTCACTCTACAAGCACTGCTGGATACATGCTCTCCAATGCACTAGCCATTGGTAAAAGTCAAGGGGTAATGCAAATGCTGCTCCTGCTGTTGCATCAGCTGAGGCAGTCAGGAAGGGAACAAGAGATTTCTGCTATTGGAGTAAAAGCCGGTGTGAGCACAGCATGGTGCCTGCCTGGGATGTGAGAGGCCCTGGGCTGTTTAATGTAAGAGGCATAAAGTGGCAGGACTCCCCTTCCACGGGCTCTGTTCATGCTCATTTGTGCAGTCTTTTACAAATGTCACTTGGTCTGTTTGTGCCACAACTTTCAGCAGAGGGAACATTTTCAACTTGTATTGTGTAAGGTCACTTCTAGTGAAGGTTATAATGGGTCTTCCGAGACTCAATTTTGCACAGCATGGCTTCATTTTCTCCTATTTTAGAGGAAATTGTTCTCTGCCAGAAGACATTTATTGAGAGAGATGGGGAAAAATGGGGCAAATGAGCACTTAAAACCTTTCTTATTTGTCATAACACCTGTCTTGTGTGACATGTGCTCCTGTATTGTTTCATGTTGCCACATGGTCCATTACCCTCTCTTGGCTACTACATAAAGCATAGGTACAAGCATCAGTAGTGGATGAGTTTTCTATGCAGAAAATGTAATATCGATAATAAAACTATGTCTTATTTTGAGTTTTATTCCACCAAATAAAGATGCCCAGCTGGAAAAAAAGCTTTGCAGGGGAGGACTTGGGGGTCCTGGTGGACCCATTGAAGAAGATGCAGAAGTGTGCCCTTGTGGCAAAATCCTGAGTTGCATTAGGAAGAGATTTGCTAGTAGGTCAAGGGAGGTGATTCTTCCTCTCTACTTAGCACTGGAGAGGCCACATCTGTAGCAATGTGTCCAGTTCTGGGCTTCAAATTACAAGAGAGATATGGGCATACTGGAGCAAATTGAAAGAAGGACCACAAAGATGATGAAGGGACTGGAACACCCCTCCACTGAGGAAAGGCTGAGAGAGCTGGGACTGTTCAACCTGGAGAAGAGGAGGCTCAGGGGGGATCTTACGAATGAATATGAATCCCTGAAGGGAAGGTGTAAAGATGATGGAGCCAGGCTCTTCTCAATGGTGCCCAATGCCAGGATAAGAGGCAGTGGGCACAAACTAAAACACAGGAGAGTCCATTTGAACTTCAGGAAACACCTTTTCACAGTGTGTTGCAGAGAAATCTCGCAAAAATAGAGGGCTCGGTAATCACCAATCACATGAAGTTTAACAAGAGCGAGTGCCAGATTCTGCATCTGCAATGGGGCAACCCCGGACATATGTACAGACTGGGGGACAAGACCGGAGAGGAGCTCTGCTGAAAGGGAGCTGGGGGTTCTGGTAGATGGCAAGTTGAACATGAGCCAGCAGTGTGCCCTGGCAGCCAGGAAGGCAACCATGTCCTGGGGTGCATCAGGCCCAGCACTGCTGGCCGGTCGAGGGAAGGGATTGTCCTGCTCTGCTCTACACTGGTGCGGCCTCACCTCGAGTGCTGTGTGCAGGTTTGGGTGCCACAATATAAGAAGGATATAAAACTATTAGAAAGCATCAAAAGGAGGCCTATGGAGATGGTGAAGGGTCTAGAGGGAAGATACACGAAGAGCAGCTGAAGTCACTTGGGTTGTTCAGCCCAGAGAAGAGGAGACTGAGGGGAGACCTCATGGCGGCCTACAGCTTCCTCATGAGGGGAGCGGAGGGGCAGGTGCTGATCTCTTCTCTCTGGTGACAGTGACAGGACCCGAGGGCACGGCATGGAGCTGTGACAGGGGAGGGTCAGCCTGGATGTTGGGAAAAGGTTCTTCACCGAGAGGGTGGTCGGGCACTGGCACAGGCTCCCCAGGGCAGTGGTCATGGCACTGAGCCTCTTGGAGTTCAAGTGTTTGGACAACGCTCTCAGACACATGGTCTGATTTTTGAATGGTCCTGTGTGGAGCCAGCAGTTGGACTCAACGATTCTTGTGGGTCTCTTCCAACTCAGGGTCTCCTGTGATATCTCCTCATTGGAGATATTTAAAACCTGGCTGAATATGGTCCTGGGCAACATGTTCTAGGTGACCGTGCTTGAGCAAAGGGGTTGAACTAGATAACCTGCAGAGGTCCCTTCCAACCTCAACCACTCAAACATTCTGTGAAATTCAAAGAAGTGCCTGAGGTTATGAAACCCAATCTCATATAAAGGAGGCTGCAGAAGTCCCCTTTGGTCAGAAGAAAGGATTTTGGTTGTACTCCTGCTTTTTGGTGTTACTTACTGATGGTGAGTTTAAGTGTTTAGTGTGTACACTTGTCATGACTCTCTCCTGGTTAGATAGCTGTATATAGAAGTTTCTATTTTCACCCAGGCAAAATACTGCCATTGTGTGAAGTGAGGGTAGGGTCACTACTGTGTGGCATCTCCTGCTGAGAAATTCTTGCTGTTTGGGACCACCATCTCTGAGCCAGGTCTGGCATACAAGTATACACAAATCACATTACTGCCAGAACAGACACATGTTCTGCACTACTTTTTTTGCCTCTGCTGAGTTTGCAACCTCAGAGTCTGACCACAGTAATAATTGAAGATATTTCAAAATTAATTTCCTCTCATGTAGCAAAGGCCACATTCCTCACTCAGCACAAAATGCATCTCCCTATGAAGTTTTAAAACAGAGAATCCGTATATGAGCAGGGGAAGCGGAGAGGGAGGTGCCAGTCTCTTCTTCCTGGTAATTGATGACAGGATGCAAAGGAATGGCACAAAGCTGTGCCAGGGGAGGTTCAAACTGGACATTAAGAAAAATGGTTTTACTATGAGGGTGGTCAGACACTGAACAGGCTTCCTAGCGAGGTGGTTGATGCCCCATGCCTGTCAGTGTTCAAAAGGCATTTGGACAATGCCCTCATCAATATGCTTTAACTTTTGGTTAGCCCTGAAATGGTCAGGCAGTTGGACTAGATGGTCTTTGAAGGTCCCGTCCAAGTTAACTATTCTATTCTATTCTATTCTATGAAAGTGAGATAAATGCATGAAGAGTTTGAGTAAAATTCTTGGAACTGCTCATGCACACAGCTTTAATGTACTTGCTTTACTCAGTGGAATATGTTTTCCTTGCAGTCCATTCTTTCCTTGTCTGTTAACTTTGAAGTAAATTATGCAAGCACTAAAGCCCAGTAAAAGATAATTCAACTATAAAATGTCATTCTATAAAAAAAGCATAATAGCCAAAAGTGAAGAATTTAGATTTGGGGACCTCGTGACCTGTAACTGCAGTGTGTCAGTATGGTATTCACCAAAGTCTGGAACAGCAGGACAGAAGTACCAAATGGGCTGTGGAGTGCCATACTCTATTAGCAGGTTTGGAAACATTAGCTCAGTCCTGGTTCTTGGGTTTAGAGATGATCATCTGATGCAAGCCTTTGTTGTCTGTGTAGACAACATAGAAAATCTTCTTAGAAACACAGCTTAGAAATATGTGATGTGTAAAGAAGCATGGGTAGTCCATCAGAGGTCATGTGTTTGTGATTACATACATATGTGTGACAGACTGACATGAGGGCACATAAGAGGCAGACAGAGAGATCTCCAGGGTACCTTGGGTTGGTGTGTTCTTGAGTGTAAGGTCCTGCCTCTACCTTGCTCCCAACCCAGGGGTACTGTGGAGGAATTTTTCTTCCTTTACATCACCTGGGCCAAAAGCAATGAGGCAGCTGCCACAAGAGAGCACCAGGGCAGAGGAAGGGATCGAGAGAGCCTTTGCTTGTCTGAACTGGGAAAGCAGAGACCTATATGGGAGTGGGGGGAAAGACTGGCCATGCTTGGTCTGAGGTGCTGCCCCAGAACTGGTCTTCACGGCTTCTGTCCCCACGGGTGTCAGCGGTGCTGGGCTGTCCCAGGCTTCACCATGGCCACTTCACATGGGCACTTGGATAGGAGCCAGAGATGGACAGAAAGATGGGGTTATGCAGTGGCAGGTCACCCCCTGGGGTGCCTCTGGGCAACTTCATACACTAAGCTAAGCAGGGATGGGTTGTGTCTTCTGGTAGGATGACACTGCTCTTCAGTCAGCTCTGAACACAGCAGCTGCCCTGTGCAGAGGGCATACAGAGCTGCATTCTGCTCTCTGTGGCCATAGGGTACCAAGGATACTTCTTTTTGCTTGTAAGAAAATCCACCCTTGATTAAATCTACTGGACTCTGTTAGCGATAAGACCAGGTGCCAGATTAGTTTATATTACAAATGAACTCAGCTTAGAAGAACTTGGCTGCTTCGCTTTATAAGTGGGCTGGGCTTACACTCTAAAAAACAGAGATTGTTTAAAAATTTGGGATGAGATTATGTCTGGGTGCCAGGAGAGGACAGGAAAAGACATTGTTCTGTCCAGAGTGTGCCTGCACTGCAGATAGCCATGGCTAGACATGTCTGAGGAATCTGCTACCAGATGCTGGCCCAAAATACCTGCTGCCTTTTGAGACGCAAAGAAGAAAACTTTGTAATAATTATGTTTATTTTTTTCTTGTTATGGAGGCATACAGTTGTTCAAGCAGATTGGCTTCAGAACCATTTTAATGATGTACAAAAAGACTAATTAGCACGTAAAATAATATGTCAGTTGCTCTTTACATTTCCTGGATTTGCTCTGAGAATACATTTGAGTAATTAGGCTGTGGATGCCAAATGGTGGGAAGGAAACTAATTCCTAAGCTAATTGACATATGTCTCATTTTCTCTAATCTAGTTTTCTGTGCATTGATGAGAAAGACCAGCTTTTTCTTTTATTCTTTTTCATGCAGTAATGGAATTGCTCTTGGTTGCTTATGTATGCTTTGAAAGCTTCTCTGCAGTGTGACTTCTTTTTCAAGCAAACAAGATAATAAGACTAATTAGAAACAATAGTCAGCTACTTTATGGATCCTGGAGTTAAATTTTTATTAGGGAAATGTTATGTTTTAAGGTGCATCAAAATGAAATGGTATTACATTTATAATTAGTTTTGAAGTAGTTTGGAAAAAGTTATTTTGACAGAGTACTTCATTAAAGCCAGTGCATTAATTTTCAAAGTGTAAATTAGAAAAAATTACCTGCACTGTAACTTGGAAAATAGGACCTAAGGAAACTGTACAGAAGGTGTAAAATCAGAAGTGATTTTAAATTTGTCTAAAACGTGGAGATCAAAATAAATATTTCATTTTGGGAGGTCAGTTGGCCACCATAAGAATGCAGAAACAATCTGCAGTTATGAGAGGAATTTTTATTTACTTTTACAGGCTTAATCCTTCAAAAAAATGATGAAGAAGTCTACTTAGTAATTTAAGTTTTTGAAGTAAAGTTATCAAGGAAATTACATCAAAAATCTTATTATATATATATGAAAAACTTTGTAAGTTCTATGTCAATTTGTTTTGATTTGTAGATTTATTAGCACATAGGCTAAAGATTTTCCAAAATCCATGATCACAAGTTTTAGCACACTGGTGCTTTTTTTCATCCTTTCTTCTCTGTAAAGGCAAATATTCACATATTCACAGAATCACAGCATCACTGAATGGTTGAAGTTGGAAGGGACCTCCAGAGATCATCTGGTCCAACCCCCCTGCTCAAGCAGGGTCACCTAGAGCACATTGCACAGGATTGCATCCAGTCGGGTTTTGAATATCTCTAAAGAAGGAGACTCCATAACCTCTCTGGGCAGCCTGTTCCAGTGCTCAGTCACACTAACAGTAAAGAAGTTCTTCCTCATATGGAGATGAAACTTCCTGTGTTTCCATTTGTACCCATTACCTCTTGTCCTATCGCTGGCCACCACTGAGAAGAGTTTGGCCCCATCCTCTTTACATTGTCCCCTCAGGTATTTGTACAGGTTGATAAGATACCCTCTCAATCTTCTCTTCTGTAGGCTAAACAGGCACAGCTCGCTTCGTCTTTCCTAATAAGACAGATGCTCCAGTCCCTGAATCATCTTTGCAGCTCTACGCTGGACCCTCTCTAGAAGTTCTATGTCCCTCTTGTACTGGGCAGCCCAGAACTGAACACAATATTCCAGGTGCGGCCTCACCACAGCTGAGTAGAGGGGAAGGATCACCTCTCTTGACCAGCAGTCCAAAATCCTCCTAACGCAGGCCAGGATCCCATTGGCCTTCTTGGCCACAAGGGCACATTGCTGGCTCATGGTTAACTTGTTGTCCACCAGGACTCCCAGGTCCTTCTCTGCAGAGCTGCTTTACAGCAGGTCAGCCCCCATCTGATACTGGTGCCTGGGGATTTTCCTCCCCAGGTGCAAGATCCTCATGAGGTTCCTCTCTGCCCAATTCTCCAGCCTGTTTAGGTCCCTCTGAATGGCAGCACAGCCTTCTGGTGTATTGGTCACTCCACCAAGCTTTGTATTGTCTGCAAACTTGCTGAGGGTGCACTCTGTCCCTTCATCTAGGTCATTAATGAGTAAGTTGAGACCCAGTACTGACCCCTGGGGGACATCACTAGCCACAGGCTTCCAACTAGACTCGGCACCCTTAACCACAACCCTCTGAGCTCTGCCATCCAGCCAGTTCTCAATCCACCCCCCTGTCCACTCATGTAACCCACACTTCTGGAGCTTGCCTAGGAGGATGTTTTGGGAGACAGTTTCGATAGCCTTGCTGAAGTCAAGGTAGACAACATCCACTGCTCTCCCCTCATCCATCCATCCAGTTATCTCATATAGAAGCCTATCAGGTTGGTTAAACACGACTTCCCCTTGGTGAATCCATGCTGACTACTCCTGATCACCTTCTTATCCTCTGCATGCTTAGAGATGGCCTCCAGGATGAGCTGCTCCATCACCTTTCCAGGGGTGGAGGTGAGGCTGACTGGCCTATAGTTGCCTGGGTCCTCCTTCTTGCCCTCTTTAAAGACTGGAGTGACATTGGCTTTCTTCCAGTCCTCAGGCACCTCTCCTGTTCTCCACGACCTTTCAAAGATGATAGAGAGTGGTTTAGCAATAAAGTTCACTAGTTCCCTCAGCACCCTTGGGTGAATCACACCAGGGCCCATAGATTTGTGGGTGTCTAGCTTGCCTAAACAACCTCTAACCCAATCTTCTTCAACCAGGGGAAAATCTTCCTCTCTCCAGATTCATTTTATAATAGTTATCTTTCTAACATTTTTTACCTTTCTAAAGGTAATGCAGTATGATAAAGTTTATGACATAGTTCGGATCATTCACTTAAATTTATGAAACTTATCAGAAAAACGTTCTAGTCTCTTCTTTGTCAATTTCAGAATCCTGATAAAAGTATCTGAAGATATCTGAAAATAATCCTGAAACTGAAGCACAGTGAGATTAAAATGGATTGTGATAACAATTATTTTTGATAAATTTCTATGGTTTGCCTGATGAGCATGAGAAGACAGGTGGGATTTATCTGTGGTCTCACAATGGCCCAGGAAGTGTTTCTTTTTTATGTATCTTCAAACCCACAAATAAATATATCATTCTGAGAATTGTCCTCCTTGCTTGTGAAGGATATAAAGTCTCCCACAGACAGGCTGTGCAGGAGGGAGGCCTTCAGTCTTACGCTCTAAGAAATCTGCTCACATTGCACTTGCTGAGTTTTATGTATTTTCTAGTTCATATTTTGTTATAGTTAGTAGTATTATCATTAGCATCCTAGTATTAGACATGCTAACATTATATAATCCTAATTTTCATCATAGGTCCAATATTCATAAACTGCTATCTGAAACACCATATACACCAGAAAGTGCTCACCAAGAGGAGACCTTAACTCCTCTTTGCAGATGAAGGTAAGAAAAGGAGACATTTTATGCATCAACAGTTTGTTCTGTGTTCACTACTGAAGTTCAATTTGGCAATGTTGCCTCTCTCCAAAAGCAAAATGAATTTGATGAAAATGATGTGAAGTTGTGGCTGCTTACAAATATGCAGGCCAACTTACTCTAGATGAGGTGTCAGGAGTACAAGAAACTAAAATCTTACCCGTAATTGCTTCATGGTATCACTGCCACTTCATGGGACTCAGACAAAATGTTTTATTCCTGTCAGTATCACAATTAAACTGTGCAGGAGATAGATATGTGAGAAAATATGTAGATGATGAAAACCTCATCTTATTTTTAAGGAAATGGCATCCTCTTCTTTCTTTTTCTTCCCAGTGCCTAAAACTGATAGAGTGGATAGTTTGCTTTCTTGTTTTCTGCTTTTTTTTGTAGTTCTGACTAAGAGTCTATTGATCAGAGGACATGTTAATTGATCTCTAATGAAGCATTTGATACAATGTTTTGTGGGCAGTTAAGAAGGTAATTGGAGAAGAGTGGATTTAATGCAATAAATTTTTAGAGGACTAAGAAGGTGACTAAAAGGGACTTGACAGAAGGTTTTTTGAAAGAAATTTCAGGCCTAAGGAAGTTTGAAAGCAGAGCTCATTAATGGATGGCAATAAACAGTGTAATTAATAATTTCACTAATGACAAAGAATAGATACATGTTAATGAAATAGAGGCACAAGTTATGGTCAAAACCAATTATTTTAGGTTGCACCATTCTTTGAAAAGACATCGTGCTTAAGAATATAATAAAAGTTCGTGTAGGACAGTAGCTGTAGCATATGTACAAAAACACATGCATACATAGTTGTAGAAGTATGAATACACAAACACCATGTTACACAAGAGCAAAATGTAAGGAAAAAAACAACCACCTCAGAACACTGTCACTCCTAATCTGTGCTGTGAAGAAGGAAAATGCTTGTATTTCAATAGTAAATGATCAATGATTTGAAAAGTTACCAGTTCTCAGTCACAACTAAATTATCTCAGATCTCTTTCTGATATAAAGATTTCTACATTACAGTAATGATTTCAATGGCAAGGTGTGTGAATTGGCTGGGTGCAGAAGAATGGCTGTGAAGGTCTCATTTGCTACAACTGCAAAGTACAGCACTTGGGCTGCTGTAGGGAAAGTTAACTCCATCCCAGCTGGACCAGAGAAAGAGACTCTGTTTCAAGACAGAGATTTAAATAATCATTGCCCTCGCCAAATGTTTGGTGTCAATTACATAAATGCTCAGGATAATGCTGCGGACAAGTTTACCAAGTGGGAATGTTCACATATAAAGAGAAGATAATATCCTATATTTTTCACTCAATTTGTCCTTTATTTATTTTTATTTATTTATTTATTTATTTTGGAGTGGGAGGAATAAACTCCGAAATTGTGTGCAGGCATCGAAAATCTTCAACTGAATGCGTAAACTGCATCTGTCATTTTGACCCCATAAAAAGTTCTTCATCCTTTTTCAAAGTATGTGTACAAAAACCCTCTAGCTATTATATCAAGTGGAGAGCATGTTTCTCAAGGTATCTCCATTGCAGCTTTATAGGACTAAAGACTGGAAAAATTATGCTGGAAAATTATCTGTCTAGTGTATAGGTTTCACCAGCTATGATCATTGCATATCCCTTGCCTCCTCCTCAGATACATGAAGATGCAGCCTTTATTTTCACTGTCTTATGTCACATATCTATATAGCAATCTCACAAGGAGGTCAGTTCTTCATGTGTCTACTTTGTGATTCAGCTCTGTGGGAAGACATCTATGACACCTGTGAGAAGCATATCTCAGGAAGTGTGAGCCAGATGCTCTAATTGCAATGGACTGCCATGGCAGCCTGAGCTGAGTCCAGGTCCCTGTAATCACTAACTATATCTCAACTGCACCTATACATTCAGGATTTGCCTTCTTGACTAAATTGGCTAAGCAGTAAGTCAGCCCAGAAAACTGATCCGGACCAAAAATAAACCCTGGAGAAAACTCAAACAAATGAAAAAATGTTTTCAACCAGAGCTGCTCCCAGAAGCAGTTTATTGCATGGAGCAGCTCTAGAGCCTGATGAAAGCTCGGCATCAGGCTGATGTGGCCTCACAGCTTCTGAGACTTGGCCTATGAGTAACTGCCCTGGGCCACGCTGACTTGCCTGAGTGTTTGGTGCTTTCTCAGGTATTTCTTTATTGAGCTGTGTTGTTGCATATAGGCATACCTTTTCACACAGAGTGGATACTGTTAGGATGCAGCTCAGTAACCTCCAGCATGAGTACTTAAAATCACATCCCACCAGAGTTTGACCAGGATATGATGGGCTGGCACAGGAAGAGAAAGTGGAGAGGCAATATCTTAACAGGTTCCAGCTCATGAAAAGGCTCAAAGTAACATCTGATTAAAGTCTGCTGAGCTCTGAACTTGGAGATCAGCAGAACTGCAGGGTCATGTCTCCTTGACAGGCAAGTTTTCCCACCCCCCACTGCATTTCCAGTGTCATGTGTAGTCTCAATACATAACGGCAAAACTCTCCTGAAAAAGGTAGGATTTAGAAAGAATCTTTTGGAAGAAAAGAAGTTAGAAAGTGATCAATCTCCTGATGGTATAACACCTATTCTTTCACTCACTAACAAAGACTGTACTGGAATAAAAATGCACAAAATGCAGATAACCACAGGGTGCCTAATTATAGTTATTAGGACTAGGGTTTGTCTACTAGTTTTATGTTTACTTTCCTAGTAATTTGCCTACGAACATGTTTTACTGTCCATAAATTTGGCTGAACTTTATCAAGCCCAAATTAATGGAATGACTCAACCTGTAAGCTGATGATTCAGATACATCAGTGATGGGAGTTCAGGAGGGGTTTTCAATAAATAATTAACAAAACAGAAAAAAAAAAAAAAAGAAAATACAAAGTGTAAACTCTAGGTTTAAATGTTCATTTGGGTTTATTATATATTCAGAGTCTATCTGGGCGTTGGCTTGCTCTTTTTTTGGAAGGCAAGAATATGAAGAATTAACTAGATTTTTTATTGAACACT
Source organism: Chauna torquata (assembly GCA_013399475.1). Classification (NCBI taxonomy): domain Eukaryota; kingdom Metazoa; phylum Chordata; class Aves; order Anseriformes; family Anhimidae; genus Chauna; species Chauna torquata. Next base: position 16,359 of record VXAL01017667.1, on the reverse strand, counting down.
TGAGCTTCACTGCAATTATATCCAGCAATTCTGTACAGAATCTACAGGCATGAAAAATACTGCAGTTGGACAGCCATACACTAGACTATTATTATGCCACATTTTAACTACCTTAATGCAAAAGAATTAATGTATTTCTACCACCACACAAAAGTATTCCACAGTCTAAGACAGCTCAAATAAACCAGGGAAAAAATGTGAGACTAAGTCTGAATTTTCCCTAGAGATAAAGAAAATTCCAGAGATACATTGTAGTAACCCTGTGACTTTAATACTCTGATATAAGATGTTCTCCTTCAGCAGAGTCAGCTTATATCAACGTGAATGATTAGCAGTCACAGTAACAATAATTCATATGGATTAATATCAAAATTTGGGCAGTTTTCAGGATTTCAGTGGGTTTGTTTTTTTATTTTTATAATAGTAGTTTCTAGTTATTATGAAATGGACTTTTTCTTCCCTTTGAAAAGCAAAAGTAATATTTGTGTTTGGTAGTTGAAGCAAAAGAACTACATGTAATCTCCAAACTATACAGGTTACCATTTACACTCCATTATGCTACCACATAGCTGTAGTCTTGCCACATTCACCTTTCTTTCCTCCTTTTCTCCAAGGTATCTGTCATTTTATACATATTCAGAAAAGCTGATTTATTACTATTCTCTGAAGAAAATTCTTTTTCACAATTGTATTTGTACGGCAGCACTGGGAGCCCTAGGTATAGGTAAGAGCCATGCTATACTATGTACCCTGAATAAACACATAACAAAACAAAGCCCTTTCCAGAGAATTTTCAAGGTAGGAGAAGAAAGGCAGCAGATGGATACAAAGGGATGAACTTGTGTTTTCTTATTTAATAACGCAAAAGTCGGAAATGAGACTCATATCAAGATCCACCTGACCTCAGCTGAGCTGCCTCACTGAAATGGCCACTTTGCACCATCTGAGTCTTACACAGACTAGATATGATGCAGGACATAAAGGAAGCTCACATCCTTCTGGAGCATCAGTTGGAGGCCAGGTGGGATGCTCCAGGGTGGTGCACTGTGCTCAGACAGAAGAATTTCACCATGGGTGTTTTCTTTGGGCTAGCAGGATCTTCTCTCAGCCCTAATAACCATTCTGGCTGTGTCTCTGTCAGTTATACTGGCAGGTTAGACACCTCATAGGTATCCAAGGTGGCCACCAATATCTCTTTTGTAGAAGCCAAATTTCCAGGCCCTTCTCACAGCCAAAAAGAATTATGAACACCTCCAGAGCTACTCAAAGATGGAAATCCATGTGAGGTGAACCACACTTGGAACTCACCATTTTTCTCCAAAGACTTTTAAGGCAGTCTAGGCTGGCTGGCTCAGATTAGACACCCAATCTCTAGTGACTAAAATTCAGCATCTTGGTGCTGTTAAAATAATCATTAGTTCCACTGCTCTCTTTATTTGTTCTTGAACAATCTTAGTTTCCCCTCAGTATGACCTTTTGTCCTAATACACTTGTAAAAAAAAAAAATAATAATAATAATCTTTCCCTTCCCTCCTACCTCATTGGCTAGCATTAACTGATTCTTGTTTATCTTGCTGATGTATTGTGAAAAATAATTAATGTTTGTGTACTGCTTTGAAAATGAACATCATTGCATCAGATGCTAGAGTTTGAGGAGACAGATGCTTTTTGATGTTATCTTTTTTTTTGTGCAGGCTTTAATTGGCTCTGTATTCATCTTCCTCCCACTCTTTCAGTTGCAAGTTCAATTCTTTTTTAACCTTGGATCTTTGAGCAGTTCCTCTAAAAAAGCATGGTAAAGCTCTTCATCTGCCCTGTTCATCTCTTTCAGATGTCTGAGTACCCAGGGAGAAGACAAGAGACAAAGATGATATTTTGGGTCACAAGGATGATATGATGGACATGTATGCTAGTAAAATGGAGTGAGGAGAAACTTTTCAAGGGGCTGCAGAGAAGGGAAAACAGGATTATCATTGAAGAAAGGATCAGAGAAATCTCAGTTGAGCTTGCTCCTGTGCTTTTGTTTCTGACTTTGAGAAGGCCTTTACTGGACTGTGACACCTATCATGTACAGAGAGAAGGAAATTCTTTTTGATTTTGTAGGAGTTTTTGTTCTCAAGTTTGCTATTTGCTTCAAAAGGATGAGGGGGAATACAAGCAGAACAAGCAACTGGTGGATAAATTTAAAACCTGAAGGAAAAAGGAAAAGGTAATGGCCAGCTCTCCTTGGAACTGGATTTGCTTTATTTATCTGGAGAGGAAGCAGAAGTTTTGCCACTTGCAAACTGAGAAACTAAATTGGACAAAAAACAGAGAACATATGGTAACGTAGAAGAACTACAAAAATGGTGATATACAAGGTGTCCCGGATGTATTTATACTTCTAATTCCAGAACCATGAGATTTTGTGCCTATTCAAACAGATAAATTTTCCTTTACATCTTTTACAAAAGTACATGGCAATTTAAATACACAAAAGCCAGCATCTTTTACTGAACAAGCAAAAAACCAGCCAACCAACCAACCAACCAATCAATCAATCAAACAAACAAACAAAAAACAGTAGACAAAGCTTCTTCTTGTGGACAGACAGTGATCTGATTACCTGAATTTGATTCACTGTCTAGCTATTTTCGGAATGGTTGACCCTGTGAAAGTCAGAAAATACATAAATGTTATTATTTCAGTTGATTTGCACTGAAACATTAATATTTTGGAAACTCATACAAAAATATTCTGAATAAAGTACATAGAAGTAAAGAATGGAAAGAAAATATCCAGCCCTAATAAGCCCAGAAAGAATTTCTCTGAAATAGGTTAATGTATTAGAGATTATACATCCAGAAGCCCTTTGCTTTGGACTGTGTCTTGTTTTGATACTACATTTTCCAAAATTCAGTCACTGCTTTTAAATGAATGGAGACTTTGTACATATACTTGGTAATGGTAAGTGAATATCTGGCCCATGTCAACCCCATCTAATCATGAAGATGAAATCTCTCTTTTTAGTACCAAATTCCATTTGGCTGGAAGCAGTTTTTTATGATTAAATTTTTGACTGGAGATTGCAAGCAGTGCCATGAGATTTAGCTGACCATCTGTACAGTTTAAGTATTGATAAAGACTATCACAACCTCAATACAACATTTTAGGTATGTTGCTTACAAGATATTGGTAAGACAGGACTTCATTCTCACTAGGTTATTCATTCTTAATGAATTTTCAGTAGCATCCAAATTGGTAAAACTCACAATCTGTATGAGAACAAATACAAGCAGCAAAAATGGTGAACTATATTTTATGATCTTTATCTTCGATGATCCAGAATACAGGATAGTCTGTTTTAAGGCAGTTTGCCCTATTGAAGTAATCTTGGATATGTAATCACCAAAATGCTGGATGAAATTAAAACTTCCATTCTTCTAGCACTGTTGTTTTCAGGCAAAGCTTCTAATGATAGAGAATGAACCACAGAAGATTAGGTGTTAAAGACTGTGGGGAAAAGTAGAGCCATGTTTAGTTTTACTTTCTATCAATGACCAAATAGAAGAAAAAAAAAAAAAAAGGAAACAAAACTTGCCACTTTGCTGGGTTTGCCTTTCCTAACCAGACTAACACACTGCTAACACACTGATTATGACATCTTGACAAAGAAAAGGATGGAAAATGGGGGTGGGAAAAATTTAAATTAATTTGACAAAACCTTTCTATTCAATGTCTTACTCTTGTCTTACTCTTCTGTGTGACCTTATGTACTTGCCATACTTCTCCACGTAGTCCAGGCCTGCACAAATTTTTCTTGGCCTTTGAGTTTTGCATAGGACTTACACAGTCTCTTGTTGCATAGGTTGGTCGTTCATTACTTCAGCTGACTTTATTCCTGTATTTTTGTTGTTGTTGTTGTTATCCATATTGACAGGTCATGCCTTATTATTAGGAAAATATTACATAAAAACAACTTAATTTTTTTTCCTTTTTCCAAAATGTATTTTAATATAACATGGTAAGCATTAGTACAACCATTTAATTTTGCAACTGTTGTTACAGAAACAACAGAAAATATCATAAAAACTATTTGTTCCTCCCCCCACAGTATTTCCCTTGTTCTAATGGTTCCAATCAATCTTTTTTTTTTTTTTTTTTCCTTAATTTCCTTTCAATCTTTGATAGTAGCTGTGCTCTAGCTTAGTGCTGTTTTGGCTAGGTAACTACTTAGTGGTCTTTAAGACTACCTGTAATTAAGAAGAGATACTATATTCAGATGAAATACATATATTGCACAGAGAATATAGTTCACAGTGAATGTCATTTTTCTGTCCGCTCCTGATGGTAAAGAACAAGTTTTGTCCCAGGGTTGCAGCCTGGGGCAGCAGAAGTAAGACACCTGTTGGTGAGGGCTACAGGTCTGGCTCCTGGAATGGAGTGGAAACCTGGAAGTTTGGTGCAGCTTGTTTGTGCCTTGCCTTCACTTCCACTCATGGCTGTGGAGAGATGGAGGTCAGTTGAGAGTACCTGCAGCGCTTCAGCCATGTAGCATCCCCTGCATGGATGTCAGAGCAAGCAGTAAGCTGCCCCAAGAGATCTGCCTCCTCAGCCTGTCCTGGAAGGACCAGAGCTCACATTAGCATGTGGTTTTCTCTGGTTTCTGAAAAACATCAACATTCACTTAATAGAAACAGAAAACAAGGACAACATGACAAGGGAATATATTGTTCAATCGGGGCTTTAAATATTACAGCAGAACAAGCAAATGGCATTAAATCTCTTCCTGAGTTAGAAATGAGAGCCAAAAACCTAATCTGGAGGGAGTGCAGCCAAATATCTTCAAGCTGTAATTAGCAGAGGACTACATGTTACATTTTGAAACCTACTTTCTACAAGGGTTTAAAAATTACTCACCAAATGGAGTGCATTCAAAGTACACTTGAAATTGCCCCTCCCTTATGTTTTCAGTATGTTCTGTGACCTACACTCTTACCTAGAGCTGTCTAGAGTCATTTAGCCTACCTTTTTCTCCAAAATCACCCAGACATTCTTGCTTGAAAAAGAGCTCAAGTCCTGATGGAGAATGGACTTGGGATTATTTTGATACTTAAAGTCATTAAAAAACATCACTGAACCAAACAGTCTCAGGACTGAGCCATATATTTACACCTTTCGTAAGATACCCTTCTGCTACTAAAGGGCTCGTGTGGATAGTAGAGTTATCATTTTAAATGAATATTTCCTTGTAGTTCATAACGAATTTCATATTAAAATGCAGGCCCACTTCATCAGCAATTGTACATCAGCTGTATCTACCTTAGCAAATAATTTAGTACCATGGCAGTGGGTTGGTAATTCTATGAAGACACCTACATCTACACCACAGGTGGCTTCAGGTGTTTACATCCAACTAGATGTAGTCTGATTCGCAGAACCAAACATTCCCTGAGTGCATGCAGCTTGAAGATATCTAAGGAGCAGTCACTAGTTCAGATCCATGTGTCCTTTTTGGGGTTGGAGGGCATCTGATGTCTTCCTGTAGGAGAGTTCCTGCTTAGTTTCTTATGAAATGCACGTGATTCCCTTGTGCACCAACTAATTCTTACAGTAGACCAATTCAGGATTTCACTTCAGTACGGCTTCATTATTCTAGATGAAAACATTGACATGAGCACTGACTTCAACATTAGTTCATTGAAAATATATATTTGGCTGCTTGTGCTTACCTCCAAATATTTCAGGAAGTCTTGTAGAACAAGCTTTACCAGAAATGTATCATGTGAAAGAATAGTATCTATAACAGCTATGCTGTTCTAGGAAGAAATAGATGGTTTTAAGAACCTCTTCATAATATCCTTAAAAATAATAAATTGCCAGTTCAAGTCAGATCACTGGTAATAATTTGTCTTGCAGAAGGACAGTATTTCAAGAGAGAGAAAGGTCTAATTATATTCTAAAATAAGTGATGAGGAACTAAAATTATCCATGGTTTGTCTACTTTGTAGTGAAAACACATTCTTAAAGGTTGTATTTTACTTATGGTGAACCAAAGGACAGGAATTGTACAGAAAGTCAGAAAAAGGAATATTTTGTCATGGTAACAATTCTTTCAGTTATTCAAGTAAGTCGTATGATAAGTTCTGTTTCAGTCAAAGCTTAGTAAAAGTTGCTTTTATTAGACTGAGAATTATTGTAAGGGGACTGCAAAGACTAACACAACAGAATTTCTAAATCAAGTAACTAATCCTATTATAGGAGGCAGACAAGGCATTATATTTTAGCACATTACATATTTGAGTTTCTGGTGCACATTCTTCTTTATGTTTTTGCATTATAAAATCTGTTATTCCTTAAAGATTTCAGATTGATATTTCAGGTTAGCTTCACAGAGAAGTGATATTCCTAGCTTTGTAAAAAGTATTTAAATTCATTTCTAATGCTGCTTTTCTATGTGCCTGCTTTTTAACAGTAATATATATGTGATATGTAAGATCATTGCTTAGGGCTACAAAATGAAGTGCTCAGTGTCATAGAATGCTTACTTATATTTCTATTTTTTCATAGGGGTCAGTGAGTGAAGTAATGCATTGTTTTGTAAAATATAAGCCAATTTCAGATTGAAACACTTCACATGTTTATTCACTTATTTATTTTGTTTTTGTTTATGGCTGCCTCTGATTGTGTTCAACCAGCTTACTAAGGTCACAATTCATCACAGTACTAAAGCACATAAGAAAGTCCTGAATATCACTTAATAGCGCCAATATAACTCCTAAATAATAGAAAATACTGTTATTCATATAAATCATAGAAATGCAGGTGAAAAAGTTAAAACTATTTTTTTTTTTTTTTCCCCAGAAGACAGCTATCTAAATACATAACCTTTTGGCAGGCCTTTTTGGAAATTACAGCTGCTGAGTAAATGAGACTCTCTATCTGGTGTATTGATGATGTTACCAGAAATGTAAAGAATACTTAAAGGGAATATGCTGCTTTCAATATAACGATAACAAGGTGGAGGGCAAAAATTGAATGTTTTTTTTCTAAAGAATGTGGTTAGACAAAACAGATCTTTGGACAGGGACTAAGGTCTTCTCTCCAGTTTTCATTTGACAAAACTGGATTACACTTGCTTTGTTCTCCCATCTCATCTCCTGTTCCAAGCAAACCTCAGCCAAATATTCAGTTAAAGAGATATTATCTCCAAACTCACTGGTATAAGATTTTTAATCAAAATGTCCAGACATATTTTTTCTCTAGATATTACATCTCTAAGCATGTGCCACAAAAAAGAGGTGCTTAAAGATGTGAGACTCTTTGACCAAAACCTTTTAACTCAGTTCTCTTTGCATTCCACTATACAGAACAATGCAGAACGGCCGAAAGCCCCATCCACTCCCAGTGCAAATTGATTCTGAGGACTTGTACTGGATTGCACTGGCTGTGATCTTGACCCAGAAAAGATCACAAAGAAGCTATTTTTCCATTTTTGAAGTTTTATTTATCTGAAAATAAGCAAACAAACAATTACCTTCCCCCTCCTCCCCCCCAAACCTATGTCTAAATGCAGGATTGTTCCCGATAAAGACTAATGTATAATCAGGTTTATAATTTTCACAGTAAGTCCTATCTTTCTGTCTGTCAAATTATTCTTGTGATGTTTATTGTATTAAGCCTGAAATATTAAGAGAACTGAAATGTTAAGAGAATTTGTGGGAGAAATTATTTAACAAAAGTCTGTCAGAATTTGCCTGCAAAAGACCCTTACACTGCATATGTAACTGCATTAGATTTATTGTAAGTTATACTGGAGGTGCATGATGAGTTCTACGAACCCCCAAACCAGGACACCCAATTAATGCTGACAGCTTGTAGACTCTTCTGTTCCTTTAGCACAGACAGAAGGAAAAGCAAGCTTACTTACCTGGAAACCAACAGCAAGGAGAGCAAGGCTTTGCTTCTCCCTTATTGCAAGAAGGTGGAGTGCAGCCTGGTACAACTTCCTTGCTGCCTTCATCTACCTTGCAGTAAGACAGGTCAGACTGAAGAAAGGAGAAAGGGAAGGGTTAAGCTTAAATCTTGGTAGAAAATCACGTTTTGGGATTCTGATTTCTGGCTTTGTAAGATTGCTCTGGAATGTATGGAAATAATGTGTTAAAACACTCCACATGGTTGAGAAGGGAAAGCATTTACCTAGACGTGCAGCAGGTGCAAGAGGACACAGGTGGAGTCACATCCAATTCCAGGGGCACATCCCTGATCCAAGGTTGTCTTTAAACTACTCCATTGCTAGTGCAGACCTGTGTGGTTACAGATTGCTACTGCTCAGTGAAGAGCCAAGGTGGGAACAGTTAGTTCCCCACAGATTCTCCAAAAGCAATAGCTCCTGTGCTTGCCAGACTGTTTTGGAAAATCAGTGTATATCACCCATTTCACCTGCAACTTATAAAAGAAAAAAAAAAAAGGGGGTGGGGTGGGGGGGCTAATATTAAGATTGTAATAAAAAAAAAAAAGAGGTTTCCTAATGTCTCACAAGGGATAAATCTGTGATGTATTTAGAGAACATGATCAAATAAATGGTCACTGAGTCATTTGGATGAGGATCTGGTCTTTCAGAGCTCTGTCTTCTTTACATCCCTGCTCAATTTCTTGGTGGCCTGGTTATCCCTTTCTTTCTTTTTTTTTTTTAATAAAGATAAATAACTACATAAACACGTTAATTTCTTTGAGGAAGAAAAGTGTACCTTTACCCTGACGTCTTCAGGAGTTCTTCAACACAAATGAGAGAATTTATGATTTTTGAAAGTAGAGTTCCTTTTATCTATTGTGGGTTGTTGAGGATTTATTGAAACAGCAGGGAGGCCATGATGTGCTGAAAATGAGCAACCCAAGCTACAGGGAGGAATGTGGGGAGGTTCTGCGGGAATGTTACTGAACTGACCTTGGAGGGTAAAAAACAGGCAACTAAGGCGCTATTACAATTTGCAAAATCAGCTCCTCCAGTATGGGAAGAAAGCAGAAGAAGAAACTAAGTACCAATATCAGAATGCTTTGCATCATGCGTGCTGGGCAATGCAGACCCAATCAGCGTAGTAGAATTAGCGCGTGCTGGCCGCATGCACCGGCCGTGCCACCAATTACAGCGCTGCTTCCGCACGCTATGAAAAGTATAAGAATGTTGCTATTTGGGTAATAAGAGGAGCATGATTTAACCATATTGGTGTATGTCATGACTCGGCCGTCTGATCCGACAACACTGGGTTTGTTTGCAACTCTGACAGATTGCTTTGGTTTGTTGGGAATTTGCATCTCCACCAAGGGTCATAGAAGATTATGTCTGAGATACCACTGTGTTCAGCAGCAAACAACCACAACCATTGTGGTTCTAAGCAAAGTGATATTTTACTAGTTTTCTTATTGGTACTAGAAAGTATTAGAGACTTGAATGGGAACTAGATCAAGTATTCTGTAAGGAAATTGTATGATACAGGGAGGGGAAAGAGTCATACAGAACTGCGACAGAATAACTGATTGATATAATTACACTACGAAAGATATTTAGTGTCTGAAAGACAAGAAAAGAACTTGTACTCTTGGGTGAACTCAGCTCCCAAGGATAATTGTGGTAGATCTGGGCATTTCATTTTAAAGCAATCTTAATTTTATTAGATTTTTCTTCTAACTTTGACTTTTCTTTACTTTGGTTGTCATTTTTTTCTTTTTCCCCCATCTTGATTTTAAAGCCCCTCAAAATTTGTTGGGAGCTTATGTCTAGTGTTTGAATTCAGACCTACTGCAGTTTATAAGATGTCTGCCATGCTGATGCCCCTTTATCTATACCACATGGAGGCTCGCCAGTGAGGAGAGGTTACCAGTGAGGCAGAGAGAAGGAAGCAAGAGACTCCTACTCTGGGACCTGCTCAGTCTGAGAAGGTTTCATTTCCCCTGCTTCTTTGTCCAGAGGCAAATTTAACCATGAGGCAAGTGCCTAGCTAATGTGCTGCATCTCTCCACCCCCAGCTGTGGATCTGCACCCTGCAGAAAAAGATTTACAAAGCCAGACAGAAAGGCTATGCAGAAGTAGTCTGGCGGAAGACATTTATCTAGTGGTTCCTAGTGTTACACATAGAAATAGTGCCTGCAACAGGACAAGAACAGAGATTTTTAGCTCATGTGGTATTGTTTCTTAATAGCCCTAGCAGGTTTATCGAAAGACAGCTTCTTCAAGTCCATTTATTAAAAAAAAATCATAAAGGAAGAAAGATGTTATTAATCTCAACCAAGTGAACCAAAAATAAAGCATGCCAATGTACAGGTCAAATGCAGCACTCAGACACTGCTACTGCAGACACTGCCTTTGGCAGCAAGAATGTCTGAATCCGGTATGCAATGTCTCATCAGAGAATCACAGAGCCACATTCATCTCATTTGTGATAGGTGAACTGCATTACTTTTGCCATATAATGACTTTTATAACTGTGTGACAATTGTTTTCGAGTATAGGCTTCTTAATAATCAAATCTCAGTGTAGATCCTAACCTGGATTAAATCCTTATTAAGCCCACCCTTTTTATTCACTCTGCCCAAATAAAAATAAAAGATGTCTTAAATTAGATGGAAAAAACAAAACAAAACAAAACAAAAAAACCCCTGACCATTAAATTAAACACAAATTTAAACTTAGTAATCTGATAAAACTAATTGCCAATTATGATTCACAAGAGAAATATAATCAAAAAGGCTACAGTAAATTATAATTGTTTTTACACAGGTTCAAAGATAGCAACACTGATGACACTTCATCAAATGTGTTTCAGATGATTGTTGCGAAGGCCCAGGAACAGCACCAGAGGAGCAGGCAGTGCTGTTATGTCAGGGATGTTATTCTTTCCATGCCCACTCTCTTCAGTTTGCACTTTTGACAGGAAAAACAAAAGCAAGTAACAACAACAGAAGTAAAGAAATTCGTGCACAGATGACAGTATGTCAAAGAAAGCTGGCCTTTGTGACCACCCTGTATACATACTGATCTACCTTTGCTTTTTAGTGAAAAAAAAAAAATAGTAGTCACTTTTTTTAGGCATCTTGAAAGACAGAAATAAATTACTGCAGCGTGCTGAATATACTATTCTCTTCTTTTTCAACTTTTTTTTTTTTTTTTTTTTTTTGTGATTGGTATTGTCATGGTAATGAATATTTGTGTTCTCTATATGAGTTCAAAAAGTTTGTCTCCTCTCCTCCAATGACAGATTCTTTATTTTTTTCCGTTTTCTCTCCATTACTGATTTTGGTGGTGGAGGGGATAGTTTTATGGATCCCAGTACTTCTACTCAAGAACCTTATTCCCAAAGCAATGTTACTAGCACAGGAGTGTTTGTGTGTTCACTTTATACTTTACGTGCAGAATGTATGAGCATCCCTGTCAGTTCAAATAGGTAGATATCTCAATTATGCCAGTTAAGTCAAGTCAAATAATTAAGAAACAGTACTTATTTATTTCTCACATTACTTTTTCTAGACTCCTGTAAGCCACAAGCAGGAATAGTCTTCTCACAGGTAAATGAGAAGTATGCTTTTCAGGTAGAGGAAGGGACAGAATATGATAATAGTATAACAGAAATACTACGTGGGAATATATTGCACTATTAGCCAATGGGCTTTTATGTTAAATAAATATAATAAAATACAGCCTATAAAATATCTGTGAAAAGTGACAAGTGGACTGTCTGCCTACTGGTCTAAATATTCAGATTTAAATAGTATAAAATCTGGGGGCAGTTCGGCAGTTCACTTTAGTTTTCCCAGCTCTCAGCTACAGGGAATAACACTCAGCTTTATTATAGTTAAAACACTAATTTCTTAGATGAAACACAAGATTGGTTTCCATATTTTGGCTTTCTCTCAGATGCTCTGTAGTCTACTGGAACAAACCATTTAAAAGTCAACTTCTAATGTTTTAAAATCTCTCCGTGAATTGTGTAAATTGGCATAGTATGGGAATATATGTTTTGGGTCAGTTTTTGCTTTGCTAATTAGACTAAATCAGGATACAAAGCAACTCTTAACATAGCTTTCAATCTTTATAAATAATTATCATAAGCTTTCCAGTAAAGACTATACCTGAAAAACTTGTTTCAGCACCTACTTAGGGTTTGAACTGCTTGAGATTTGATTGCAATTAAGGAGTAATTATATTCCTGGGGAAATATACTGGATTTGTATGAAATAATAATACGCTTTCATTGCAATAAGAACGAATCTGTTGAAAATCTGAAATATCATGTAAATTTTGGAAAAAAATAGCAAGCAAGATAATTATGATTTTGAATTTTAGAGTAGATGACAAAAAGAGCCTCACGAAGAAGACTTTTACCTAACAGATAGCTAATCTAACTATTTAAAGTAATTTCAAGTACAAACAAGCCTGAGGAATATTTCAGTCAGTTTCCTCACAACTAGTTAATATGTAAATACATATGTTTGTGTGCATACATTTATTACGTTATATATCTTCACTTTTTTTTTTTTATGGTATGCGTCTTAACTAATATTTGGTTTAGTATCTGAAAATGTCTTATTTCCACAGTTAAATGTGTCAGCTGAAAGTACTAATGTGTGGTCCGTATAATAACTATACTAAGTCATCTGCTGATGAGCTAATATTTATTTCATCATTAGGAGTACGAATGTTATTAAGTCACGTAATTTCTGGGAACATTCACCCTCATATGGCAGGATCTGAAAGGAAGAAATTAATTGAACCTTCAAAAATGGGCTGTTATGCAACATAATTTCTGCTGCCTCATTAAGGAAGTTTTTCAGATAGTACAAATGATAGCTTTTTACAAAATCTCAGACAAACTGCCAAAAATATTGTGGCCACTAGGGATGCATGTACTGCAAGTGTCTCTTTGACATCGTATTTTCAGCTCTGTTGCCTTTGTTGCCTGATGATTCAGGGAAAAAGATGGCCATTTAGCTGGGTCTAATAGTTGAAAAATATTCAAAGTCTTTTTGAATTAGAAATACCTTTTATATTTTCTTCAATTATAGTTGCAAAATGATTTTCAACAAAATAGGGAATAAATGGGTTCTCCAAACTTCTAGGAAGTTTAATAGACTGGCTTTCTTCCTAAAATTTGTCATCATAGCTATCCTACATAACTGATGTTCCTTTTGTTACAGCAGACAATTTGTGAACTATTTAAAGCAAAGTTTATGAAGAATATTGTCTATGAGGTCAAATTCAGTGTTTGAAATGAGGCAGTCAATCATAAGAACAGCATAATAAGAAAATTTTATTGTAAAAAATCAGTCTTCTGAGGAAGTCAAAGTAAATGATAGAGATTTACCTACTGTAAGAAGTATCTCATACTGAAATTTCAAAGTTCTTCTGTTCTTTTATTATCTCTTCATTATGGCATCAGTCTAGCAGAAATTTTTTATATTACTCAGGTTTCTAGGGTGGCGTTAAAACCAAGAAACAACTATGTCTATAAACAGCTGCTACATTTCAGATACATACATGTATGCATAAATATGTACAGTGATATATATACATATATTTACAGAAATAAACCAGAAGCAGCTTGAATCATCCAAGCATCACTGTTTCATAGAATCAGTAGTAAAGTGTGATGAAAGAAGCAGTAACTGTCTCAGTTCCTTTGGAACTGTAATTTCACTGCCGTTCATAGAGTGTTTTGATAGCTCTTGAGCTCTAACAGACATCTGATTTTGTACAAGCATCAAGAACTCTGACTTGACCCTGAGCATGCAAAAATTCTTATTATCATTTGGAAGATATCCAGTGTTTCTAGACATTTTCAAATTACTCTGTTTCATCAAAAGCAGTTCTTTAGTTAGCCTTCTAGCTTAGTTTTTGTTATAGTATACTAGACCAAGAACTGATAAATGTATTGATACTCTTTTTGATGTTGTCAAGATAAAAGGCTTAAATAAATGCAATAAATGTGCAAGGCTAAATTCTTTTTACTCTGTTTCTTTGAGACTGGTACTTTTGATATCTCTTTCCATTAAGAGCACTTTTAATTTTCTAACTTCTATTAAGACCATGATTGTTCTCCCTTTATAAGCCTACTTTTCCAGACAAAATGAGAAGAAGATTTTTCATGTTAATTTAAATCCTGTCTGCTGGTACATCACTTCTTAATGTTCAAAAATGCAGACAAAAGCAAGCCAGCAAGACGTGAAAGGTCCAAAAGTCATCAGGACAGTAGGACTGCATCCTTGCAGGGAAACTAGATTGGACAAGAGTTCAGGCTCACACTTCAGTCACCCACTATTTAGTTACTAGCATACTCGCTGGTGCAGTTTTATGATCATTTAATCCTCTACCAGGCAAATACCAGACTTCTGTTCCATGTATCCACCACAGTTCTGGAGACAGCATGCACCACAGACCCTTCTAGATATGCAGGATGGGTGCGGCCATCTTGTTTTGAGGGGGTAAGAGAGTTTAACCATATAGACATAAGCCATGTCAGGACACATTTCCTAAGATTAGAGAATGGGCACCAACTCAAGAGAGACATTCATTTAGCATGTGTGTACAACCCACCTTTCCAAATCCATAAGAAGGTCAATCCCAAGATTAGCAGAAAAACTTTGTGTAGAAGCAGCCTTCCAAAATAAACTCCCGTATGCCTGCAAAAAAGCTGGAGCCAATTCATTGCCAAGCATACTTTACGGGTCACAGTTATATATAGTTCGTATGCACAATCTTTAGGAAGCATGAAGCAAGTCTCTTGCAGGGGTAACGCCTGCTTCCACTGCTAAATCGTGCAGACATATAGTAACAATTTCAGAGGCCATATTGCTTTAACTTCTTGGGTAAGGCAACATTAGGACCCATTATGAGGTTATCTGCTTTCTGTGCATGGATTCTTTTCTGAACTGTCAGTATTTATCTAAATACTGTCTTTATTTAATATTTTATTTCTCTTTTCAAACTTTTAGATTAACATATTATTTATTTATATTTATATTTTGTCTCTGATTTCAGCTTCCTGTCAATAATTCCCAAAATTGACAAAAGTGACATGTATTTTCTGAGATAGGCTTTATATGTAAATTTATATGCAATACTATATATAGTAATAATATGTAATATGTGAATTAAGGACCAATTATATGAGCCATCAATAATATATAATGTGGTCTTCCCTAGTAAATGGCATTAAGCAAAAATAACTTCTCTCTGAATTCTTGGTTTCTCTGCAGACTGTTCTTTCTCATGATACTGTGAAACAATATTCACACTGTTCTTCAAAAACAGAATTCAATTGAAATGCTATTTGGTGTCATTATTTGAATTTGGAACTTCATTTCATTATCACTTTTACTAGTTTAAAAAAGTAATTTATTATCAGTTGGGTTATTTCTGTTTTGCATCAGTGATACCACAAGGCAAACCAGCCCAATAACCTTTCAGCAAATCACATGTGCCTGGGAGCACTCCCAGGCACCAGTTGGCAGAGAAGAGCTGTACCTCCTTCAGAAACTTTTCCTAGTCTCCAGAACAGAGTGTCCATATGCAAAAGGACCTCTGGGAAAGGTCCCTGCAGCACCCTCTACTTCAATATAATGCCTGGGAATTTTTAGAGGGAGTGCTAGCTGGTATGTGCCAAAATCACACCAGGGAACATTTCAGCAGCTTGGCAGTGCTGCGAATCACGTACCAATGTCTGGGAACATTCCTGGGCATTGTTTAACACATGAATATAGACAAAGCCATTACAGCCTGTGGTTCTAATGGAAAATAGGAAACGCGACTGGATGCGTCTACTGAATAGTGTCCAACAACATTAAAAATTCTGTCTGCATTGTCTCATTTTCCACTTCATATAAGTTAACTATTCAGGGCATTTGGCTATATTAGACTCACTAACGCCTTTCTGTACTTCCTACTTGCTGATCAGAATTGTTTTACTCATTCTCATAGAAGGTCTGCAAGTCACTGATCAGAAAATCCATATATCAGCTGCTGTCACTTCCCTGACCTGAAGAGCAGTGAGGATATTTTTCTTATATATGCTGGCCTCATTCAAAATCATTTTTGAGACATTTCCTAATATGTTTGCATTTAGATATCATCAGCCTCTTAAGGACTCCACTTTGTCTTTTTGTTAGGTCAGCAAATGAATTTACCATTGTTGTGGAGCTTTGCTACATTATGATCTCTTCCATTGATGTTGATATCCGACAATCTATAGTATCCTTATAAAAGACTTCATAAAATACTTTATAATAAACTAGATTCAGCGGAGAAAGGGGATATGCTTCTATGTGATATAGAAGAGACAGGGAATGCCAACAAAGGGAAACACCCGTGAATTGTCCCAGAAGAATTAG
>VXAL01017661.1:595590-611155 GCA_013399475.1 Chauna torquata | reverse complement strand
TGGCCCGGGCGGCGCAGGTCCGGCCCCGCGCTGGCACAGCGGGCTCCTGGGATGAGCTTGGGCAACCACGCCGGGGCTGCGAACCGGGCCCGGGTTTGAAGCAGAGCTTGGCTGCGATGGAGGCTTCCGGACGGGGCGTCCCCGGCGCTGCGGGGCGCGGAGCAGGGCTGGAGCCGGTGGATGCAGCGGCGCCAGCACGGGGATGGGGACAGGGGTGGCACCGGGAGCCCGGGGTGCTAATGCCCTAAGCAGCTTCGGGGCTTTGCTCTAAGCGAGGGGACGTGTGGGGGCTGGCTCAGAGCCTCTCGTTCATGAAAGCAGTGTAAGTGGAGGCTGATATTTTATGCACAGATGTAAGTCCTGCCGGTTATGGGGCGCAAAACCCCCATTTGTGTCCCCCACTGGCCTGCAGCAGCCACAATGGGCTGGCATGCTCGGCAAAGGCTGCATGGAGCCAGCCGGGGCAGCAGGGTTTTGGCTTGGGCAATCTGAGCAGAAACCAGGCCAGGGAGCTGCTGGCATTTCCTCCTCACAGACACGTGGCATTTCCTCCTCACAGACAGGTCTGAGCAGAGGGTGGAGCTGGAACAGCATCATTATGTTTAATATAAAATAATTGCGGTGCTTCAGGTAACACCCACGTGCTGCCTCGTGCCGTGGAACCAAGGTGCTGTGAAGTCCAGCACCCGTCTCCCAGCCAGCCCGCCAGGATTACCGCTTCCCCCCTCCCACCGCCCCTGGGTTGTGGCCACTGCTGTGACGTGTCCCTTCCTGACACCTGTCCTCAGTGATGTTCTGTACCCTGCCAGCCCCTATGGGCAGAACGATCACCTCTGGGGAGCTGCTTTAAAACCACAAACGAAATGGAGCTGCCCCCACTTATGGATGTGCCGGCCCCCACGTCGCTTT
The DNA here is from genome assembly GCA_013399475.1 of Chauna torquata. Taxonomy (NCBI): domain Eukaryota; kingdom Metazoa; phylum Chordata; class Aves; order Anseriformes; family Anhimidae; genus Chauna; species Chauna torquata. The sequence goes on along the minus strand of VXAL01017661.1, from coordinate 610,246 downwards.
ACCCACCAGCAGGACTGTGCCCAATGTGTGCTTCACCTAAAACAGCCACAGGTCCCCAGTGAGCCATGAGGGCACCCCAAAGCAGACCCCAGACTGGTTCCAGAGGCACTTCCTAGGCAGACATCCCATGCTGTCTGTCCTCCTGGAGCATCCTTCCTCCTGTGCAGAGTGTCCTGTGCCCAGGGCTGGCACCACAGGTGACACAAGTGACATGGTGCTGAGCAGCCTGTGCTGGGAGCATTTGCTCCACGTCCCAGCACAGAGACATGTCACCCTGCGAGCAGCAGCACAAGCCCCAGCCGTGGTGGGACACACCAAAATATGATTGTGGATCTGGGGAAGCATGGGCAGAGCAGCGCTGGAAACACAGCTGGATGAGACTCCAGCAGACCCTCACACAGAGCTGCTTAAGGAGAGATTAAGTGGAAATCATTTCTATTTATTGTAATATTTATCAAGGTTTAGTAAATAATTGATACTGATCCCTCCTTAATTTCCTTGGGGGCCACCATGCAGTTCTGTTGAATTCAAGTTTAATGACATGTGACAAGTGGGAGGAGGGGGAGCAGGCGGCCACCAGGCACGTGGCCTGGGGCTCAACCTGCCAGCCCTGGCCACAGGCTCCTGGGGAACCTCTGCAAATCCATTTCTTCAGCCCTCACCTCTCCCCCTGCAATTTCCAGCACGCAGAGGAGATCCCAGTGTCCACAAAAAGCACAATGTTTATTGGTCCCTTGGATTCATAACTACTGACATGAATGACACATCCGTCTGAGGCAAGGGGTGGGTACAAAGGCACCGATTGAAGCAGCAGAGCCAGAAAAGCCACTTGGGCAGGATGTCAGCAAGGCGCTTGCATGAGCAGAGAGAGGGAAGCTGCTCCTGCCCCAGTACTGGCAAACTGGGCCAAAGGAGCAGTTGGCAGCAGCCCAGAGCCCTGCCCGTCGGTGGTTCCTTCAGGTGCACTGGGCGCTTGCAGCCCAGATCTGGCAGCACGAAGGAGCCAGTGAGCGGGGGCAGCCCCAGCTCTGCTGCTGGAGGATGCAGGCTCTGGCCATGGAGCTGAGCCCAGGATTTTTTGGTTTCTTGGTACAAAAAAAGGAGGATGAAACAGCACTGGGACTATGCATATGCGAGGCACAGTGAGCCAGAAGGACCGTCACCACGTTGGGTGACACCAGCCCTGGCCGGGCACCGACTGGTGCATTTGTACCCAGCACGGGAGGAGCAGTGTGGGAGGACTCAAGAGAAGCTGTTGGACACAGCAGCCCCCAGCTGCTCCCTCCTGCTGGTCCCAGTCCCGTGTGCCCTCCCAGCATGAAGGCTTCGTCCCCACTGGGGGTGGCTTGGGGGCTGCTTGGCGGAGCTAGTGGCCGGTGTCCATGTGTCAGCGTGATGTCCAAGCCCTGCAGCACCACCATGTGCAGCCAGCAGAGCTCAGTGGCTGCCCCTGCCTTACCTGCATCTTCTCAGGCACCCCATGGTCCTCTCCTGGGGGACTTTCTTGGGTTTGGTCATTTTGCATATGGGTCAAATCTCCAGGGTTTGGGAACTTTGTAGGCTTGAAAAGCTCATGGTCCAAGGTGAAGGCAAGCTGGCTGGGACAGGGGAGATCACAGCTCCTCTCCTCTGTGGAAAGAACAGACACTCTCAGGCATGCCTGTGGGCAGCTGGCACCAAGCCACCACCAAGTGTGCCGTTGCTGCTGGGACATCCCGGGAATGCGCCCATGGTCATGTCAGTCCCGGTGGCGTTTTTTCACAGAATCCCCAGCCTCACGTCTCTGGTCCCTGGGAAGGTTCTGTCCAGAAAGGGATCCCCCTCATTCGCTCCCCGTGTCACTGCGTGTCCCAGCTCAGTCTGTGCCCATCTGGATACCTGCCCTGTGTTGCCCGTCACAAGAAGGGCAGGCTGCAGAGGTTGCAGCCGCCCCAGGCCCTGTCAACCTCACGTCAGTCACGTTCCCACGACATGCAAGTGCCCACAGCGGCACTGAGCAGGAGAGTTCCCGTGAGTGTGTCACCCTCCCCTGTAGAGCCATCAAGGTCCCAGCTGAAAAGTCTGGTGGTGGCATTGCTGGTGGCCCCCTGCAGGACCAGTTATCCCTGGAACAACAGGACAATTCTCCCTCCCTGTTCCCCTTCCACAACCCCATCAGATTGAAGTCAGGTTGGGAGCTGAGGCCCGCAGGGCTGCCACACACCTATTCTGGGACTTGTTTTCCTTCTCCTCCATCTTGAGGTGGCACTGGCAAGTGGAGGCCTTGCTGTAGCTGACGGAGCGCTTGGTGGACTTCTTCCACTTCCGCACACTCTGGACAACCCGCTTGAAGATGAGGTAGAAGATCTCACAGACGGTGAGGACGATGCAGATGGAGGAGGCTCCGACCATGAAATAGGTGAAGACTCTTTTCTCCGTTGGCCGAGCAATGTAGCAGTCTACAATGTTGGGGCAGGGTTGCACATTGGAGCATTTGACCAGCCGTGGCAAGTCAAAGCTGTCCCACATCTTGTGGAGGAGGTAGAGGAACAGGATCTCTATGATAAGCTTGAAGAAGAGGCTGAGCAGGTAGGTCCACCACAACCCACCATGCTTCTTGCCCGTGTTGCTATAAAGCTTGGGGCAATTCTCGCCGTTCTTCTCCCTGTTCTTCTTCTCACGGTCCTCCCGGTAGGCCACGTGCATGATGACTAACAGAGAAGGACACGTGACAAAGATGAGCTGCAGGGCCCAGAGGCGGATGTGAGAGATGGGGAAGAAATGGTCGTAACAGACGTTGGTGCAGCCCGGCTGCCGCGTGTTGCAGTCAAAGTCCTTCTGCTCGTCTCCCCAGACGCGCTCGGCTGCCACCACGTAGACCAGCAGGCGGAAGATGAAGACAAGGGAGAGCCAGATGCGGCCAAAGGCTGTGGAGTACTTGTTGACCCCGCTGAGCAGCGCCTGCAGCGTTTTCCAATCCATGGTGACCAGTGCCGGTGACAGCCAGAGTCAGAAACCTGGAGAAGAGCAGCTGGTGGAGACCTGCAGTGGGACACAGCAATGGGGCAGCTTATCTGCTGCGCTCCAGTGGGGTCCGCACCCTCTTATCCCCATTGACCTCCCAAACTCTCCCCCATCCATTACACTCAGGTGGGGACAGGGCATGACCCCCCTCACGTACGCAGAGCCCGGGGTGATGGTGACACAGCCGACCCCGCGCTCCCACGGAGACACTCAGGAGTGACTCAACCTCTTTGCACTTCCTTCTGATAGAGGCTGTGCCATAAGACATGAGCAGCCTGGTAAAGTCCCTGGCACCCGCTGTCCCTAGTTGCGTATGTTGGTATAAATTGGCAACAAAATCCCCTGGAATGGGCCAGGATAAACAAGGAGAGGCTGTGCCCTGGGAGGATGACGGGGCTGCGTGGGGTGCTGGGTACTTCAGCAAAGCAAAGCCTTGTGTGGCAAGCAGCTCTGTAAGCTGGCAGGCCCCTTGGGATGGGAGAAGGAGGGGACCCTGCCGCACATTTCCATCCCTCAACTGCTTCCTCCTTCGCTGCCCAGAGGGCCATGTGCTGATGGCCACCAGCACCAACCCTGCAGAGCCTTGCCAGCCCTTGTCTTGCTGCTGGATACCCAGACACCGACTCACTTGGGTGATTACTCAGGGCATGTCGCTTCATGTGCCTCAGACACATCAGAGCCATGGTATGAAGGAAGGGAGGCTTTGGGGAGCCCCACGGTTGCCGTTAGTCACTTAGCGGGTGAAGCTCCCTGGCAGGAGTGGGGCTGGGCTGGCAGGGCTCCCCGCAGGGCACAGCACGGGGCGGGCACAGTCCCCAGTCCTCCTGTCCCCAGGCTCACCTTCTTCCCTCCCTAGGGTTTTGTGGGGCTGAGATGTCCATGCTACAGCCCAGGCTGCGGGAGCACCAGGCAGCACCTGTGCACAAGCCCATTTTGGAGAAGGACAGGGACCTTTACCATTAGGGAGGCACAGCTCTTCCCCAGGGGTCCCAGCCCCACTCGCATCTCAGTTTCCACAGGGGTGAATTGGGCTAAATGGCTGCTGCGCCTTGGTAATGCTGAGAGCCCAAAGGGGAAGCAGCTGCTGCAGAGCTGGGGATGGCAGGGCACGAGTTGTCTCCCTCGTAACTGAAGGGAGCCTGAGCCCGGGCGGGAGCAGAGCTGCTGAAAGCGAGAGTCCACATACGTCACCCCGGCTGTCACCGTGGCTGTCACCCCACTCCTGGGACAGGCAGGGGCCTGACGGCACTGCTGGCAGCCCCAAGGCCCCGTGCTGGTCAAACTGGCTCTGCAGCACAGCCTGGGGCTGCCCCGGGTCCCCTGCCAGCGCTGCCAGATGTCATCCCCCACTGCTGCGACCCACGGCAGCCCGCGATGCTGCTGCGGGTTGGCAACGGCCGGTGCCTGCGTGGCTGGCACAGGAGCAAGCCCAGCCCCACAGGAGTAATGGTTCCAGTGGAGACGCTTCCCGGTATCACCAGCCCCAACATTTCCACACTCTGTATCCACACTCTGAAGAAGTGCTGCCCTTGCCAACCCGGCACCCTCCGGGACGTACCTGCAAGAGCCTCTGGCTCCTTCCCCGCTTACCGGGGGCTGGCGGGCAGGAAGCGCCCAGCTCTGGGCATGGCTGGTGGCACGATCACAGCCGGGTGTTCGGGGTCCCCTTGCTGCTCTGTTATGTCCGGGCAGGGCTACGTGGTGTATCACGGTGTCCCAGGGCTGCGAGGAAGGAACGCAGCCTCAAGCACTGCCCAGAGCCTGTGGGGCTGCCCGAGAGCCCAGCCCTGCCGGGCTGTGCAGCCAGCCTGTGCTGCTGGTGCTGGGGTGCTGGTGCTGGGGAGCCCCAAGGACCATGGCCTTGGCCGCGCGGTGCCGTGCCAGGGGTCCCACACCAGCATGCACCAGGGCAGTGCTTCTGCCCGTCCCCACACACCTCCGTGCCACGTCCGAGCCCTGCGGAGCCTCCACCCCCAGCACACACACACACACTGGGGGGGAGCAAGCCCAGCGCTTCCTCCCGGCCCTTCCTACCCATCTGCTGTAAGATCAGGAGCAGGGAGCTGCCACTTTCCCCTCCTCACCCAAAAGTCGCTGAGCGAAGGCTGGAGCCCGTAACCCCTGCACACCCCGTGAGGACCACTGCCCTCTCGCCAGCCCCCCAGACAGCCACCTGCAAATCCCCCCACGTCCCCATCCCTGGGACTCCATGGGTGACACTGCCCGGCACCCACCCTGCACCCACCTACCCAGCTCAGCCCAGTGCCAGCTCCAGACATGGATCCGCGGCGGGGCAGGAGGGAGAGGGAGAGCGCGAGCTGGGAGCCGAGCGCTGCAAGGTGTGGTGCTCGGCGTTGTGCAAGCCCCGCGGCCCGGCCGGCGCTGGCTGGTGGCCCAGGCGGAGCAGGGGCAGCGCTCCAGGTGTGCTGCGCTCTGCCCGCAGCTCCAGTTTGCCTCCCGCAAAGCCTGGCTCCCTCAGCAGCGCCCAGCGCTGCTGCGTGCCAGCCCGCTGCGTCACCGCCGGGTCCTGCCCCGCGTGGGTGCAGGGCGTTGGGCCCGAAAGTGCCTGGCTCCTGCCTGTGGTGCAAACGCAACAGAGCGGGGCTGTGCATCTTTCGGTCCCCAGGGAGGGTGGCAGGACGGAGCAGCAGGGATGGGGCGGTCTCTCCTGCTCCTTGGGGTGCCGTGCCCCCTGCGTCGCCCCTCAGGTGCATGCGCTTGGCTGCGGGTGCACCAAGCATGCAGAGCCCTGCGGGTGAGGGTCCCTGGCGCTGCCCGTGGGGTCCTGCCACGGCATCAGGGTCCCCAGCTTCAGCCACCGCGACACAGCATCCCCAGCCACAGCTGTAGCACAGCTCCCGCCTGCACCCCCTTAGCAGTGCAGGGTCCATCCCCCCAAAACCTGCGAGACCCCCAGCAGCCCTGCGAGCGCCTTTGCCTCTGCCCCGGCCACGCTGGAAGTACCTGCCCTGTGGGTACACGGCCGGAGGGAGCAGGACTGGTCTGGGCAGCTTTCGGAGCGGGGAAGCCCTTTCCTGGTTGCGTGTTCTGCAGCCTCCCTGAGTGCTCGGGTCTTGTCTGAAGCGCCGAGCATGTGTGTTGGGAAGGGAAGGGTGATTTGTTCTGATCCTAGTAACTGGGTGAGTCTGGCAAACAGCTCTGTGGTGGTTATTGTCTGCACACATGTACACACATGCTCAGGTTGAACAATAAAGGCAGGTCAAATCCTGCAGTGAGAGCAACGGAGCCGGATTCCTCCACCAGTGACACCAGCGGCCCCTGCCAGGTGATGCTGCGTGTCCAGGGGGCTCTGAGCACTGTGAACCCACAGCAAACCCTGCAGCGAGCAGGACGGCTGGCAGCTGGCACCGGGCTCTCGCCGTACCCCAGGCACAGCCGCACCCGGTGTGAGCGGGGCAACAGCAGCTGCTGCTAAGAATCACAAATCATGCAATTATAACCCATTTATAAAATGGTTTTGCCTTAGTAATACTTTTGCAACAGAACATCGGTATCTCCAACCTACAGCATCCTACAGCCACCACCCTGCTCCGGGCGCTGCCAGGCGAGACCTTTCCCAAAGACTGGCACAAACCTGGTGGCAGCGACTGGTTGCAGTGCGACCCTGCCCTGCTGACCGCGTCCTGTCCCGTCCTCGTGGGACCTGGGACGCATCCCTAAGGAACACCCCTCTCCCAGAGTGCCAGGGGCTCCTGGGGATGCTGGGTCAGACCCTCCCTGCCCAGGCAGCTGAGTGTCACCGAGCGTCCCCGCTCCACCTCTCCCTGCTGAGCAGCCCCATTTCATGCCTCTGCCAACGCAGCCCAGGCAGGAATGTGTTTCCGCTCACCCGTGGTCTGCCTGGCCCTGCGGCTGGCCCGAGGGCCCCCTCCCAGAGGGCCCCCTCCCAGCTGAAGAGCACTGCAGGTGCTTGATGCTCTGAGAGGTTTGCTGAGGGCACTCGTGGCAGACAAAGAGCCGCTCCCCAAGATGCAGGAGCCTTGCAGCATTTTTTTGCTCCAGGAGGTCAAACTAAGTTGCGGGGGGTGCCAGGCTGGGGACATGGTGGGGAGCGGGGTGCCGGTGACCCCAAGCAAAGCCTAGCAGGGTTCCTGGGCACCTATCCCTATCCTGGCAGCTCGCTCCTGCGCCCACACAGCCGCAGCTCCACGGCAGCCGACTGCAGCGCTTGGAGCGAGCACAGCGAGTCCCAGTGCCAAATCTGCAAACCTGAGCCCTTCCTGGCCTTTTCCCTCTTCTCCCAAGGGGAGAGGTGAAATGGCACCGGGGGGCTGATCTGGGAGCAGGGGCAGCCCAGGGCGCAGGCGCAGGCACCCGTCTCTCCACTGAGAGCAAAGCGAGGGCCCCGAGCGGCCGGGAGCTCCCCTCTGGCCCCGCGCACCTATCAGCAGGATCAGGAATTTGAGCTATTTTGTAGCGAGCCACGAGCTGGGGCAGGAATTTGAAGGCTGTGGCCTGAGAAACAGACAAATCAAGGAGAGAAGACCTTAAGAGCTGCCCAGCAGGTCTGATTCCTTCCTGAGGCAGCGGCTGCCTCCCCCACCATGAAACCCATGGTCCCCAGCAGCCCCTCGGCTGCAATTTGGGCATTTCAGGAGGGGCTGCATGCCCCAAGGCTCCCAACCCGGCCAGCGATGCTGTCACGGTGAGAAAGTTCAGTGCCTTTTGACACAGGCAGAAGATTTCCCCCAAGGCAGTTGGGTGGGGAACGAGAACACCCCGTGTTTTGCAGCACTCAGCTGGGTATTTGGGTGGCCCCGCCAACAGCAAGTTTCCCATCTGTGGCCACACTTTGCCTTAGCCTGAGCAGCAGGATTTCTCCTATTCCCTAGCAGGAGGCAATCCCTTCCCCTCCATGCACCTGAGCTCGCCCCGTGAATTCATGCCCAAGCGGGAGCCCTTGGAGTGTGCCCAGATCCATCAGCATGCCCGGGAAAGGTCCCCGAGCGCCCCGTCCAGCCTGTGTGCTCCCGTTGGTGCCACATGTGAATGCTAAAAACACCCAGTGACTTCCCGTGGCCTGACCTTGGGTCCTCCATAAAGGAAATAATCGAGCAGCGGAGCACGCAGCCTTCAAACACCATCGGAAAAAAAACCTCAAAGGCTCTTTAAAAGGGTCTTAAATGGGGCATTGCGAGATGGAAGCGCTCGGTCACCCGCCAGGGCTGGGACCCAGCCCTGCTTTTGATCCGTGCCCTTGTTGCGTCCCCGGAGCCCTGACCTTCCCCGCAGGCGCTGGGGGCGCGGGAGTCGCCGGGAGCGTGGGAGCAGGGCAGCCGCTTGCTCCAGCCATTTGGCCATAAATCAGATGTTTTCTCCTCAATTCCCAGCAACCAGGCAGATTTCAGACAGTGAAGAAACATGACTCTGCAGGGAAGGATGGGCTGCCCTGACCGGCACTGCAGTGCACATGAGCCCCTCTGTGTCTCTGGCTGGGCTGGAGTTAGCAATGCTTTTGTTTTAAATCCCCCTCCCAAAAATTGAGGGGGCTTCTGGGCATCCCTCCCAAGCGAAAGCAGTCCTCTGGATGATGATGCAAAGTCTGGAAAATATTCAGCTTTTATTGTAACATTCCCTCAGCTTCTTTGCTTTACCACTAACACCAGTCCTGCCCATTCACCAAGCGCTCTGTGCCCCACAGAGGTGCCACCGTCTCCCATCCCCAATTTCTGCAGCACTCACTGGGGTGATCTCAGCTCCCTTTGGTGCAGAGCACAGAAACACACCTGAAAGAACAAGATAAACGACTGCGCTGATGTCCAGCCAGCTGCCACTGAGCCCAAGCCCGGATGGCGCAAGGCACCTGGAGCTTTGCAGAACTGCTGCAACGCTTGCTCCAGGCGAGATAACGCAGCACAACAACAACTGGCACCCGGACAGCCAGGTCTCGCACCGGGCGACTGCTCCTGCTGCTGCTTTGATGTGTGGAAGTGGGGCAGGGGTGTTTGGATCTGGGCTGAGCTGGATGTGTCCCATCCCTGCAGCGATTATCACTTCCAGCTGGGGAACACCTCTGGATTTTGCTGTTAGAGGACAGCCTTGACCAACAGCAGTCAACCTTGCTTAAAAACGAACAGCCCAGCCGTAGCTCTTCAAATGAGAGGCGAGAGCTTACACACGAAGAACAATTTGAATCCCCTGATGCTGAAGGTTTCAGTAAGGAAAATTTTCAGGTGAGTAATCCAGCAAAGAGAGAGGACAGAGGGAAGCCAGAGATCAAAACAGCTTCACTTAAAAGAGATGGAAGAAATCCACATGCATTCACCACCTGCCACCATTACCCCAAGGGTCTCCAAACCCACTGGTGTTGGTGCGAGGAGCCGCTGCATGCCCCAAGGGTCCCAGGCTGGTGGCAGAGACCCCCCTGGGGTCTGGTGGGGCTGCCAGGCTGGCCCCTGCCCCGCTGCAGCTGCCCCGGGCCTGGGGGAACCCGGCAGCTCCTGGCCGTGGCGGTCCCTCTGTCTCCCGCGGCACATCAGGGCTCAGCTTTGCAGAGCCCGGTGAGACCGGGCTCGAGGGCTCAGACGTGCTGCAGAGTGGAAGCAGCTGCCACGAGGGGCTGCCGAGCAGAGACCCGCTCTGAGGGCCGGGTGCTGGCATCTGCCCGCGTGCTTTTTCTTTGCAGCAAACGCAGTGAGCACTGGGGCTTTCCGTGCACATGGAAAAAATAACAATCGCACCCTCTAAATACAGCGAAATCAGTAACAGATCGAGCTGCTTGTTCAATGTTAATGTTACTTATGAGTGCATTCGCCATGAAATTATTGTTAATTATTCATTCCAGCTAATGTTCAGTTACTGTTGATGGCCTTAGAAATTGCAGAGCAGCCTGAGTCACGGCAGAATGCGACATATTACAGCAATAAACGAGATCATATTCTGCCATTTAATGTTATTGTTTAATCAATGGCTGGGGTGTTTTTCCTCTCCTTTATTTGGCTGTTTTGCTCGGATGTTTTTCTCTGGCTTTGCAGGAAGAGCCTGCAGCCCACAGTGGGCTCTGCCTGCCCAGCTCCTCACCCCTGTGCTTCGCGGCAGTGGCTGCTGCACCGAGCACATGCTCTTGCCCCACTCGGTAATCAGGAATTTATTCATTTTTTTATAGAGCCCGTGAGTACAGGGAGGTAATTAAGCTGTCCACCTTGCTCAGCGGCATGGCCTGCCTCCGGGTCCTGGCGAACGTGGCCAGAGCTTTGCCATTGACCTGATGGCCACAAGGACAAGCCCTTCGCTGGAGCGGGGACCATGTAACACTTTGTGCGCCCCAAGCCCCTGCCCAGCTGCAACCATCACTTGCGGCCAGCTCCAGGGGCTGCTCTGATTTTCAGTGGTTTGTCTGTTGCAGCCAGGAGCTGCCACTGCAGCTGGCCCAAAAGCAGCACAGAGCAGGCGGTGGGGACAATGCCTTTCCAGGGTGACACAGCCCTTGCACCCCTCTTGGCACAAGATCTCTCGTGCAGTTTTGTGCCCAAAGAGCAGGAGAACAACCAATTTATCCATCACTTCTTAGAGACAAAAAGTTTTATTCACTGCAGAAATACAGGCAGGATCAGCTAAGCCAGCCCCAGCCAGGTCAGGCTCAGGCTCAGTGCACGGTGCCGGCTCCCAGCTGCTGCGGAGCTGCTTGTCCCTCTCCTGGCAGCGCCTCTTGGCTCTTGGAGAGCGCCTGCATGTCCTGCAACACCTGCTTTTACCCTAAATTCATCAGAATGATGCAAAGCGCCTTGCGCCAGGGAGGGGAGAGGCTGAGCCCCATCTCCATGGCGCAGCCACCCCAACACTCCCATGACCGGGACTTTGAACAGTCCCACCTGGAGGAGCAGGGTGTGGGGCAGGCACGCGGCTCCAGGCAGCCCTAGGGAGGAGACTCCTCCTGCTCGGGCAGTGTGGCGGGGATGGAGGCTGTGGGGATGGAGGCTGAGGGGATGGAGGCCGAGGGGGGCTTGTAGTCCACTCCATGGAAAACCTGCCCCCCTGTGTCCGCAGGCTCAGCGCAGGAGGGCGTGCAGTCCTGGCTGTGCCGGCGGCTGTCCCTGCTGCCAGCCTGGAGGCACTCGCGGCACCGCTTGCCGATCAGGTAGGTGGCCTCAACCAGGCTCAGCAAGATGCAGATGCAGGTGGTGACCACCATGAAGAGGGTGAAGATGTTCTTCTCAGTGGGCCGGGAGATGAAGCAGTCCACGATGTTGGGGCACGGCGGCAGCTCGCACTTCACCACATGGGGCAGGGTGTAGTTTCTGTACAAGTTGTAGAAGATGTAGAGGAAGACCACGTCCACTCCAGCCTTGAAGATGAGGCTGAGCAGGTAGGTCCACCACAGCCCGCCTCGCTTCTTGCCGGGGTTGGGGTAGAGGCAGCGGTAGTCATTCCCCCCAGTGGCAAGGTGCCTCTGCTCCTTGGCCTCCCGGTAGGCCACGTGCATGATGACCAGGAGGGAGGGACAGGTCACCAGGATGAGCTGCAGGGCCCAGAGACGGATGTGGGAGACAGGGAAGAAGTGGTCAAAGCAGACATTGGTGCAGCCCGGCTGCCGCGTGTTACAGTCGAAGTCCTTGTGGTCATCGCTCCAGACCCGCTCGGCTGCCACCACGTAGACCAGCAGGCGGAAGATGAAGACAAGGGAGAGCCAGATGCGGCCAAAGGCTGTGGAGTACTTGTTGACCCCGCTGAGGAGCCCCTCGAATACCCCCCAGTTCATGGTCCCCTGGTCCTGTTAGCTAGTCTGGGAGGAGCGAGAAGACACAGTGACAGCAACAGTCCCTAAAAGCAGCGGGAGATCCCCACCTGAGCAGCTGCGTGCCCCAGGGTGCCAAGCCGCACTCCCACCTGCGTGGCCTCAGGGATGGCCTCTGGCCTTCGCTCGCTTGCAGGGACAGGCACCAAAATGTGCCCCTGCCCTGACCTGTGGCCGACGCGTCCCCCTGCAGAGCACCATCCCCGTCTGTGGGGACTCGGACCCAGCAAAGTTCTACCACAGAAGCAGCATCCTTCAGCCACTGCCCACCATGGTCCGTGCCTGGCTCAGCCTGCCCCCATCCCGTGCCACCCTCCCCATCTCTCACCTCGTTGCCCAGGTATTTGTTATTAATTTTTCTTACGTTGCCAGGCTTGGCACAACAAATAGGAGCAGGCCAGGGTGTGACTCATCCGGCAGCTCTGCGGCTCCACCACCACGTCCTCTCCCATCACTGGAATCTGACATCTCCTCTGCTCCCCCCGCCCCACAGCGCAGGAGGAGCCCGGCACTGACCCGCTGTGGTGCTGCCGCTCGCTGCCCACGCACCGGGGGAAGGCAGCTCCTGTGAGCCAGCACGGCACGGCATGGCACGGCGAGCAGACACCACGGAGCAGGACCAGAGGGGCTGCACAGCCCCAGGCAGTGCAGAGGTGCCGCTCTGGGGCTGGGCGCCCACTCTAACTGGTTTTCATCAGCTCAGCCTAATCTCAGCCAGTACCAGCCCCAGGACCCCGAGCACTTTGACTCTGGCTTGCATCAAGCCGGATAAATATGCCCCATGCGAAGGTGGTCTACAGCCAAGCAGGACTCCCGGGGCTGCGTTTGGCACCAACTCTCCTTAAACAGCTTCTCTATCAATAAAATAACAAGATTCGCCCTCGCTGGCAGCACCGCATGGATCCTGCTGCTCTGCGCAGCCCGTGCGCCCGACGCCTGCTCACAGGGCTGGCGCAGCCGCACGCGCTCCCCATATGCACGTACCTCCCTCGGGAGCCGGAGCTCCCTTCTCGCTGCGTCGATCCACAGGGTCAGCTGGAGCCAGGGAGGCTCGGACACAGGACAGGGGACACGCACACAAAATCCAGCTTTCACTTTTCCTGTGCAAGCTTGCGGCAGCAGCCCAGGGAGTGCTGGTCGCCCTGCGGCGGGTTGGGCTCGGCTGTGTGCACCCACGGTGGGAGAACTCCCCAGCCCACTCTGCCTGCCAGGGCCGGGGGCTGCAGCAGGGGGGCATCCCCCCGCACCCGGGGCTGTCCCTTACCTGGGCACGTCCCTGCAGAGGCCAGGCCGCCGGTCGCTGCTCGCCCACGGCAGGAACGCATCGCCCGGTGCCGAGGCGCCGTGTGAGTCATCCTGGGGCTCCTCTGGGGCTCTTGGGAGCGAGGAGGAGATTCCCGGGGGAAGGGACCGGCTTTGAGGCAGATCCCTGCATGCCCCATCAGGCCAAGCACTGCCCCGCAGAGTGGGGCCCAATCCTGTCTCCGTGCAGGAGGGGCAGCATCGGCTGCACCACCGCGGGGCCTTAGGGCAAGGGTTTGGGGCCGCCTGTCCCTGGCTGCCCTGGGAACACCAGTGTGCCCCAGCTCGGTGGCACATGGTCCCCGCTGCCCCCTCATCTTCACTTGCTTGGACCCCCAGGGGCGGACGTGGCCAAAGCCCTGGGAGCTGCCCCGAGGCTGCCAGAGCTGCTCAGCCAAACCCCACCCCTCATAATCCCTTTTTACTCAGACTTTGCACCACGCCAACTCTTTAATCAGAGCATTTTTCCCTCCCCACCTTCTGACGAGTGGGTGGCAGCTGCTTATTTCACCGGGAATTAATTAACCACCTTTCTTGGGCTCCCCTCACCTGTGCTGCAAGCTGGTGAGAGTCCCCTTCCCATCACCCCCCCATCACTGGTGCCCAGGAGCCCTCCCGAGACGAGGACCCCATCCCACAGAAGCCACTTGCTGAGGTCTGACCCCCCTGGGGCACAGCAGGTGCACGGGGCGGATGGGCGAGGGTCCGAGGAGCAGGTGCTGCTGCATGGGGTGCGAGAGCTCAGGTAGAGCCGGACTCATTTGAGGAGCAAATACATGTTTCATTTGCAATTCTGCTGGGTTTAAAAAAAAAATGTAGAGAAACAAATCTAAACAGCTGTAAAGTAAATTACCACTGTTTGCCAATGGCTCCAGGGAAGAGTTCTGCAGTTTGAAATCAAACAAACCCTTTTTTTTGTTTTTTTTTTCAACCCGCCAGCGCAGCGGCTGTGACGGGAAGGGGTTTCCAGGGCCCCCCGTGAACAGGAGGAGGGGGCAAGGAGCAGCCCCCTCCTCCCACAGCACCCGGCAGTGGGGGGAGCCTCCTGTCCCAGGCTCGCAGGTATCTGAAGGGGCTCTCATGTCTTGCTGCCTTCTGGGTTAAAAAATCCCCTCTTTTGGGCAGTCACAGCCACATCAGGGTGGACGTCCTCCCGAGGAAGCAGTGAAGGGACGGGGCATTTGCATCACCCCCAGACAGGAGAGACGGACGTGCATCACGGATGGTGGCATCTCACCGGCTTCAACCTGGTGCAGCTCCACCGCGGGTGGGGAGAGGGGAATGCTCTCCGCCCTCTGCAGCATCTCCAACGCCCTTGGCTAGCTCGTGGCCATGGCCCAGGCTGCGGGCTGGCAGGAGGCTCACGTCACGTCCCCGCTGCACCGAGCGGGCACGGTCACAGCACAGCCAGGGAGCAGCCCCTAGAAGGTCCCAGGTAAATGGGTGCGAAAGCACTGCCTGGCCACCTCCCCACAGCCCCTGCCTCGCCCCCTTCCTCTATCAGGATTGTCAGGGAAGAGCCCAGAGCGGGGATCAGCCCCAGTCTGCCTGTCAGATGACTAGTGAAGTTGTAAAAAAAAAAAAAAAAAAAAAAAA